>PVLA01000659.1:177663-314406 GCA_004027455.1 Hydrochoerus hydrochaeris
ACTATATTGTTAATAGTGCACCAGGATTTAAAACCCACATTACTCACACTACTCTGCTTAGATGTATTATATTCTGTTCCAGTCATTCTACCTGTACTAGATTTGAGGGCACAGACAGTAATCCCAAAAATAACAGGATATAGTACAGTAATCATCCTTAATTTCCTATTAACTTAATCTAAAGCTCTGTAAAACCTACCCTGTTTTACCATGGCTGATTGTAATTGAATTTGGTTTGTTAGATTGTTGTTTTGTATTGATAGATTTTATTCAAAGCTGTTATGATTGATAGTATCAAGTCTGAGAGTATAGGCAACTGCACTTAAGATGACAAGATCCACCAGAATATCCACTCTGGTTTAATTATTACCTGCCTTTGAAATTTTATACTGTCTACAATGTTTTATTTTTACTAATATTGTTATGTACTACTATATTCAATTATACTGCTATATTCAGTTATGCCTGATGATATAGATAATTCTATTAAAGATAATAAGAAACAACACAATAATCATTGTGGATCACCTTGTACTGTGGTTTTATATGACTTTTTGGTTTCATGTTTTTATAAGAATTTGTTTTGTATTGTCTTGCTATGTTTTGCTTTTCCCTCTAATACAGAAAGGATAGAAATACATATAGAGATTCATGCATGCATAGCTGTTTACACTCTCACTGTTTGAATACCTACTTTGTACGGTTTAATTTTGTAACTTGAACAACTATTTCTAAGAGGACAATATGTAATTTATCAACTAGTGATTTCTTATGGTTTATCTTTTTTTTCTGAAGTTCTGTATAAAAATTTTTTTTAAAAAATTCAGGATACTCAAAATTTCAAAACCAATTTACTCCATGGATTCTAAGCATTCTCTGTACATTGTTTTTACTAAATATTTTTTGTCACATTATGTTATGCATAGTTCTAGAGACTGCCAGAGGAGAATTACAGCATAGAACAAAATCCAGACATATCAATGAATTCTAACTGGCAATACAATACTGAATTTAAGAAAATATTTTAGATTTAAATGTTTCCTTATGAAAGGACCTTAAAAAATTTGGAAGTATATGTCAGAAAGCACAACTATTAATTATAGAAAAATACTAAATATTAAATAAATACCTAACACTATTACAGCTGTGTTCATAAATTTAAGTTAAAATTGCATACACTATTATTCTCCTTCCTCCATTCTATTGCAATTTCTGCACCAGCAGAGACCAAATTGCTACCCATGTATTATTAATTTGGTTTATTTTAAAAGTGATGTGAGGTAAGGTCATGCAAATTCATTCTTAGAAAACATTTTAATTTTTTATCCAAGCATGTTTCTTCATTTGAAAGTGAAAAAGGTTTAAATAAGTCTTTTAGCACATTTATAACTTTATTCCCTGTGTTTGTTCAAGTGACATTGGAGCAAGGTCTCTCTGACCTACATGGAAAATGATATCAGTTACCTTCATGGGGGAAATTGAGATAGTCTTTTTTAGGATAGAGAAAAAAATTGGGGTGTACAGTGTTGTGCCAGACACTGGCTGAAGAAAAAGTACATTAGCATATTTCTGCCTCATCCTAGATACCAGTTCTAAATGTTGTGCTGTACTTAAGGTTGTGACAATGCAAATCTTCCAAACAGATGTTCACACCAAGACAAAGACATTGTGCAAGTAATTTCACTTCTCTCATCCTCATATTTGCATCTGTCAAACGGGGATGATAAAGATAATTGTTTTAGGCTGTGATTGTGATGACGAGACCAGAGTGTGTGTTCCTTAGAAAAATACCTTCCAACTACTGAGTCATCAGGAAATTTAGATCTTACCCCTTTCCCTAAGCCTCACCTACAAAATTTAGATCGTACTGCAACAGGTTTGGAGACAACCACCACAGCTACTAGAAGATTCTCAGATGCAGTAAGTCTTAGGAGTAGAAAGTAAAGCACAAGCAGGAAGCAATTGTTTTATGGAGATCCAAATGAAATCTGTTGGATAAGAGAAATAATTCATCTGCTTTTTAGTCAGGCTCATCCCAATTTGGTGCTAAAGATTCTTCTCTGGGGCTCTAGCAGCCTTTTGGCCACTGAAAGTCAAATCTCTTGCCTCTGGCAATAGAAATTCTGCACTGATTTATCTTTGGTACTTTGATTATGTTTCCTTTGTGCTTCGTGTACATCTCAGTACAGGAGAAAGCTATTGTCTATCATGTATTCAATTATCATTCCCATACTTGGTTTACAATCAACCCTGGCCTTTCATGTCTGAGAAGATTTGCTATGTGAGACTTATGATATTTGCAAAGTAAAAGGCAAATGGAGAAAGACTACAGAAGAGGTGAATATGTTAAAATATAGTAATGTACTTTAACCTGTGCTTTCACGAACAAGAAACGCTGCCTAAGTATGATACAGTACATGGGCACAAACACATAACTTTTGAGTGGCAAAGCAAGATCATTTACATGAGAAACACAAAATATAAATTAATTAATGAGTAAAATAAAGGGCAAATGGTAGGAAATGGGGATACAGAGATGCATATTTTTCAGAGCATAATTGAGGAAGTAGAAAGAGAGGGCAAAGAAATAAAAAATCATAGGAAATTATAGTTATCTATCTATGTATCTATCTATATAAAATCAGATATTTATCCCCTTGGTCAGAGTTCCTTTTTCCTATTAATATTTACTTTCCTAGTACAATTCCTTCCAAAGGCCATTGAGAAACTAACATTGCATTCTTGTCTGTTATCAGGAAGTTTCATGCTGTATTTAAAAACTGGTCACTGGGTTATAGATAGTAAATTCTAACAGGATATTTTCTAAAATTATGAAGAAATGCAAAGGAAAAAGCATATTCTCCATTCATTTGTAATACGTTTTAATTCAAAAAAATGTTAAGCCCAAATATGGGCACAAAACATTATTCTCACTACTCTGGGAAGCTGAGGCTAGAGGTTTTCAAGTTGCCGCCTAGTAACTACTGTGTAAAAACCATATGTCAAAGTTCAAAATGAAGAATAAAAAGTCCTAGATACATAGTTTAGTGCAAAAGCTTGGGTTCAATATTCATTAATATAAGCAATAAAAGTTTTTTAATAAACATAGCATTAGAAATACAAATGCGATATAGTACTTATTGATAAGGAGAAACAGTACTAGCTCTAGGAGGAAAATTAGGTAATGTTCTGTGTAGGGACAGATTAAATACAAAATATAGGCATGGTTATAGAAGGGATTTATGAGATAGGCTCACAGGCACAGAATCAGAAGTGTCCTCGTGACTGTAGCATGACAAAGAATCTGAAATTAAAAGTTGATAGGTCTATGCTGAAAGCCTGGAAGAACTGGTGACCAAAATCCAAAACCAAATGTGAAGAGTTGAGCTCTTCTGAAGAAAATGAGAGACTTGCTTCTTTCCCTTTTTATTTCATCCAGGCTGCAAGTCTATTTATTGGTGCCACCCGTGTCTGGAGTAGACATAAGTTTATGGCCTGCATATGCTTCTTAAAGGAATGCGTTTATTGGTTTTTTAACTTAGCATATAGTTAGCAAATCTTGTACATAATCAGTCCTGCTTGAGGGCACACAACAGAGACTTAATCTCATTTTACATACAATTAAAAATTCTTTTATGCTGTCCAAGTAGAATAGAAAAAGTTATGAAGATATAAAGTAAAGCTCAGAAGACAAAATCAGAAAACATTAAGCTCCGGCTTCCTGAGCCTTACTATATGGAACTGATCCTTAAGCAAAATTAAAAAGACAAAATACATTTCAGGAATAAATCTGTAGATATGGAAACAATTAATTAATGTCATATATATATATATATATATTCATGCAATTAGTTCCTGTGTGCCTAGATATCACTAACACTTTAAAAAATTTTTTAGTCTGTTTAGAACCATGTCTATGTATCTCTAAGATATTTGTTTCCTCTAAAATGAGATTATTTGAGAAATTGTTTTGTCTTCTAAGAAACAATGTAATCAATTATCTTCATATAAGTAGGTCCTCGCAGTGGATGTTCCTATCTCTGATTTCTTGCTGTCCTCAATATAGGCTCAGACAGGTATTTCAGGAGCTTTGGTAAAGCCCCAGGTGCTTTGGGAAAAAAGGAAGAAATCTCATTTTCTGACCACCTTAAGCAAGAGTCCATGCTTGGCAAGCAATCGGGTCCACCTGTGCCAAGGTGCAGAGCAAGGAATGTGTAAGTGAGGCCCTAACAGGGCTAAGTTCAAGTTCCCAGAATTTACTAAGATGCAGGGTGGATCTTACTCAAGTGGACATATCACAATTGATGTCCTCACATGCATCTGTAGCTACTATTTATTCCAATCATTAACTTATCACTATACATTCCCCCATGGGAGCTGTTCACATGAACCCCATCTAATAATCATTGTCACTAAAGAAGTATGATTATTAAACATGTTTTAATGATGAATATATTGGAGCCAGATAGAGAAATTAAATGACATGCTCCAGTTGGTAAAGGAGTAAGAAGTCAAAATTAGGACATATGCATGTTTGATCTCAATTCCACGGTCCTGTGCCTGTGCTTATCACATTACAATTGTCAGAATGATTGAAGACGTCTCCCGGAGTCCACTGCGGCTCTACTCCGTTCTTCTAAAACATGATATGTGTGTTCTTAAACTTCTCTCTGAAAAGTTTTCTTGTTTTAAATGGTCTCTGAGATTCTGAGTTTTCCACAATAAATTTTCAGAGATCTGTGAACGTAGAAAAGGAATCTTTTCTGAGCACTCCGTGTAGAAATGGGTCGCCAGAGTTCCTCTTCTGCTGTCTCAACTACAGCTCTGTCCTCTTGGGGTCTAGAATACCTCTGTGCACTCAGGCCACCTTTGCACGCTCCTAAAGGTGGGTGCAGTCACAAGTTCTGAGTCCTTGATCAAGACTAACAGGCTTTACAAAGCAATTTGTCAGCGATGTATAAACAATTACTGTATTTCTACATTGAATGAAACTATACGAGATACTTTAATACATTGTTATTTTCTTTTTGAAGTAATGATTTACCCTCTATTGGGAAGAAAGGCCAGGATACCTTCATCTACTCACTGTATATAGACTACTAGAGAATACACAAAAATATTAGTACCACTTTAGTTTCTTTTATACAGGAATGGTCAGTGTCATTACTTTCTTCTGTTTGCCTTTTTGTATTTCATATTTTTCTAAATTAACAATGTATTGCTATAAATCTTCTATTATTGTTTATAACCAGTAAAATATTTTAATATGATTAGATGTAAAATTCAATGGAATTATTGTTGTTTCCCTCTTTTTTTCTTTTTTTAAGTTTTCTCATTAAAACTTTTATGCTGCCCCTGCATAATGACAGTTGAGCAAAATCTCAATAAAACATATGATAGACTCATGTAATTAATAAAATATGAAAAATTCTCAGTAAAGTTATGTTTTCTCTTTGGCACCATATTGATTGAAAAAAATATTTCTGATCATGTTAACAAAATCAATAATTTTCAAAATAAAAACATTCTTTCCTGCAAGAATCCACCTAATTTGAACAATGGCATGTTTTTTGTTTAATTCAAGTTCTTGAGAAACACAAATAGAGATACTTAATTTTGAAAATGTATCCTAAAAATGCATGAATTGGAGTCACCATGTTAAATAATTACATTGTAAAGTTTCAAGCAGAAGGAGTTGCTTGTGATACGGCATAAAAACAATAAAATTCTCAGAACATTAAGATTATAAATGACTAAGAGACAGTAGTTTTATAAACCTAATAATAGATGACCAAAAGATTTCCTCTCTTGGCACATCTCTATTCAAGAGCAAAGAAGGAAAAGGGCCTTCACAAAATTTAACCAAACAATATAATAAAAATATTGCAGAAAGAGAGGACTTTGCTTAGCTCAAGACAATAAAATTGAGAATAAATCTGTGAAAGAGAGTTTTGATTCCTGGTGCAAAAAAAAAAATCTGTAAAAGTAAATGAATTGTGAGATTTTTGGATTTATACAGTAAATTACCAGTGTATACTCCCAGATTTTGGACTACATTTTAATTACAATACATATTTTGCTTGAGTGACCAGGTTTGACAAAATATGTTGGGTAATTTAAACAGATAATTGTGGATAATAAAATTTTATATCTCAATTATATAAAAAGATCATTGAAAGGTGCTTTCAGGCACAATCTGCTATCATCTCATCCTTTCATCAATCCAAGCTTTTATGATTTCTAGAATAAAATAAAAAAATACTTATTATATAATGTTACTATCTCTTCATAGATCAGGAAAAATCTGGAAAAATGATTTCCTTATATTTCTTTTATCTGTAATGCTGATCTTTTGAATTAGTTCTATTAGACAATTGAAATTTTGTGACTTTTTTCTAACATCTCCCCTAGCACCCACACTTTTACCTCTAAATCTAGTAATTCTTGTTCTGCTGTCTCCAAGTTTGACTTTTCTGATTATAGATAGAAAGAATATAATGTGATATTTATGTTTCTTTGGATTATTTTTCTTAGGAAATAATTTCTTTAATGATATAATTTTGATTTATAATAGGTACTTCATTTTAAAAGTTTCCAAAATCGAGCTTTTTTTGCACAATTCATTCCACATCCGTAAATGGTGTGACTGTCCATTTAGTGCACTTCCTACACGGAATTAATCGCCAGGGTTCCACATCTAACGCACCGGCTCTGTCTTCCTTTCATGAAGCAGTTATATGAAATGGTATCTGGAGGACAGTGTTAATAAATGCTGCGTTTTTTTAATTTTTTTTTTTTTTCTTTTTGAGACAAGGTCTCACTCCGCATTTCAGGATGGACTTGAGTTCACTTTGTGGTGCAGGCTGGTCTCGAACTCTCAACGATCTTCCTGCCTCAGCCTCTGGAGAGCCAGGATTACAGGCCTGAGCCACCACTGGGGGTTTGGATTCCTAATATAATGCACCTCGTATACTCTTGTCTTACTCCTTTATATATATATATATATATCACTAAGAAATTTAAGTCCTAAAATACTCGTACTTAAACATCCTTTAACATATTTTAAAATAAAGGATCTTACGACAGTCTGCATTTATACGGCCTTATTTGTTTGGGTGTCTCCCTGATGCGGTGTCTCTTGGTGACCCAGTCTCCTCTCCTCTCTCTGTAAACTACCGAGTTTGTCCTCCTTCCAGCCTCAGTCTTTTCCAGGCCACTGAGTCTCTGTGCCATGACAGTCTCTGTTTCACCATTTCTCTATCAAACTGAATTCTTTGTGTTTGGTTTCAGTTCCATATTGATCATTTTAAGCCAATTTCAAGGGATAGCAGCAGCAGTCTTTAAGTCAACTGAACTCCATCAATGGATAAAAGCAACATCTTGATGCAGGAGAATCTGTTTTGTAAGTACACATGTTACTTTGGCATACTTTTACACCTATGATTCCCACATATTCTTCACTCTACTCCTCCTGATTTTTACCACTTAATACTACCTTGTTACATTTCTCAAACAGAAGAAAAAAACCTTTGATATATAACTACTAAGAAAATTCTGGATTCCATTTGAATCTTACTAACATTTCACTGATTTATTTTTCTGTTCTTGGATCTAATCCAGAAAGATGGCATTCATGATAACATTGATAGAAAGTAACTGTTTTCTGAATTGCCCTAATAATTTTTTGAATAAGTCTGCAATATGATAATGGAAAAGGATATAAAGATGCACCACATTTTTATAACATGATTGTATTATTTCTCATTATTTTATTGTGACAGATTTTGTTATCACAGAGTATTTTATTTTTCTTTATTTCCTAACTCAGTGTGTATTCATTTTTTACAGAAATAAAAAGAAAATAAATCTCTTTCCTGTAGGCGATTTCCATAGAAAACATTCCTCATTCTTTTGGAAATATGATTTAGTATTCAATCCTTGCTTCTCTTTTTTTTTCTTTCCTTTCTTTGTTACTTTAAAAATACTATTTCTTTGTGTTCACTTATTTTAAATACACCTTAAGCTCCAAACACAATGTGTAAAGCAAGGATATATTTCATTTCAAAGTGTTTATATTCTCTTTTTCAGCACTTACAGTTTAAGAATTTGTATCAATACATCCATGTATTGCATGCACTGATTCTCTCTCAGATGGGCAAACATTTAGCAGACCAAACAGGTGTGTGTGGAATCAAGTAACAGCATCTGTTACTGAATGTTACACCAAACAAAGAATGTTTTCTGCTAGCTGAATGTCCATTCAAAGACATCAGAGGAATCAGAAGAATTCATATATTTTAGAGAAACACAGTATCAGTTCTAAGTTTCTTCCTGCAAAATGCACAATTCTCTTTACTATTTTCTTTTCCCATAAAGAAAAGGTCCAAAACCAATGAGATACTTTATATTTATTTAGACAAATATTTCAAGACCTTGCAAAGATTTTAGTGTTTTTGTCTAAAAGTCAATAACAGTTTAAATCTGATGTTAGACTTTATGCTTATGTAATACACTTATTGAAATAAGAGTTTTAATAGTTTAGCAATATTTTCTAACGTAAGAAGAAATTTTAACATAAACTTAATTAATACAACTTGCTCCTTTGTTAAGTAATTTAAAGAAAAATCACACTGCTTGATAAACCTAAACCTTGTTAAGATTTTAATTATTTTTAACTCCAGGCTATCTAGCTATCTATCTATCAAATTTGTTGTTGCCTTTTTTAAAAGATTACATAATAATTATCATTGTATATTATGGAAAAAATAAAAATTTAAATGATAATAAAAGTAGCACATTTTTATGCCCAAGTGGGTATTTTATATCACACAGAACTCTCATCTTTAAGGTTAGGAGACACATTTCAAAATACCCAGTGAGTGCCTTAAACTGAAGATAATATTAAACCCTATCTATAGCTTTCCTATATGTATATACCTATAATAAATTATTATTCATAAATTAGATGCAGATAAAATTAATAATAAACAAATTAATGATAACCAAATTAAAAAATTAATAACCAAATAAAAATAAATTACTAATAAAGCTAAAAAGCATATAACCATGTACTTTGTATATACTATCTCTGTGTTGATTTTAGCATATGATTATTCTTTTAAAATGATAACTTTCATCTTTCCAGTTAAAGGAACCATATTCGGCTTCTCTTTTGCAAATTCAAATTGCTAACATAACTATCCTCTGCTTTAGGATCATTTTAAAGTAAAACAGAGATCATTTGAATTCAAGGCTAGTAGTACTGTGATAGATCTTCTAATAATGGAGATAAGTATTTATCAATGGAGACAGGTGGCATACACAAATACAGGTACAGCGCACATAGTCTGGATTAAGGATGCTTCAGGCTTTGTGTGGGATGAAAAGGTAGACCGTATGTTTCATCATGCCACTCAGAGGAACACATTGTTTGTCTTTTTGAGAAAGGGTCTCACTATGCAGTTCAGGCTGGCCTTGAGCTCACTTTGTAAACCAGGCTGGTCTCGAACTTGCAGCAATCCTCCTGCCTCAGCCTCCCAAGTCCCCGGAAACAAAGATACAATGAGAAATCTGTAGGGCTGGGGATATAGCTCAATGATGTAAGCACCTACCTGGCAAGCGCTAGGTCATGAGTTTGATCCCTGGTACCAAAAAGAAAAAAGGAAACAAACAAACAAACAAACAAACAAAAAAACAAGTAAGCTGTAAGGCAATGTATCTGGTGAATATAGACACAAAAATCCTCAACACATTACTAGCAAATAGAACTAAAACATTTTTAAAAGACATTATATAACACTATTAAGGAACATTTATTTGTGGGAATCAAGAATGGCCCAATATATTAAAAACTATTAATGACATGCTGCATTAGGAGAAAATATAATAAAAATTATAGGATAACATGTGAAAGCCAACAAACTTGTGACATAATTTAACAATTTTTTCTAACAAAATTTTTCAAAAATTATGAATTGAAGAGAATACATCGTTATAATAAAGGCTATATATGAAAAGTCCACAGTTAACATCATATTCAGAGGGGTGAAAATGAAATTTTTTTCTGTAAAAATAAGAAACAGTTGTATCTACTTTCACCATTTCTCTTTAGTATAATACTGGAAATTCTAGATACAGCACTAGTACAAGAAAAAAGAAAATAAAACCATTCAAATTAGAAGGAAACAAGAAAAGTTATCCCTATTTCCATATGAGATTTTATACATTCATTAAAATATTAAAAATAAAATGTTCAAAGTGATCAATGATTTCAGAAAATTTGAATTGTACAAAATCACATGTAAAAAACTGTTGCATTTCTATACATCAACAACAAACTGTCTGAAAAAAATTGAGAAATAATTCTAAAATGA
Source organism: Hydrochoerus hydrochaeris (assembly GCA_004027455.1). NCBI lineage: Eukaryota > Metazoa > Chordata > Mammalia > Rodentia > Hydrochaeridae > Hydrochoerus > Hydrochoerus hydrochaeris. Next base: position 188,037 of record PVLA01000659.1, read on the forward strand.
ACAAAATACTTAGCAATAAATGTAAGTTTATAGGCTTATAATATAAAGGTTTAATATTTTTAAAGTATCCCTCCTTTCAAAGTAAGTTGTAGACTCAATAATGCCTACCTTTACAATAACGACATTTTATAGGAGATTAAAATTCATGTGGAAATACAAAAGACAACAAATAGCTAATGAAGTCAGTCTTCATAAGTTAAAGCAAAACTGGAAGCATCATATGTCCTAATTTAAAAAGACATTAGGACATTACAGTAATCAAGAATCAAGGTAGTAAAGCAATTTAAAAAAAAAACTTGTTTATTTTTGAACTATGTGAGCTAAGTAAGCTTCAGTAGGAATGAATATACCATTAAGAATTTTTAGCACATCTAATTTTAAATTTTATCTAAAAGAAAAATAATGTAGAGACCTTTGAAAATAACATGAAACTTTTATCTATTTCCTAAGATCCAATCACCAAAATATTTAATAAAATATTATTCAGCAAATATTTAATAAAAAAAGTCCAGTAAAATTTGCCCCAAAATGTCTTTAGCTAGACGTTCTAAATGCTAACATAACATTTCTTTTTTATTAAGTCCATTATTGACATAGTTGGCCTCAATCAATCCAGCTCTTCCTTTCCTAATAAGCTAAGAATATCAATTTGTGTAAAGGAAGAAGCAATTATTTTCTACTCCTTTTGGAACAAGTGTCAATTTTTCCAGTCCTCACAGGAAAAATAATTCTGACCATGTCAATAAGCAGCAGTTGTTCTGCTCTTGATCTTTTGCCTGACCTGAGAGAGTCCAGGGAATAATGCTCTGTATTGTGAGTAGCACTAGGTGGGCTGACAAGAAGGAGCGTAGTGAGCTTCAAGTTAGCTCGGGAAACTTAGCAAACTTAGTGAGACCCTGTCTCAAAATAGGAGAGAAAGAACTGGTTGTTCATTTCATTGTCAAGTTCCTGAGTTCAATTCTGTATATTACACATAATATATATATACATATATATATATATATATATATATATAGTTATTAAGAGATGACTTAGTAAAAGAGACTATAGTGTTGCAACCTAACTCACACGCCGCCATTCTGTTCTGTATGCACCGTAGCCTTTGTCCTAAATTGAACTTTGTATTTCCTGTATGTGTCCTGAACAACCCCCAGTGCTTTGTTTCCCGTTGATTCTCCCACATAGCCCACCCAGAGCTGTATCCCCGGAACAACAAGCACCGCACTCTGACCCTAGGCAAACAACAAGTTGTGCTGTTTCCTCAGGAATGTGCAGGTGTGCCGATGAGCTAATTTTTCCCCTAAAATAAGCCTGTCTCTCGGGACAACTTGCCCTTTGCTCCCCCACACCTTTGCGGGTTTTTCCTTTTATAAACCACTCCAAATCTTAGCCTAGTTGCATAGCAGTGTAAATTCCACCTGCACTCTGTGTTGCTGGGTACCAGCCTAAATAAAGCACTCCTTTTTCCTTCAAGACATCTTGGCCTTTTATCTTTTTTTCATAACTTTTGATCTTTGATTTTCAAGGTACAACAATAGATGGTCAGTATAATTCTGTAATTACTTTTCACATGTACTCTGTTGAATCAAAAAGAAGTTTTTTCTTTCCACTGTCATTAATCGAAAAAAAATTATGTTCTTGAATACAGGTCTGATCATTTTTTAATATTCTAGCAACTGAAGTTTGATTTTTTTGAAATGTTTTTCACTGCTAAACATAATGGGAAAAGGAAGCCATCTTCTTTTCTTTAACTTTGGGTTTCTAGAAAATATTATATACACAATGTACTTTCAATATATACTTTGTAATTAATTGATTTTAGCAGACAAATCTTATTCTGATTAAGATTCAGAAGCAATGTGCTTGCTCTTTAATGCCTCTAACATCCTTATTGTAAGCTTGAGCCAATCTTGATGCATTTTGGATCATTTATGATTCATGGTGTTTATGACAAAGACAGCAAAACAAACTATATGCACACACACACACACACTGCTAGGAAAAATATTTCACTTTCTTAATTAGAAACTTTCAATAAGTAAGACCTAAAATTAGAGATTCAGTGTATGTCTTTGAGCTTGTATTTTTCATTACATCTTTGTAATTCATAAAATAATGCAACATGTATCCATAGTCATATACAAGAGTGTCTCTAATAATATTTATGCCAGATTTTTAGGCAAAATAGCAATTCTAAAATTGTTACGTTAAAGCCTAATAATCTATGTATATAAACAGTTTTAAAATATTATCCCAGTTTTAAAAGTCAAGTATCTACATAACTGTAGGGAAAGTCAACTTTGAAAATATTTTTAGAAAAGATGATTTCTTCTAAATGTATCATTACCCTGCATTAGTCTTGTGGATATGACAGTATTAACAATTTGGCATTGGGCCCAAAAATTCAGTTTCATATCTCCACCTTATTATTACTAGTAAGCTGATTTATCATTGTAAATTTTATTTTCCATTAAGCAGAGCTCATGATATTCATTGAGTTTATTTTATTTATACTATAAGATTTCATTTATACTATAAGAATTAAATAAGCCAATTTGAAAGTATATTAAAAAGAAAAATGTGACTAATTTGACTAATTTGCCCTAGAGTGGATACAGATATATAGCGCCAAACTTATGGATTAGCTCCATTCTAGGAGAATGTTTATAATTTGGATATGTTCGTAAGTCTGACAGGTACATGTCTTTGATACCAATGTACAATGTAATGCATAAACACACACACACACACACGCACATGCATGCACACACACATCCAGTAAGAAGTTCCCAGCTGTCCTGTACTACTGCGGTACACTATCATACTGCTCAATAAGCACACCACAGTACAACTGTGACAATGTCCAGCAAACATGAGCTATTTGTTCAGTCTGTGCAAATCTATGAATATTCATGAATGGAGGTCCATTATATCTATAAAAGTTTGTAACTCAAAGGTTCATGAGTCAGAGAATCATAGTACTCAATATTCCTGAGTTTGTATGTGAAAAATTAAGAAAAATGATCTTTGTAAAAATGATACAAATCAGTGATAGATTTAGAATCAGGAAGTAAAATTTAATTCAGTACACTTTCTTTAAGAATTTATTTCATATAAACTCTCTAAATTAAAATTTAAATAGATCATTTTGCTAACTCTGAATTAAATATCTTTGCATATATAATATTATTTGTCCTTAATATTTGCCTTCTAGAGTTTCCCTCTTGAAGGTGATGGACTATTTGATCATTTTTTTTTTTGGTTAATGACATATTTATATGTGTGTGATTGTAATTCAAGTTCAGAACATGCCTTCAAAATTACATCTTTACCAACAAAGTGTCATTTTAATGTGAAACAGAATAATAGATGCAGGTCTCTCCATTTTTTAAAAGATGGTGTTATTCAGGATTAGAGATCATTACTTCTAGTAATTATTATATTATTTTCTATTTAAATCAAGGAAGCAGATAATGTACATTACATGATATTAGAACATAAAAGTTACAGGATGAAGACTTCTATTTAATTTTATGTTTTAAAGATTTTTGTCAACCAATTTAGCTCTTTGATTCACCAGACATTTTGTAAATTTTATGTTTTTAAGATTTCCATGTATTGTAACTATGATTTTCAAACATTAGAAAGGTAATCAGAGTCATTTTGCCGTATTTTTAAATTTTCTCTATTAACTAAACAATTATTGTTCTCATTCTCTTTATTCTTTTTTAATTTAAAATGGTTAATTATGGATTCACCTTTAAATTAGGGTACTAAGTCTTGAGGTTCTGGGTGGATGCATTGCCCTATTTAACATTTTGTTCATATCTAACTAAACAAGGCAAGAGTCAAGTTATCTTAATAATAGCCAGGAGAAATGTCTCTAATCCAATCAGTCACAGGCAGCTATCACCAAAACCAATTTCTGTATAATTAAAAGGTGCTCCCAGGCACTAGAAAAATTTGGAAGTTGCCCACGGATTTGGGGAAAGTGGGAGGATTTTTTTTCATCAACAGCAACCACATTGAAACACACAGATAAGCTTTGCTTTTGAATTTACATTAAAGAGCTCAATAGTTGATACTGTGAGAGCAGCTCATGCTTCTAAACTGACTCATGTCCTGCTGAGATTAAGGACAGAGGCCTCTAGAAGATTATTATGTCACTTGGTTTAAGTGACACCCAATCCATTTTATTGACATAGACTCTTTCCTGCAAAACAAGCACTTTTTGATGGAAACATAATGAAAATTCGGCGTACTTTTATAGAAAAGCTACAACCCATTTCTACACATTAGTGCTAGATAATGTAGGTAGTGTCTGTAAACGAAACCAGCAGTCCTCATTATGAATGGTGTGTGGGCACATGTTTAAGAATACTAATTCAATGGAACATATCTAGCAGCTTTACATTATCTTTTAATTTTACCCAAATCCTGCCATAGTCCAGAGTTATTAAGACACATTCATTGAATTCGGCAGGCTATTACTTTGCATTGTTGCCATTCCTACTGCATCTAGGCATTCAATTGAGAAACCAAACAGGCTTTGATTTGATTTCTAATTGTTTGTTTTCAACAACTTGAACCTGCATTTGTTGCTTCTGGTACAGCCAAAACAACATCAGTAAGTAGGTACAGAGTTCTCTGGGGTTTTTTTTTAAGTCTCACTACCACTGTGGTTTGGATTCTACCTGTTAGGATGGAACTATATAATAGAACTTTATAACAGGGGTGAAACATTACTGAATTTAATATGTGCAGCTAGCTTGGAGAGCTGACATTTTATAGTGTCCCTGCCAGATACCTAGACACTATTATTATGGGAAAATGAGCTTGTGCTAATGCCGTGGAAAACTATGAGACCATGCTTTCTCTTTTCTTTTTGATTTGTACCATAGAATTAAGACATATCCTGAGGTTGAAACAGATTGTAAAACTAGCCTACTTTGGCATTATGTAAAGATTTCCATAGAGAAAACAATATACAGCATAAAAACTGTCATTTCTGCTGACTATCTCCACAATTCAATAATTTTATGTTATTTATACACAAGATAAAAAATAATGTATTGGATTTTGAATCATTTCAACTTAAAATTTAAATTGTGATAATTTACTGAGAATAGGTTAGAAGTGTAGAATTTGTTAGTAAGTTTCTTTTAAAGCATTCATTATTTCTGCAATACAAATAATTGTTTACTTTCATTATATCCCACAACAGGAAATATGAAAAACCCAAAGTTTAAATAAAGACCAAAATACAAGATAGATGACAAGAAGTAGGGAGGAAAAAATGTCTAAAAGGAGAAAGGCATCAAGAGGTGGAGGGAGGGCAGAGAGAAATGAAAATGAAAAAGAAATGAAAAAAGAATTACGATGTGTCCTATGCATGAAGCATTGCACCAGAAACACAAGCATTACTGCAAACATACAAAAAAGAAGAAAGGAATCAGAAAGCAGATGGAGGGTCTGCGGGGAGAGAAAATAAGTTATATATGTAAGCATAAATATTACACTGTTTCTCTTATATAAGAAATTTGCTAGAGTAAAGATAAAGATAGACAACAGGAAGTAGGGAAATAGATTTTTCTCAAAGGGGAAGGGGATCAAGAAAGGGAGGAACGAAAGAGGGAGAAAAGGGATAAAGAACAAAAAAAGCAATCATTATGTATTGCAGACATGTACCAACTCCCTACAAGAAATGTAAATGTTATGTACTACATTCCTGTACCAATAAGCTAACGAAAAACCTTAGTCTACAAAGTCTATAAAGAACAAGTGCAATATTCTTTCATTCAAGATTTCAGCATTGGACAGTAACTGGGTTCTAAAACCATGTTGTAAAATGATTGTCTTTTTATTTATATAAATATAAAACAGTGGGAAAAGCCTATGCAATGCAGTGTACAGAATCTACAGAATGCGTATCTAAGTGGAAAATATGAAGTATAGAGTTTGCACACCTTCTGCTCTGTAAGATCAAATCTAACATTTCCTTAGCTTCAGGTAGTAACCTATTCTTCCATTAGTACTCCATAAGGATTTCCAGGGCTTAAAGTCTTTTTTAATTAGTGTGGTGAATGTAAAATGCTATTTTGTGTTTTTGACTTGCATTTCTCTAACCCATAACATTGGTACATTTTCCAGTCTTTTGTGAACCACTTCAATTTATACTGTTGATGAAGTGCTCTGCCAGGTCCTGTGTTGAAATTTATATTGCAACTATGTTTTTCTTCCTTATTTTAGGTATTTTTCTCATTTTTTGGATCCTACTGCGTGGCTGCTACATATGTTTCAAATATATTTTCAGATTCAGAGACTTTGGTGCTCATTTTATGAATTTTTTTATGAAACAGAGCAGTTACATTCAAAGCATCTCATTATATCAGTTTTACTCATTAAAACAGGTGACATTAATGTTACATAAACTGTGAATCTGATTTTAATTTTAAAGAATGTGTATAATCAATTTCTCTATCAATGTTCAGTGAACAGTCCAGTTTCAGTCTTGCTGGTTGACAGACCTTTCTGATATTCCTGTGCCATAAATATATAATTCTGTTTCATAGCTCTAGTTGCATTCTATAGCATTCCACACAGCTCTAAATATTTGGATCTTTATACAGTTATTATATTTTCAGTTGAAATATCTTCTCCTTGTCTCTTTCTTAACCAGAAATTCCTTTGTTATTCCTGGTCCTTTGCTATACCAAATTGAAGTTATCAAGTTGAAAAAAGAATATTCTTGTGATTATTAGAATCAAAATGAATCTGTACCTCAATTTACAAATAATTATCTTTTAATATTTTAACCATCAACTGTGATACAATTTATTTGCATTTCAGTCTTTTAATAAAACCATATTTCATTACAAGCCCTGTAGAATTTTTGTTACATTTATTTATATTTTTGTATTATTTTTCATGTTTTTAAATTATATATACTAATTGCTTCTCACAGCTATATAAAACTCATTTGATTTTCATTTTTTAATATCATGAGTGTCAAATTTGAGTAACTATTAATTATAAAGATTTGTTTCTGTAAGCTGAGTTACATTTATGTCTACAAGAAAAAAACATTTGGGAGCACTGCTTTTTATTTGCATTTCTAATGAACTTAACTTTTTTATTTTATGTTAGTGGTTAAAACAACTAAATTCAACTTAAACAAAAGGGTTGGTAAGACTTCTTTAATATTCTGAAAACTAAGAAGCAGTATTTTTAAAATATTACTATAATTTAAAAATGCGTTTTTAGTTCTTGGCTTTACTTTTTAAATTTTTGTTGCAATATAATTATAGTCTTGAGGTTTTCAAAAATTACTCAGAAAATGAATATATTGTTGGGCGTGTTTCAGTGGTAATGACTTGTAAAACCATAACCAAGATATTGACGTTGATGAAGTTTGTTGATTTCATTGGGTTTTCCACCATTTACATGGGCTGAGTTATTTGCACATGCGTATGTTTGGCTTCATGCAATTTTAAAACTGGTGCAGTCTTTGTTATCCATCACCACACTCAACATGCAGAGCAGGTCAAGCACCAAAATGATCCCTTTCATTGCTTCCTCTCAACCACATTTATCTCCTTCTGTTCATTTTCCCCACTTCTAACCCTGACAATAAAACATATGTTCTTTGTTTCTATGATTCGCCATTCTAAGAATGTTTCATTAATTGAATCTTCTATGTGTCCTCTTGCTAGTGACATTTTTCACACAACGTAACTCCCTGGATATTCTTCCACACTGTTGTATCGGTTTTCCATAATCTTGTCCTTATTAAAGAACAGCACCTGTGGTGAAAACTTATCGGTGTGTCTGGGTTACATCCATCTTTGACCATCATGAATAGTGCTGCGTTGAACATTTGTACATAGATGTTTTATGAGTACAAATTTTCATTTCTCTAAGTCAAAGTATTCAAGAACAAATACTGATTTGCATTTTCATGTTTAATTTTATAAGAAACTGCCTAACTGCTACAACAACAGAGTAGTAATACCATTTTATTTTGCCACCAGTAACTTTGGTGATCACTTCCTGTCCAGGTAACTGCATTAGTCACTCTTGCACTGCTAGCTCTAGGGAAATTAAACATGATCTAAATATTTTAAAATAAGCAATGTATAATTATAGCACAAGGTACATTATGCCACATTCCCTATGTTCTATGTTGCATGCTTTCATTTAAATTATATTTTGAAATGAAAACTCATTCTGACCATAGAAAGTTGCATATATATTATTACTTTCATGTAGTAATGTTTCATACACACGTTTCTTAAGTAATAACAAAAGCAACATGCTGAATATTTCCTTGTAGGGAGCAGTGTGATAGCTTCACGGCTGCCGCTCCATCTCTCCCTCCTGTGGGCATCCGGTGTGTCGGCCTACATTTCCCAGGATCCTCTTGCCCCACCCAGGAAATGACAGCAACCTATCCTTAACTTCCCACCTCCACTTCTTTATAAGCCAGGAACATTGTTCAATAAACGAGGCTTGATTGGGAACCTTCAACTTGTCTCTGTCTCTCTCTCTTCACCCTGCCCCCACCCCATTTTCCTTCCTCTAGGGGAAAACTCACGAATTGATCTGCAGGCCGGATCAAGTGGTGCCCAGCGTGAGGGCCCCAATACGAGGAAGTCAACGAGGGATCATTCACAGAGGAAAAGCCGTGGCCACGGTAACTGGGGGAATCCATCCCTGTGATCTGTACAGACAACTGCCTGACGTCTTGTCCGAATCACGGTAAGTGAATGTAATAGGCTTGGGTCAAGCTTTAAGTGAACATGAATTGTTCGTTGCCGGCCTTAGTAAGGCCCTCAAGGTGAGAGAGATAAGGGTTAAAACAAAAGATTTATTAAACTTGCCCCTGGTTCCCTCTGAAGGGCTCCATTGATACTAAAAGATGGGAAACATTAGGAAATACTTTAAAATACTACTATAGAGTTTTTTGGTCCCAAAGGGGACAGGAGAAAAGTCCCAATGACCTCTTTTGCATGTTGGACCTTAATTTCTGAGCTGCTAACTCAACGTCATGCAGATCCCCAAATTAACAAAACACTTACTCAAGGTGAGCCTGCATTACGCTCCTCCCGCAGTCCTACCCCAAAGCCGCCCTCAGACACGTCCAGTGTGCCCAGTCATCCTGGCTCTGTAATTGATACTCCAGAGCCCCTTCAAGATGGCAACTTGCCGCCACTTCCTTTGTCTGGGACACACGAGGACATTCAAACTGGCACCGCCCTGTTTGACACTCAATATGGCGCCGCCGGCCCCGCAGGTCGTTAAGACCCATACGCCATTCACAGTAACTACTTTAAAGGAATTAAAAACAGCAATCACTCAATATGGCCCCACAGCTACTTGCACCCTTGCTGTTCTAGATTCCATGACTCAAAGTTAAATTATCCCAAATAAATAAAAGGACTTAGCCAAAGTCACTCTTTCTGTGGACAACTGTTTGCTTTAAAAATCTAAATTTATGGACCAATGTAAAGCCATAGCTAAAAATAATGCCACTCAATAAAACCCCTAGACCCTCCCCATGCTAGCAAAAACTGGCGACTTTAGTACAAAAAAAAAAAAAAAGCCCAAATGCAATATGATCCTGGCCTTTTTACACAAATTAATACAGCCACCTGTAGGGCTTAAAAAAAGGCTCCGTTCTGGTGGAGAGGTTGTCTCTTCTCTTACTAAAATTAAACAAAAACCAAAAAAACCCTTCTGTGATTTTGTTGATCGCCTCTTACAGGCAGCCGAGCGCTTTTTTGGCTCCCCTGAGAGTAATTCTGCCTTAATCAAACAATTGGCTTATAAAAATGCAACATCCGCCTGCCAGGCTGCAATCGGGCCACACAGGAAGAGGGAGGACCTCTCGGGCTGCATCCGCCTGTGCGCTGATATGGGCCCAGTCTACCATTGGGGCCTAGCTATGGCTGCAACTGTAAAGGAGGTTCTTCTCCCACACAAACAAGGAAGAAAAACTAATAATGGCAAATATTTTAAATGCGCGTTCTCCCTCAGGGAATGGCCAACTCCCCTACATTGTGCCAGGCTTTTGTGGCTGCTACTATACAACCAGTCAGAGACCATTGGCCAAATATCTATATTCTTCATTATATGGATAATATCCTCTTGACAGGAAAACATAAAGATCAAACCTTACAATGTTACACATATAGTGGCTTCATCTTTGCCACCCTACAAACTAGAAAAACTAGTAAACATATTATAGCTCACATGCTGTCAGCCTTCTTGGTTCTGGGATGCCCCCAACAACTCAAGTCCGACAATGGCCTTGGCTATACAAGTGCCTCCTTCGCTCAATTTTTAAAGTGCCTTAATATTCTTCATACTACAAGTATACCTTACAATCCTCAAGGACAGGGCATTGTCGAACGTGCACATCATTCTCTTAAGTCCACTATAGATAAAATAAAAGGGGGAACATGGTATCCTACTTGAGGATCCCCCAGAAATATCCTTTCACATGCTCTGTTTATTTTAAACTTTTTATCCTTAGATGTTTCAGGCTGCTCTGCGGCATCTCGCTTTTGGCATACACAAACACAGTTTGCCTTGGTATTATGGAAGGATCCGCTAACTAACACCTGGAATGGCCCCGACCCTGTTCTCATCTGGGGGCGAGGCTCAGTCTGTGTTTATTCTAGGCAAGAAAAAGGAGCTAGATGGCTACCTAAACACCTCATAAAACAAATAGCCCTTCATCAAAAACTCTATGCGATGCCCAGGAATAATATTCTTTCCTGAGGCACAACCCCCTGTGTTCTCTTACAGATGATACAACCTCCCAAAGCCTTATGGGCCATCGTCGGACTCCTGACACAACTACACCTAACGGATGACAATCCCCGTCAACCCTGGCAGTGGACCATCACTTGCTGGGATAATCAAAAGGTGGTTCGGAAAGAGACCACCTCAGAAAAACCTCCCTCTCTTCCATGTGGGGAGGCCTTTTTCCTTACATTGCCCCCTTATTAGGCCCACTTATTAGGCCCACTAGCCGCTTTACTGTTATTCCTAACTGTTGGCCCCTGCATTTTCCAAAGGATCATGACACTCCTTAAAAATAGGCTTGACGCATTCATAGCCAAGCCCATTCAGGTACATTATCATCAATTGGAGATGGCAGATCAAAAAACTTGGAAGGAAACAACCCCTACAAATGGCCCATGTAATGATGTGTGAGCCAACTGCCCTGAGACACTGGACAGGCAGCCAGAGACGGGCAACTGGGACACATATGTTACGCCACCGGCCACCTAAGATAGGCACAGGACCAATTGCTGTCCTGCAGGCCCATGATGGGTAAGGCCTGGTTGGGTTCATATGAAGAGTCCTTGACCCAAGACAGGCGCTATCCTCACAGGGCCTGCCATACTCTTATAAAGTGATAAGGGAGGAGATGTAGGGAGCAGCATGATAGCTTCACGGCTGCCGCTCCATCTCTCCCTCCTGTGGGCATCCGGTGCATCGGCCTACATTTCCCAGGATCCTCTCACCCCACCCAGGAAATGACGGCGACCTATCCGTAACTTCCCGCCTCCGCTTCTTTATAAGCCAGGAACATTGTTCAATAAACGAGGCTTGATTGGGAACCTTCAACTTGTCTCCATCTCTCTCTCTTCACCCTGCCCCCTCCCCGTTTTCCTTCCTCTAGGGGAAAACTCACGAATTGATCCGCAGGCCGGATCATTTCCTATTATGGCAATCATATAATTTCCTTCAATCATATAATTTCCTACAAATTCATGTATCCTTGAATTTAACAAAAATATTTTTTTTTTACATATACTTAACATTTTTGCTACAATTGGTTTCTGTGGTCAGTATAGTAAGTTACAATTTAAAGAACACATGCTAAAAAGAGAAAATATGCCATTGTTCAATTTTAAACTTTTCTTTCACTAGTAACATTTAAAACCCATTGTTTTTTCTTTTCCTCTCCCTTTCTGTTTGCCTGTGCTATTATGTGTATGCTTTAATCACAATATACACAGTGAAAAATATTTCACTTCTCTCCATTTGCCTTTATACTTTTCATTAATTATGGCACTTTTATTCCATGAAGACAAATCCTCCACCAGAAATAAATTTAGTTCCATTTGATGCCATTCATTGCATAACACTGGTTTTCTCTTTTCCCCAATCATTTATAAGAAATATATGTAAAGACTGTGTTACTGATATCGCAATGAGCATTGATTTAACAATGCAGAAGAACAGACAATATTTTCATGCTCCAATAGGATCTTATAAGGGAATTGGCTTTAAACAAACATTTTCTTCCTTAAATATGCTGCTGTAATTGTGTCACCTGGCACATGTGATGAATACAAAAAATCTATATAATTTCATACATTATGTTATAAGCAGAACCATGCAGTTATGATTCAGTAGTTGGAAGTGAGAAGATGCCATGACAAATACTTTATTTTCTATATATTTTAATTTCTCAAGTGAAGAAACATATCAGATACAATCTCAGATACAATGCAGAACAGGTCGAGCACAAAAATGATCCCTTTCATTGCTTCCTCTGCCCTCTATCACTCTTAAAACACTTTGAGAAGAGTAAAATATGGACTTTCAGGACACTTTTCAAATCACAGTACCCTAGTATCAAATCTAGAGATTTTATGAATTAAACCTTAGTAATAACTATATTACCTTTAAGGTCCCCTTACAGTTTACTAACTTACCTGTTTCATTAATTGCACACTCATGCTGATTTTAAATTGTGGTGGTACAAAACACTCAGCCCCGGGGAGGGGGCAGCTGAGGCAGGAGGCAAATTGAAGCCTGGTCTGAGAAACTTAGTGAGGTAACAATATCATATTTTGAAATTTTTTTTTCAAAAAGGAATTTTAAAAAGGGCGGGAAATGTAACTCACTGAACTAAACACTGGGTTTAGTTTCTAGTACTAAAGAAAAAGGAAATAAAAATGAAAACATTTTGTCTATTCACATCATTAATGGACAGCAAATTTTAAATTAATAAAAGATACTAGTATATGCCTTCACTCTAATCCACAATTTAAATTATTTTGTCACTAATAATACAATGTTGTAATGGCAGTAGCTATAGTTAGGGTCCAAAATGATTCTATACATACTCTATCTGGGCGTGTGCGTATGTGTGCGCTCTCAACTCTCTTTTAGGAGAAATTAAAAATACTATGGTGGTCTAATTTCAACGAAATGATCATAGCTACTAGTTAGTTTCTCTTCATGTTTATTCCTACCTAGAATTTCTCTGTAAAATATAAATGATCACTTAAAAATAAATTTTTTTTTTTCTACACAAGCTTAAAACTCGTTAAAAGTTAAAAATAATGCAAAGGTAAAAGAGGTTCTGAAGTTGTATCCAACGGTTTCCGTCTCTTGGTATTCACATTGTCATGTGATCGTTTCCTTTGCGGAACAGAGGGGGGCTTATTTTTCATAAACTGCGGCAAAAGTGAAGACTTTTACTTTCAGAGTCTGGTTGAGGAAAGATGGAAATACTCCTCTGGCTTGCAGGTTTCCTCTCCTCTGCTCGCACTTCGTCTGATGGGGGTGGTAGCTGTGGTCGGAGCTGCCCTGGGGAGATGCTGCTTCCCACAAGCAAGAAGCCCAGAGAGGGGCGAGGCCTCCGGCAAACAGCCAAGGAGAAACCAAAGCCCTTTGTTCAAACTTGAGTAGCCAGAGCAGGAGAGCAAGGGGATTCGTGAGAAGGGAAACACATCCTGCTCTAGCTGAGGTTAACAAGGCTGTGCAGTAGTCACCTTCCGTGACATTGTGGCCTCCTGAGTGATTCGGACCAGGAATTCCGGTATGGCAACTATAAGGTAATGATCTTACTGAAAGCCACTACATTTTCCTACAGCTTGTTACGCAGAAATAGTCAACGGAGTAGCAAGTATGGCCCTAAATGCTTGCCTCAGGTGTAGCGTGCTTAGTAACACTGGAGAAAAAAAAGGTTAAAAAGTAATTCTAAGAATCTCAGTGGTATTGACGGGCTCTGTTGAATACAGGATTCCTAGTACACAAAGATATGAACAAGAGTATCAGCTGCTCAAAGGGAACCAGTACAATGTTCCCAAATGTGCCTGAAGTAAGATCATGTTTCTTTTAAGAGGTTAGTTTAGGGTTAAGGTTACAGCCCAGGGGCACAGCACCTACCTGGCAAGTGCCTGTCAAGAGTTTCATTCTGGGAACAACAACAACAATAACAAAAAGAGGTTAGCTTAATACCTAGACTTCGTGTTTAATTGTCAAAAGAAATAGATAGGATACTTAATAATCAGCAAATTTTTTATTTCAAAAGGTTTTCAGCTAGAAAGGGGTCTCATTGCCTGTAATTTCCAGCACTCTAGAAGGGTGAGGCAGGAACATCTAAAGTTTGAGTCCAGACTAGGAAATTTAAAATCACCCTGTCTCAAAATTTAAAGGGAAAAAAAAAAAACCCACCAGGGATAGATACAGTTAGGGGTTCAGTCCTTCCTACCGGCAAAGGAGGAAAACGTGTTTCCATACTGGGTAGCAGAAAGCTTCAGTTTTAGCCTTTGATTAGCATGTATGCTATTACTATAGCTCACAACGAAATCAACCATGAACAACCAGTGGAATGTAACAAATCCGTACATAGGTAAAAGCATCTGTGTTATTTCTACTGTTGAAAGAACAGAACAAAATCTTTTGACAAGAAAACACCCCATTAGAGTCTGCCCTACTGAAACCTCAGAATATTGTCAGCATTTGAGCTGTGAGATTTCACTGAAGTCATAATAGTTTTATTTTTATAATTATTTTGAGAAGTACAGTTTTGAGATCCACAATGATCATATTCATCAAAGGGAATTTGTGAGTGTACATAATGTATCTTCATTCTTCTCTTTCTCACTTCTCCTTTTCAATCCTTGTTTTCCTCTTCATTCACAAAACTTTCTTTCTGTTGTTTTCCTTCCATTCTTTTTCTTTTATTTTTAATCCCTATTTATCCCTAACCATCCTTCCAATTTAAACATTTTCTTCTTACATTATATGCACACAACACACAGAAAATTGATCCTTCAAAATAGTTTTCTTTTGCCGCATCTGATTTTACAAACTGTTACCTTTTTAAAAAACACTCATATTTAAATCTCCTGTAAATGAAAATAGCTCACATTATCTAGTGGTTACAAGGTTTTAGGTGATGTCATAAATGCTGTACTAATATACATACATGTTATTATCTTATGTTATTACTAAGCTGTTAGCATTATGTCTTCTGTAGTAAAGAAATGAGATATAACTTAGTCAAGATTGTCCACTCATTATGTGGCAGAGCTGGAATTTTTCTCATGATATGTTAGAAAATATACCACTCAAAATATGATTTTAACATGTAAAAGTAATGTGAATTAAATTTATACATTTGATCAGGGAAGCGATAGAAGTTTTTGAAGGTACTCAACTAAGAGTTCTCTGCAACAATTATCAGTGAATAAAAAGTAAGAAAGAATGAGACTGCTTCTGTTAGAAATGATCTCCCTGTCAGAAAAAAGTGACTGATATACTCAACATAGTCACTTAGAAAATTTTAGTAAAGGAATTATTAAGGACTTAGAGATTCAAGAGAGCAATAATGTTGGAAAGTTGAAGTGGGAAGATTTTATTATTCCCTTGTCTCTGAGGGTAAGAGGACTTAAGAATTATCCCAGCTTCTTAAGCACTCACTGAGAAGACTATGTAGCTGCAGCTGGGGCTTAGTTAAGGTATGCAGAGTGAGGAAAATAAAAAATGTAACGCCTTCCCCAGCCCCCACCTCATGATGCTTGGTGGTTGTTTTCTTCTGGCTAAAGTCAGTTTCACAAAGTCAGTGATAAAGTGCTGTGTTCATAGTACACAAAGATTCAACACAAGACCAAGCCGGGGTAGACATGAGTAGAAGCTCACACAGAATATCCTTCGTAGTTTATTAAATCTAAATTTGTGTATACTATCACAGTTCCCATAGAGTTACATTTAACCCCTGTTTTGTCTTTGGAAACTGTAACTATTGTTTCCTATTCATATAGTCCGGGTAATTTCTATGTTACTCTTTAGAAGACCTTGCAGAAATAGTCTCCATAATTTTCCCTCTCAACCTTTTTCCTTGTATTTCCCTGAATCTAGAATCTAACCAAAAATTTCTTCTATCATTTGAATTATGAACTGCCCCTGTTAGCAACATCCTGTGTAGTTCTGCTTCAAAGCTAATTTCAGTATTGATCTCACTGATCAATCAGTTTGTAAAATACTGGCCTCCCTCTCACCTCTTTTGATGATCACAAGGTTTTTCGCTGTGTTTGTTCTACGATGCAGAGGGTCGGGGTAACACAATCTTACATTCTAGACAATGATATTTTGTACATTATGTTTTTGTTTCATGATTTTCTAATACCATGTAATCCCATTTGTGAAAATCATTTCAAAACAACAACTTTTGATTCCATTTTCTATTCTAATCTTCATTATGATTTTCATTCTAATCTGCATAATGTCCTATGTTTTGCTCAATGGTGGCAAGA
This sequence comes from Hydrochoerus hydrochaeris, assembly GCA_004027455.1. Lineage (NCBI taxonomy): Eukaryota > Metazoa > Chordata > Mammalia > Rodentia > Hydrochaeridae > Hydrochoerus > Hydrochoerus hydrochaeris. The sequence continues at coordinate 204,605 of PVLA01000659.1, forward strand.
TAAGGTCTTTGGGATGGACTCATGGGCCAGTGGTCACCAGACCATGCCCAAGATTCACCTGCTATTTGCTTTTTATTAAAGTTTTGTTGTATATAAATTATGAACATTTGTCTATGATTCCTCTTTTTTATTTAAGGAGAAAAAAAACAAAAAAGGTAGAAATATTACAGAATTTCAAGAAAAAAGATAAACAGTAAGAGATCACTGGTTGATAGATTATATATTGTCCTTTTAGAAATAGTTATTCAAGTTACAAAATTAGAGCATACAAAGTAGTCATTCAAGCAGTGAGAATGCAGACAGATGAATCCTCTTTTAAAATATCATGACAGAGTTGAGAAGTTGGGACTGAAAACATGATGCAACGAAAAATAAATATTTAATATTTAGCTGTTTCCCTAAATAATTTTGACACTCGACTTGACTTTGGTTATTGTTTTGGGACATTTCTTCTTTTCACTGCTGATCTGTACCTTATACATTTTTGCATGAGTATTTTCACTTTTATTCAACTCAAAGTTATTTTTTACTTTCCACAAAACTTCCTTTTCAAACTCATGTTTAACTTACAAATAAATGTGTTTAATTTCATATCTGTAGACCTTTTTCAGAGATGCTGCTATCTTTAATTTAATTCTATTATCAGAGAATATAGCTTGTATTCTTCAAATCATTTTAATTTACTGAGACTTGCTTTACATTTCTTAGTTACTCATAGTTACAAATTTTCCTTTTTCATTCAAATCCCAATCTGTTGTTCCACACAGAATGTTCAGCACATGTCTAAAATATTCAGTAAGGTCTATTTGATTTATAGTGTTATCCAAGGCTACTATGCATTTGTTAATTTTGTCTTAACAATTATTAAGAAATGGGTGCTTTGTTAATTGTGAATTTCTTCCATTGTTGAGTCAAGTTGTTGTGCATACTTTTTTAAAAGTTCACATTATGACTAGGGGTTTAGTTCAGTGGCCTAAGTGCCTGCTTGGCAAACACAAGGTCCTGAGTTCAATCTCCGGCACCAAAAAAAAAAAAAAAAAAGAAAAGTTCATGTTATTAGGGGCATAAATTTGTAAGACTGTTATAACTTTTTGATTATTTGATGCTTTGTCATTTTAATGTGGCTGGGGAATTTTTTTTTTACTTTGAAAATATTTTTACATTCAAATGTAGTTTTTAATATTGCTACTTTAGCATCTTTTTAAATTATATTTAAGATGCATGCCTTATTTCTATTTGAAGATGTAGATCACTTATCCTTAAGGAAATGGTGTGATTTGGTCTCTAGTAACATTTCCACTGTTTGCATTTCATTTAAACAAGTCTGTTAACAACAACAACAACAACAAAAATAAATAAAGTTACCCTTCCTTCATTAAAGAATGTCTTTCTTTGGTCTCTTTTCCTAACAAAACTGCCTCCTCTCTCCCAGGAAATGTATATCTATGTTTACAGTTTTACCTACCAGCAGTTTGAAAGCATCATTACACTCTTTTGGTCTTTATAGCTTCAGTTGAAAAATTGCAGAGTTTAAATCAGTGATGCACTATAGAGAACGCATTGTTTTGTGGGTGGTATTTTCAATGTTTCTTTGGTTTGTCAAAGCATCTCGTTGTGATATATATGTTCATGTTATTGTTAACAACCTTCTTTGGCATCCACCCAGCTTTAATCCATAAATTGTAACCTTAACTGAACTTAGGAAGGTATAGCCCAATTTGGTTCAAAATTTGTTGTTTTTTTCATTTCAATTTCTTCCTCCTCTTTATATATATTCAAAGACACAGGTATAATAGATTTTAAGTGGTTTTGTTTGCCCACAGAAGCTTTATTCATGTATTTGTATATTAGTGGCTTGTTCATGTATTTTCTCTCTCATCTCCCTTTTGGATGATTTGTATTTATTTTGCTTCAGTTTCACAGAATTATTTAAATGTGAATCTTGTTCTGATATGACCCTTATTTAAGAATTTTTTTAAAACAGATATTTTGCTTCTAAGGTCTCAACTTGTTGTTTTAGTTTCTATCTGTACTGAAATGTCCATCTTTCCTTTTATTTTAAGAATGTTTACCTCAGGAAACATGGTTACTACAGACGTTTTACATCTTCACTGATAACTAATATCTGAAGTTTAGGAGAATGGGATGGTATCGATTAATTGTCCTAACTCTTCCACAAATATTTTGCAAGTAGTATTTTCTTCTTGTCTGACATACACTTCTGCAGTTAAGTAATTATAATTAATATATTTGATACAGAAACAAGTTGTGCCCAAATCTGACATTATATGTGCTTGTTGAAATGAGGACATAATGACATTTTTTTATATTCCTGCCAAAAACACAACTTAAATTTATGTGTGAGTAAATATCAAGTGAACTGAAATTGACAGTCATCTTGCTTAATAATTTGCTGTTTTTCAAACATGTAAAGATGAAGATGATAAATGGTAAGTGAAATATTTTTCCAGATTAAACACTTCTTTTGCATATTTAAGTGATGATTTTTAAATGCAAATATGCCATTAAGTTTTTTTTAAATATAAGTATGTCGATGCCTTTAATATTCACTTTTTTGCCTTTTCACACTTCTTCTAATTGTTTTTAATAGTTCTACACAATTCCTTTGCATTTATGTTTTTTAAATGAAATCTTAGTGCAAAATATCTAAATTCATTTCTCTACTCACTTTCTTTAGAAAGAAAAAGAAAATCATCAGGTTCAGAGGATACCCATTCAAGAAGTTACATGATTAAAAATGAAGATACAAATGGGTCACTCCATTTTATTAGTTTATAAAAGTGAAGCTAATTACTACAAGCACAGTATGCTTATTTTGTGATATAAGACGATAAAGACATAGCTAACTTCAAATAGATCTTATCAGACAACTGGATTTAGAACAAGTTTTTCCAATAAACAATGAGCAAAGCCAGCTTTCTTCCCAAAATAAAAATACAAAACAAATGGAAAAATTATAGTAATTTATATAGCTTATAGATGTTAAATATTATATTGATTTTGAGGCATGAAAGTAAGGTATTACAAAAATTAATATTCTTTCTGAGAGCATTATTGTCTTTATCTAACATTTGCAATTTCAGATGCATCATTTACATTTTGTTCTGTATTTATATTAAGTTTATCAAAATTTTTTGTTAACTCTAAAAATTAAACCTATTAATTAGTATTTATAGTATTATGATTATAAATAGTATTTATTATTAAAACTAATTAATTTAATTGGATTGACTACCATCTGCTTTCTTCTTGGAATTTCTCTAAACTTTTTTATTTCTTGAGTTTTTGGTGCTTGCTAATTTTTGAGATGTACTCATTTATTTCTTTATAATTGCAATGACATTAATGTGATCTTTTACAAATGGAATAATTATATAAAATCAGTCTGCCTGTTTGAACAAAATTTATTTATGTATATGTAATATTATTTTTATTAATTCTTCAAAGAAGCAAAAATGTGGACAGTATTTATGAAATGTTTCATGTTTTCTTTTACAAAACCTCTACCAGCTTCAAATGTACCTTGCCTAATGATCAAAAACAAAAAATGATAATTCAACTAAAACTATATTCACTCAGTGAATTATTTTACAAAAATAATAGTAAGTGGTAAATTCAACATATCTAAAATGCCACATAATTTGTTACTAAGTTCCTGATATGAAGTCTAATATTCCTTACAAAATCTGTCAATTTATTTAGACAGTTACAAGATATATGCAGAAAATAATTTATGTTTCTTTCATCAAATTGTTTTCATTAGCTTCTCAAGGACTACAATTTTCCCGCTGAAAAGGTGGGCCACAGGGTGAGGAAGTTAAAGGTAAGACAGCAATGAAGATAAATGGTAAAGAAAGACAAGCAAACAGAAAAAAAATAAATCAAAATTCCCAATGTGCCTAATGGTTCCAGCAACTTTATTGATCTGTCAACCTTCACTATGGGTTGAAGGTAAAAAATCAGTTAATATTCTAACAGATATAATATTGTAAAATCATCCATATATAATGCAACATTTAAAAGAAAATCTTAGTAACTTTGTAAAACAATTTGGAAAATTCATGTTTAATTTTTTAATCTGTATTAGAGAATGCCTGAGATAGTGATTGACCCAAAAAACCTAAAGCCATCATGAGAAATAAACATTTATATTTTTTGAGGGTGACAAAGTCTTCATTTGTCAGAGGATCATGACTACTTGTTAAGTAGAAGCGCATGGTAACAATTAGACTGAAGTTGAAATGCATTTGCCAGCCAGGAATCTTGGCACATGCCTTTCACGCCATTTTGGGAGGTTGAAATGGGAAGATCCAAAATTTGACTCTGACTTGGCCAATTTAGGAACAGAGTAAAATCCTGCCTCAAATTAAAAAAAAATGCATAAAATATTAAAAGTGCTCTGAATATGGATCAGTGTGAATGTCCTAAGTATAATCTCCAATGTAGCCCAAAACAAAAATAGGCTTCCAGGGTGTGGATCAATAGGACGTAGATGTATAATTATGCAAGGGCTTTCATCAGGTAGGCTTACAGGATCAGAGGCAGGGGAACACACAATAAGAAGATGGAAACCAGGGAAGGAGAGAGGTTAAGAATACAACACAGTCTAAGGTCAAAGGCCTGAAAGCTCACTGTAGAGATTGCATTGTTAAGTCTACACTGGAAGTCAGAGAAAAAGGACTCTGATATCCAAAACCTATGACAAATAAGGAATCTCACAAAATGAGGATAATTCTTTCTTTCTCTTTTCTATTCTGGCCAGGCCATAAGTCTATCTGGAGTGGGGGTCTTTTCTCTCAGTTTTCTATCCTACATGATGGTCACCCACTGACAGGCTCACAAAAGTTGGGTCTGAACAGTAAACTCTTACCTGGATATCTGCACGGAAGATTGCAGCAGCTGATAAACCTAGCAGAGCAGGAAGCAACAGGGATAAAAAGGAGTCTACTTGAGCCTAACAAAATTGCACTAGGGTAGGTAGTCAATAAATAAGAATATCTAAGGGCCAGGAAAACAAGAAACAGAGGCAGAGCCAGGTACTGCACCAAGTTATACATGTCTTTCCTTAAATACACGCATCATTTGGTATGTGGGTTAGTACTGCCACTTTCTCACAATTCCAAAACCAAAGAATTTCTTCTTTCATTTGAAAGAAGAAAGGACCATGGGGAAGAACAGAGAGTACGTAGTCTGATACACAGCCTCTTGAGGGGCGAAGTCTTAACCTCCTACTCGGAGATTACATTTTACCCCAGAAAGAATGGCCATTATCAAGAAATCAATTAATAACAAATGTCAGCAAAGCTGTAGGGGAAAAGAAACCCTTCCACATTGTTGGTGGGAATGTAAACTAGTACGATTACTATGGAAGTCAATGTGGAAACTGTTCAAAACACTGAAACTAGAGATTCACTTTGTCTTAGCTATTTTCCTTCTAGATAACTTCCTCAAAAAGTAAAAGACACCATATTACAAAAATGCACACACACCTATTATAATAGCCATGCAATTCATAATAACTCCATCTTTGACATGGCCTAAATGATATCTTTTAAGCATATGAAATGTCATGAAATCAATAATATTTATAGTAAAGTTTTGCAAGATCTATAAAAAGAACTGTCAGTGATGAAAGTGTTTTTTTCATGTCTTCTTAATAAATTAAGCCAACTGTAGTGTTAAATACCTATAATCCCAGCACTTTGGGAGTCTAAAACAGGATAATATTAAATTTTTTCTAACCTTGGGCATCTTGGCAAATAGCAGCCTACCTGTCCACCAACATATTACTAAAGAAAATATAGTGACTACACATAATAGAGCACTGCTCTACTGCAAAGAAAGATAATCTTGAGACATTTGTAGAAAAATGGATATATTTTTAAGACCATATGTTAGGTAATATATATCACACAAAAAACATAAATATTGCATCATTTATCTTATATGTGAAACCCAGAGTAAAGATAAAGAGTAAAATAAAAGATAGATGATAGGAAGTAGGGACATAGATCTTCTCAAGTGGGAACAGGGTCAAGAGATATAAAAAGAGAGGGAGAGAATGGAAAGGGGTCAAAACCTGGAATTAAAAAGTGTGTACCAGCTCCACAGGAGGAACATAAAACATTAAGCATTGCACACATGTACTAAGAGCAGAAAAAAGTGAGTAAAATAAGAAAAGACTAAAGTAATAATTTTTTACACACCTGCCCTGCATATATACGAAGATGCTCTAAGTATGTGTGCTTAGTGAAATGAAGAAAAAATCTAAAACTTTTTTACTATCAATGTGCATTTATGTGTTCTTTTTATTTATGAATATGTTAGTTATTTTGAATCATTTGATGTTATAGGCAGAAATCAAGATTGTAAGTGTAGTTTTTGCTAGGCTTCATAAATTATAATCCATCCATTTATTCTCAGAATTGTTCAGAGGTTACACTCTCCAAAACTTGGAAACATCCGATTTTCAAAGGTAAGAATCCCACGAGTGAAATAAAATGTCACTGCAGTTTGTTCTCTACTTTTGATTGGGAAAAACTATAAATAAATATCAAAATAATGAAAAACTCCAGTGAATAACTATACACACTCAAAAGTTATTTTGCTATATCTTTTCTAAAGTTCTAAACAATTTTAAAGTTAGTAGCTACGGTTATAAAACTTTACAAATAAATATTTCAATGTGCCTCTTTTAAAAACAAAACTATTTACTTGCCTAATCATATTATCATTGTAAAAGAAAATGAAAAAGATGCCCATAGTATTAGTTTTAACTCCATTATCAATTGTCTCAAAAACAATGTCTCATGCTTGTTTAACTGTAGTAAAAATACAAGGTCTTCATAATACATTTAGTCATTCCTTCCATCTCTTTTATATAGGCAAATTCCTTTATTAATTTTCACTAGCATTACATCTTTGAAAAACCTTTCCAGTTTTCCTACAAATTATCTCAAACTGTAGACTTGACCCTTTTCTTTTGGTACTGTTGCTTGTTTCTTTAAACTTTTCTTCCTGTGAGCTAAAAGTTAAATCTCAGACTTTCGACTCAAAAACAAGTACTTTTTTTAGTCTTGAATATTTTATGGGTAATACTCTCTCTTCGTTTTGCAACACATTATAAATATACTGTTTTTAGTTCTGTTAGGATTAATCCCACTAGTCTCAAATTTAAGAAAAAATGAGGCATCGTTTCACTTTGAGTTTATGAAGGTATGTGAGGTTTTACCTTGGCATTAAGAAAATATTTTTCCAAAAATTATGACCTTTTTTTGTTTTGGTGTTCATTTATAATCCTTCCCTGAATATTTTATTCACATGTAATTCCTTCTATATTTATTAGCAGGTATTTTTCCATTTTAGAATTATCTCCTAGAATTAGATATAATTTAGTTTGTTTTAAAAGCCAAGTAAATTCTTAACAAGTGTCTTTAATTATTAAATTTCAGGAAAAAAGTAATAATGTTTCCAGTAGACATTTGGGAGTTTTGTGTGTTTGCTTATATATGTGGGACACCATATTACTGTTGATGTGTTTCTTCTGGAGGATTTTAGATTCATGCCATGTGGTATTCACATGGAGTGTCTTACTTTCTATGGTCCATGAGGTGTGGACATCTCACTCTACTGTCCCTCAGCTGAAGTAACTAGCAAGGCTCTAGATCCAAGCTATTTGTTATTGTGGCTCAAGAATAAATGCAATGCAACACGTGAGATATATGATGGATATTTTGGATAACTGGTCTATCATGAGTAATTAATATGGACTAACACAAGTTAACTTTTACGTGTCACTTTACATTTTGTTTAGTGTGTGTATATCTATGTCTTGTACTATTTTATAAATTATGAACATAAGATAAACATATTTTTATTAGTGGTCAAACAAAAGAAAAGAGCAAGGGACATTTGGACAGGAAAAATGGAACACAGTATATAAAATGTCACCGAGAGCCTAAAGAAAAGTAAAATTAACAACTGACCACTGAATTGGTATATGAAGGTATAAAGACTTTTAAAAGATGTTTGCTTCAATAAAGTGACCTGAGCAGAAAACTGGGGAAAGGAAGTGGAGGATGTGGGTCCAAATCACAGTTCTAAGCATTTCTCCATGAAGTCAAAAAGAGAAACGGTAGCGAGGCAAACTCTTATCTAAAGTGAGTTTTTTGTTTGTGTAGTTCCTTGGAAATTAAAGCAATGTTGTTCTTTCTATCAGAATCATGAATGGAAAATTAGTCTTTGGGTTTTGATTTGATTTTTCTAAATGTAATAGAGGAAGAAAACAACGCATGTTTAAAGGTTGTAAAGTGTCATAGCTATAGAGGTCGAGAGAGGCGAGCGGGCGGCGGGGCGGGGCCGCCAGAGTGACGGGGCGGAGGACGGGGCGGGGCCGCCAGAGTGACGGGGAGGAGGACGGGGCGGGGCGGCCCGCTCCCCGCCCCGCGCGGCTCCGGGTGGCAGCGACCCCTGGCGGCGGTGGGTCCCGCAGCAGGTCTGGGCGGTGCACCAAGTGGCGCTCGGGGCGCCCGCCTCTACGTCATCGACGCCATCTTCACCTCCTACTGCGATTCCAGCCAGAGCCGGCTCTGCGTCGCGCTCCAGATCCTCCTGCGGCTTCTCGGTATATTTGCATCTATTGCTGTTCTGATCTTGTCACAGCGATCACTTTTCAAGTTTTACACGTACAGCTCAGCCTTTCTTTTAGCTGCAACTTCAGGGTTGGTGAACTATTACACTGCTTTGCACATTGACTTCTCCTGGTACCTACAACACTTTGGCCTTTGGAATTGAGCTGCTTCCTCAAAAAGGGCCCTCTCTCTGGATGGCACTCATTGTTCTACAGCTAACGTTTGGAATTGGATACATCACACTACTCCAGATTCATTCCATCTATTCACAGTTAATTGTCTTGGATCTTTTGGTTCCTGTAATAGGCTTAATCACAGAGCTACCATTACATATCAGGGAGACATTAGTTTTTACCTCTTCCTTGAGTCTCATATTAAATACAGTGCTTGTCTTGGCAGTGAAACTTAGGTGGTTTTATTATTCCACACGATATGTTTATCTTTTAGTGAGGCACGTGTATCGAATTTATGGATGACAGTTACTGATGGAGGACACATGGAAGAGGATTCGTTTTCCAGATATACTTCAAGTCTTCTGGCTAACAAGAATTACAGCTCAGGCTGCAATGTTAATGTACATTCTAAGGATGGCAAATGAAACCGAGTCCTTCCTTATTTCTCGGGATGATTTCTGGGACCTCATTTGCAATCTTATAATTAGTGGATGTGATTCTACACTGACTGTACTGGGTATGAGTGCTGTAATTTCCTCAGTAGCCCATTATTTGGGGCTTGGAATGTTGGCCTTCATTGGATCAACTGAAGAAGATGATAGGCGGCTTGGCTTTGTAGCACCTGTTTTACTTTTTATTTTGGCTTTTCAGACTGGTTTAAGTGGGCTAAGACCAGAAGAGAGACTCATTCGCCTAAGTAGAAACATGTGCCTTTTGTTAACTGCAGTCCTGCATTTCATACATGGAATGACAGACTCTGTATTAATGTCTCTCAGTGCCTCCCATGTTTCATCTTTTCATAGACACTTTCCTGTGCTGTTTGTCTCTGCTTGCCTGTTCATTCTTCCTGTTTTACTTAGCTATATTCTTTGGCACCTCTATGCACTAAATACATGGTTGTTTGCAGTTACTGCCTTTTGCGTGGAACTCTGCTTAAAAGTAGTAGTTTCCCTCACTGTTTATACATTATTCATGATTGATGGCTACTATAATGTCCTCTGGGAAAAGCTTGATGATTATGTCTACTATGTTCGTTCAACCGGCAATATTATTGAATTTATCTTTGGAGTAGTAATGTTTGGAAATGGGGCTTATACTATGATGTTTGAGTCAAGAAGTAAAATTCGGGCATGTATGATGTGCCTACATGCATATTTTAACATCTACCTACAAGCAAAAAATGGCTGGAAGACATTCATGAATCGTAGAACTGCTGTTAAGAAAATCAATTCACTTCCTGAAATAAAAGGGAGCCGCTTGCAAGAAATAGACGATGTATGTGCAATCTGCTATCATGAGTTTACAACATCTGCTCATATTACACCATGCAATCATTATTTCCATCCACTCTGTCTTCAGAAATGGCTATACATTCAAGATACTTGTCCAATGTGCCATCAAAAAGTATACATTGAAGATGATGTCAAGGATGACTCCAGCATATCTAACAACAATGGATTTATTGCACCTAATGAAAATGAAAATCCACAGGAAGTAAGAGAATATGCTGCCGAATCTGACAGGGAACTGAATGAAAATGACAGTACAGATTGTGATGATGATGTGCAAAGAGAAAGAAATGGAGGAATTCAGCACACAGGTGCAGCAGCTGAAGAATTTAATGATGACACTGATTAAAATATATTTACTAATCACTGAGGGTATTTGTTTAAAATTGAGTTCATCCAAAATGGAGTAATACTCTTCAGTGTATATCCAAGCACAAGAACAGTATCAATGTTGAATCTGTGAATGGTTTTCCGTTTACTGTGATGTGCTACGGTAAATATACCTCTTTAGTTACTTCTGGTCTCTTTGGTGACCTATTTAAATTTGTGTACATTATTGTACATAGAATAAAATGTTTTCACGTTTTTATGACAAAAAAAAGAAATGTCCAAAAGAACTAACTGAAAGAAAATTTAAATTAACCAACTTTAACATGCTTGAATTCTAAATTTTATAAATCAATATTAGTTAAAACCCTTTTCTCAGGGAAAAAAATGAAGGAAAGGAACAATGAGAAATAGGCTCCATGCACAATATGTGAGCAAAGGGTTGTGGTCATATAGTATGGCTGGCATAGCGCATTCTGGTTTCCAAAGATTCTCAGATACACAACTCCTTTTTTTAAAATCTGATTTTACCCAGCACTGGAGATTTATGATGACCAAGGATAGTCAAAATATACTGGTTGGAAATGCTGACATAAAATGTTTCTCAGACAAATAAACCTGCATAGAGAATGACAAGACCCTGAGAGTATTCTTTCCTGAAGCTGAAGAGAGAGAAGGGGACACTATGTTACAACTTGACTCTTTATTTTCCAAAGTCCATGGCAGCAATCCTTTTTCCATCCTAATAGTCCACTTTCAAAAGTGAGTGTACTAGTACATTTGTGCTGTGGTGTGTTTTGTGTTAGATGTGCTAACCTGCAATCTTAAATTCACTAAAGCAATGGTCCATAAAACAACTCAAGATAGAGATAGCTTTGTTTTGCAGTCTAAGAAGAATATCATACTTTATGCAGTGTTGTATCCTAAGAATCTTTGGGCCATACAATAGCAGCATCTAATATTTATTAGAAGAATCAATGCTTGACACACAGACAAATTCAAAGCCTAAATCTCCCTTACCATTTAATACAACATGGGGGAAGAAATGGTTTTATATATTCTTTGAGATGGGTACCGGGGCTGAAAGTCTTCTAGGATGAACAGGCCAATTAATGGTTCTAGTCTCAACCAACACAATCTTTTTCAAGCACTCAGATATCTCAGTTCTGTCTGTTCCCATCATTGTAGCTTGATCAAACCCTCAAGAGAATCTTGCTTCCCTCAAGGCTTTTTCAACTTCACTATGCTATTGTTTTCCGTCTTCCCATCATACCCCACTTTTTACTTCTGCTTCTTCTTTCCTTTTTGTTTTTCATTCTCCAATGCCTCTTTCTCCTTTTAAAATTCCCTTTCTCATAATCTCTCTTCTTTGGAAACTCAGACATCCATATCCTTTTGCAATTATTTCTATCACAACTAGTAAGAGAATCCTGGATTAATTATCAGTCTGTTTCTCCAAGAAGTTCAACTCCTAACTCATTCAAAGTACAATGAGATAAAGCCCTTCACTAATGAAAATGCTTCCTCTTTGCTCTCAACAAAGCTGCCTGCTCCTCTTCTCTGTTTACCAAGCATACATGATTGTAGGATACTTAGCCATTATATGGTTGGCTTTTTCTTGAGATCATATAATGTTTTAAGGTAATGTTCAAGTTAAAAATTAAACATTTATAAATGTATGTGTACGTATAATGCTTTTTCTATGTCAAGCATTGCTTATCGACAGTATGGAAACACTAAAGACAGTGGTTCCTTACTCATTTTGATTAATACTGTTTTGCAGCCTTGCTAAATACAAAGGTAGTACTTTACTACATTAGCTAATCAACTAATCAATGAATTTTTCAAGTGTCTGTTTTACCATAATTTCTCCATTACTGAGTATAATTGTGATACACCAAATCAAAATGAAGTATGTAAAATAATTCAAGAATGGGTGATAACTGCAAAGGAAGATATTTCTTCACATGTTAATATTTTATTGAAACATATATTTTGATACACATGTGTCTACTTCCTTCTGCAAAACTGAAAGCCCTTACATATGAGAAATGTGTCTAGAATATTCTTTCCAGAATTTGAAACAATTTTTGACAAATATCAAAGAAGTTTTTGTTAGAATCATGTATGAGTACATTATCACCATTTAACACATGTCTGTAAAAATCAGCAGAAATAGCACATTCTCAAATAAGAGAAAATTGACATTTGGAGACATTTGTGTTTTTTTTCTCTCTTTGATGTAAAAATTATATACACAAACATACAACTACATATAACAAATAAACATCCATGTGTAAAAATAGGGGCATACACATTTTTTGAAGTTTTATAAACCCAGTCTATACTAGAGAGAAAAACTACATTAATTGCAAAATTCAAGTAGAATATTTACTTAAATAATTTGAATATATCAAATATATTTTCTGAAAATCATAGTTATTGACATTCTTCCCTAGTGTGTTTGAAAGTGTAGAAAATTGTACAAATAAGACTATGCAAAAATTAAATACTTTAATTTTAATTATAGTTGCCAGTTTTAATTGCTTTTATCAATATTTTAAGGAAATAATATATGAATATGCATCTATAGTTGATCTTTACTAAAGGGATGATAAACATTCAGATCTGGAAATGACAAAGAATAATTCATACTGATTACATCTTTAACACTTTAAAAATATCTTTCTACTATAATTATTAAACTTATCCATTAAAAATGAAACATCCATGTATATGGCTGTGATTATTAATCATGATATGTAGCTTCATTGGAAGAAACACTTAACAGATTAGGAAATCTTACTCCATAGTTTGGGCAAAAAGATACGTGTCATCTTGGTAAAATAAATGGCCTCCAGCCTGGGCTACAAAGTGAGCCCAAGGCCAGTCTGAACTGCAAAGTGAGACATTGCCTCAAAAAGACAAAGAAATTAATAATAAAATAAAATAAAATAAAAGTTCTCTATCACCCCCTCTCTGGCATTATTCTCCTGCTCTAATCTCTCCACTTTCATGTGCTGAGCACCACTGCTTCACCATGCCCTTCTGTCATCTTCTGGTCTTGGATCCTGCTTATCATGTAGTGAATATCTTAGAACACGATCTAAATAAAACATTTCCTCCCTTCATTTGTGAGTGTTGAATAATGTGCTTAGCAGTAGGAAAACTAATACAGGTAAATGAGAATTGGAATCATTGCTGTTCCTGTACTTAATCATGTAGTTTAGATGTCTTTAGACCTACTTTGCTGAAGGGATTTGGAATAGTTTGAAGATTCAGGCTAGAAAATGCTTTGAATGCAGTGAATAGAGCCAGCTGGAAGATTCTGGTCAAAGCTGCAGTCAAGGTCCAGGTTGCTCTGTTTATTGCTCCAGCTGAAAACTGATCATGGCACTGTCAGCATGATGCTAGTTTTACTGCCGTGCAGAGTGTAAGAGTTGTTGGGTCACAAAGTCTTCTGTATAGATTTCAGTGCAAGGCCTGGAAAGTCAACCACCTGAGACGGTGTTACATAAAGCTGTGGGAATAAAGTCAGAGGTGCAGTGAAGGAATTTGGAGATGCCAGGAACCTGGAATTTCTGCCAAAGAGAGCTACAACCTGACAGTGGATCCAATCCAAAAGAAAGACTGTATAGGTTGCAACCAACAAGTTCATAGAGGTGGGATTTTCTAAGCCTTATGGAACTTACATCTCACTACCATGTGCTGCATATACAAGATATGAAGCCTCAGGACTTCATGTTTTCCTTGCTAGATTTTGATCTTTCTCTGGTCTTATTCTTTTCTATCCCTTATTTCTTCATTTTGGAAGGGAATGATCACTTTGTGCCATTCTTCCTTGGGATTTTCATAACATTTAAGTAAGTTTTACAGACGTCTACTGCTAAAAGTTTGCCTTGAGTCTCAGAAAAGTTTAGATGTAGAGTTTAAAAAAATGCTGGAACTACTGAGACTGCATAACAGGTTATTGTATTTCTCAGTGTATGTTAGGTAGCTGAATTATGCTAGGTGGAATTATAAACTTGCTACTGTCTTTATTTTGAGATTAACTCTAGTTTATGGAGGCATTTGTGTATAAATTTGACAAGAGGCGAATTTTAACAGATAATTTTGATGTGTCAGATATAACAGCTTTAGAAATATGTAACAAACTAGTCAAGCACTGGGTGTGTCTGGGTGGGTAATAAAGGATTTTGGGTGCTGTAGATCATCTGTAGTTAATTCCTCTCCAGAATTATTCTTCTGTAGTTCCTAGCAGCTATGAACTGAGAAGTTTTGTTGCACCAAAACTTTCCAGCATGAAATGCAAAATAGCTCAGCTGTTCCTCCCTCAGAACCTGCTGATCATGTACTGAATCTCCTACTTCACAATCTATATTAAACTTTTCCTCCTTTTAACCATGGCTGTTGGGTATTGTGTTCAGCAATGTGAAAATTAATACAATAGTTTAAACTTTCATTAAATTTGAACATTGCTTCTAGTTGTTTCTTATAAATCTATGAGATTATAAAATATGCCATTAATAACAAAATGACTGACCCTCAGAGATCATGCATTTTGGACTCCACCAAATGAATTCTTTTATGATTCTTTGTTGTGTTCATATAGCTTTTGCTTATTACCTAAACTTGTTACCATAAAAAACACCCAATTTTAATTTTCAAACTCCTCTATCTTTTAGTGATATGGTAAATGTTCCTCATATAACTGTTACAAATTTTGATCCCTAACATAAATATTAAATTAAAACTCACTTTCTCAAGAATTACAATATTCTCCATAAATCTCTTTGTGTTTCAAGCTTTCAAGATAAAATCTCTTGTTTTTCCAAACGTCGTATGCTATTTTTATCTTGTTCTACTGTCATTTATAAGTTACAAAGATTAGTGAATCTAAGAAGAAAAATAAAGAAAATTGAAATGTAAATATCAACTAAAATAATTAGGTTGTAATTTCCATAATGGTGGTTTGATTTGGTTGGTTTGCTCTGCTTTGATTTGCCTTGTTTTGGAATTTGTTTTGTTTTGTTTTACTTATTGGTAACACTCCTACATTTTCTGATGGCCATGTAATTATTGTATTTGTTATGTAAAATAAACCATATTTAGGGATAAACAAAGGAAAAGCAATAATAAGATTATAAGAAAGCAGAAGAAATTATAGAAACCACTTGATGTTTCTCATTGGAAGTTAAATTACTGACAATATTTTATCACTACAGCAAATGAACGGTAGCACAGAGCATAAGTTAAGTCAACAATGAAGTAATTCATCTTTTTTATGCTTGTTTTGATGTGAATAAAATCAACAACCATTTAAAATGAATACTCTAATAGCTCTAAAAAGATTAAAGCATCAATAAAACAAAGGTCCCAACTAATAACTGATAAAGGAAGACAAAATAAATTGTGCTTCAGTAGAGGAAAAGGAGGAAGTGGAAAAACATTAAAGAAAAAACATGTCAGTGAGACATTAGCTGAAATGTTGGTGACATTTTAAAAGGCAGGAGATAAAAAATCAATACAATAACTATAAAATTAAAAAATGTATTACAGGATATAGTGCCTGCCAACAGAAATAGTCTCTAAGACATCCAGCTACCCACTGTTGCCTGAGTGTGAGAAGACCAGAATGCTGGAACAGCTGAGCTATTCTGGATTTTACACCCAAGTATGGTAGATACAAGGGTAGCATTGATGAGACTGAAAATCTGGAGTCATCACTAAATAATGTTGAGCTAAGAGAAAATGCACTGGCCAAGGTTAGAGGGTTTAGAGAGCATAGCTCGTATCATTAGGACCGAAGAATATATTCAATGGAACTTCACTGCAAGTAGAAAATGCACATCTAGTAATGGGGACAAGTTATGAAAGTGTACTAGAGAGCCACAGAGAGAACCACTTCCTTACAGAGGTGCAAACTGTTTATATCAAAGCCTGATAATTCGTACTGGCTGTTGTAATCAGGGGATTGTGAGGAGAACAATTAGAATCAGGACATGGAGTTTATAATATTTTTATGATGATTAACCCAGAGTTAACACAAGAAACTGCAAGAAATCTGTCCACAACACTAAAGACATAGACTATTTAGCCAAGGGCCTAAATCCCACATGAGTCCAGATGAAGGCCCAGAGCTCATAACAATGCCTCCCACAACTACAACTCTGGAGGCCTAGAACCCATTAGAAGGACTCATGCCAGTCTCTTTTACGGATCCATGCTGGGAAGGCCCAAAGATCAGCAGTGGAAGCTAGAAAGTCTATGCCAGCAGGGTGAAGGAGCTGTGCTGGTAGGTTGAGGGTTCTACACTGGAGCTGAGAAGTCACACTCACAACAAAGACCAGGGCTGTCCTGAAAAGCACCACAGCCATCCTCAGCAACATGCAGGTCCCAGAGCCCCTCTGACAATAAGCACAGCTGAGTACATGCCAGGAAGCCAGCGTGACGAGTTCATCCTGGAGACCAAGCAGCACATGTCTTCCCCTCCGGAGCCAGGAAGCAATGCTCTATGTGAGGACCAGAGCTTCTCTAGGAGAACCAACGGCTCAAACAGCAATTTGTAGGAGAACCTGCAACACTTCAGCACCTCAATGCCTCAACATGTAGCTTCTCCTTCTCCACATCTCTATTTATGCTGGCAACTTTCCTCAGGTGGAACATCTATGCTCAGCACCATGCCGATGTAATCCTGCTGGCATTAAGTTGACCACCAACTTTTAATCCATGACACTGGTTACAGTTTCAAAGAGAACTTAGAACATAATAGACAGAATCATGCTTCTTCTCCAGAAAATGCCTTCAAATATCTCTCATCAATAGTGTTTGATGTGAGAAAATAACTTTTGTTTTTCCCAGGAATGAGAAAAAAAAAAAAAACTGGCTATGGATTCAGTCTAAGTTTGTATCCACATGACCAATACAGCCTATTTAAACTATGTAAGTCACTGTCTTTATCTCTTGAATGAGAACAGTATCTACAACATACTAGTTTATAAAAATTAAATGAGGTAATTCATAGAACATGCATGCAGTGGAATCAGGCTCATAATAAGTGCTAGTTGTTGGCTGTATTATATCAGATAGTTCTACGTTTATACATATGTCACAGTTTCTTTTTCATGAGTGGAACAAAAGCAATTACAGAATATTTCATGAAATTGATTAACCTCATACTAAGGTTTGGAAACAACCTTTTTCCTCAGGTTGTCCCACAATACAGCTCCATGTATATTTATTATTTTTCTGGATCATGATTATTTGTGCTAAACTATCCTTCCCTCCCATTCTCTTTCATTGTGGGTCATGTCTTCTAAAATTTTTCAGAGCAGAGGGCTTTAATTTAAAATTTGTGTAGATCTCTTTGAGAACAGAACAGCTGTAGATAATTTCAGTGGAGTCCATGTATAACTTCCAGAGTTCCAGGGAGATCCCTCAGGATTCGATTAGTCCTGTCCATCAAAATGCCCTATCTTCCAGAATCCCAAGATGCTACATTCATAACCTGTTTATTCATTTGTGTACAATGCCTTCTTGACACACTTTCTATTGGAAACTCACTCTGGATAGTCTTGTAAACTCTCTAATTACCTGGCTGAAGGGAAGTAGAGATGTGTTATCCAGATATAAGGGGAAGATACAGAAACAGGTATGAGGGTACTGAAAATAAAGACATTGCAAATGGCTATTAGATCAGGCCAATGAGTGGAAATACCAATTGGAGTGGAGGAAACTGAAATTTTTCTCAAAATTTTGTTTTTATGGGCTTTTGTTGTGAAAATTCTTCCTGAAGTATTTATGGTATTTTCAAAAAATTAAAAGAACCATCAGGTTTGGTGAAATTTCAAAAGGTATATTTAAAGTGAATCCAGTATAAAGTAAATGACCAAAGCCTGAATTTCAAGCCTAAGTCAACAGACATTAAGAAATTCTTATTTTCTTCATATTTGAATTATTTGGACAAACTAAGATTCCTTATAATGTATAATAAACTTCGATAAGAAGTTAGTGTTGTATGGGTTCTTAACATTTGTTCAGTTTTTTTTTTTTAACATTTAAGGAATAGATAGTATTCAGCACAGTTGTTTTTATAAATTAATTGCTAAAATTTCAGTAGAATAATTTTAAGCCAAAGTTTAACTTTTCATTATATTCCAGTTTCAACTATTGCATAGGTAACAACTTTAGAGATTTTAATTCCCCAAATCACTGTCATTGCAGGACCTTATAAAAATCATTCGAATGACTGTGTGTATGACCCAGGTTCTCTTTCCATTTCAGTCGTGTTTTCTCATTCTTATCTCTAGTGAGGAATGATATATATGAAGGCATATCATTACAAAATAATATTAACCATAAGTTACAGTAAACTATTTTGACATGAAGAGGCAATCAACATCAGTTTGGAAAAATTATTTTGTCTTCTATGACCTCTTCTTGGGAAAATATGAGAATTCAGATGAACAGGTTTATCTCATTTTGCCCACAAGCAATAATTTAGAACAAATCCGGGCACTTGAAAAAGTAGAGAGAGAGATGGTTTAAGAAAATTCTATCAATAATAATAAAAAAAAATTCTTGGTTTTCCTTCTGCAACTGACTCCACATGGCCTGAAAATTGATTATAACTGGCTGTTGACAGAACTGAAAAAAAGAACATGCTTACAGTTATAACCATTGTAGGACATGGTGGCAAGATTGAATTTCCAAGGTCTCCCTTTTGAAATACTAAATTCTGAAGGAGCAACTGAATCTTCTGAATCATTTTACAGTTGTTAGAAGCTATTAAAATAATGACTCATAAGATTAGGCATATGTGTCATCTTAGAAATAATAATCCCAACATTTTGGGAAAGAAGAACATAAAGACACATATCTGAGCTCAAAGACAACTACAGGAGTGAAAGTTTTAAAAAGGCACTTTTTTTTTTAAACAAGAAAGACATGCAAACCTCTTTTATAAAGTTCATTACATTGATTTATAAAGTTTTCTGTGTGACATACCAGAAGAAGACCATGGGAAGTAATGCTAAGATTCCAGGCATTAAACAGACTTCAATTTCTCATTCTTAAAGAACTGTCACTCAGGGCAATCTCCAGTGAATGGAAGAACACGATCTACCCAGAATTCTATGCTGTTCACCAAGGAACTAGGGTTTATAAATCTTAAGAAGAAAATCAGGTAAATAACTGAGACTCTCTTCTATATTTCCAGGTTATGAAGGTCCATGATTTTTTATATGGCAGCATCCTAGGTGCTTGACTTCAGAGACTGAAATGAAAAGTTTTAAAAACTTAAAGACAACAACAATAATGAGACAAGATTATGGAGATTCAAAAACTTGGTTCTAGGCAATCACAGGCAGACTAAAACAACATACTGAACTGTTCTCAAGTAAGTTTCCAATAAAATAAAAAAAAAAAAAACAAATCTTCCAAATTCAAGTTTTTTCAAATTTTTGTGAGGTTACTGATGACTTTATGAGATGCGATGAGAAGAAAAGGAGCTAATGAAATCCATTGTGAATTCCAAAATTAATAACTTGAAAGATAAAGCAGGATGAAATTCTGCAAATATGCAGCTTCTGGTCTTAGTGGTAAAAATTTAAAACCATCACTATACTAATGATTTGGAATAGAGAAGTGGTGATAAGGGTGCTGATGAATGTGGAAGGTTAACTCCTACTGACAGGACAGGAAACAAAAAGAGAAGCAGCAGGGAAGTGTGATCTTCCAGAGTGATGGCAGTTCCATTCAGTACATGGCAGAGACACATAATTAATTTACTTTTTGTTCAATTTAAAAACCACGAATGCTTTGATGTTTTATCCTCCTTACAATGTATAAGCCATCATGCTACAGCTTCATGGATGCTACATGAGACACCTGAATCAGATACTAAGAGCTCACCCACTCACGATGATAGCAGTAGCCAGTTTCATGTCAGTTCTCAAAGCATAATTCTCAAATGGCCATGAGAAGAGAGATGGATGTAACCTATGTGTTTTATAGGTTACATTGTTTTAATTACATTAAAGAAACAAACTATGAGATAATGGGAGTGAAGATCATTTAGAGACAATAGTAAAAACATGTGCTATTTTTTTTTTGTAGCTTCCAAGATTTTTCACCACATGAACATCCGAGCAAGATAATAGGGAAAATGACAATAAGTGCTACTACCTACAGATCATGCAGAAACAAAAAACCCACAAAGAACTGTCCTCTGCAAATATTCACCTCTTTTTTAAAATATTTTTTTATTTAAAAAGAAAAAAAACACATAAAGGGTAGAGATAATACAGAATTTAAAAAAAATGATAAACTAAGAAATCACTAGTTGATAAATTACATATTGTCCTCTTAGAAACAGTTGTTCAAGTTACAAAATTAAAGCACACAAAGTAGATATTCAAACAGTGAGACTGTAAACAACTACACATGCATGAGTCTCTACATGTATTTCTATCCTTTCTGTATTAGAGGGAAAAACAAAACATAGCAAGACAAAACAAAACAAATTCCTATAAAAATATGAAACCAAAAAGTCATATAAAACCACAGTACAAGGTGGTCTACAATGTTTATTGTGTTGTCTCTTATTATCCTCAATAGACTTGTCTATATCATGAGGCATAATTGAATATAGAAGTACATAACAGTATTAGTAAAAATAAAACATTGTGGACAGTACAAAACTTCAAAGGCAGGTAATAATCAACCCAGAGATATCACTGGATATTCTAGTGCATCTTGTAATCTTCAGTGTAGTTGCCTTTACTCTCAGACTTGATTCTATCAATCATAAGAGCTTTGAAAAAAAATCTATCAATACAAAACAGCAATCTAACAACCAGATTCAATTATGATCAGTCATGGTACAACAGTGTAGGTTATATAGAGCTTTAGATTAAGTTAATAGGAAATTAAGGATGATTACTGTACTATATCCTGTTATTTTCAGGATTACCGTCTGTGCCCTCAAATCTAGTACAGGTGGAATGACTGGAACAGAATATAATACATCTAAGCAGAGTAGTGTAAGTAATGTGGGTTTTAAATCCTGGTGCATTATTAACAATAAAGTGTATTAAGGCCATCTATGTTAGGGATTATAGATATCCTTCTCTGTCTCATTTCTGCTATGTTATTTTTCTGCCTCTGTTTGTCTACTTTTCTCCTTCATTCTACTGCCTGCCCTGTTCCTTGAGGCCTTTCTGCCACTGTTCCTAAAATCCTGGTATTTTTTTCTCTCTCTAAAATGCCCTTCAGTAGTCTCTGTAGGGTTGGATTGGTAGTCACAAATTCCCCCAGTTCCTCTTTGTCATGGAAGCACTTGTTTCTCCATTAATTTCTAGTAACAGTTTTGCAGGGTACATCAATCTAGGATGGAGGTTATTTTCTTTCAGGGCTTGGAATACTTCACTCCAAGCTCTTCTTGATCTGATGCTCTGTGTCGAGAAGTCTGCCATGATCTTGATGGGCTTTCCTTTATAGGTAATCTGTTTCTTTTCTCTGATGGCTTTTAATATTCTGTTTTTATATTTAATTTCTGGTATCTTGATTATTATATGTCTGGGTGTAGATCTGTTTTGGTTGTAGGTAGCTGGAATTCTGTATGCCTCACATAACTGAATGTCATTTTCTTTTCCCATGCTTGGGAAGTTTTCCTTAATTATTTCCATGAATAGCCTTTGTAATTTGCCTGTTTGTATTCCTGCTTCTTTGTTCACATTTCTTATTCTTAAATTATAGATTCTCTTGTTGTCTTCTAGCCTTTGTATTGTTACTGCCTGTTTCCTTGTTATTTTTAAGAGATCTTTCCTTTCATGATCACACATTGCAAAGTTGTCTTCCAGTTTTGATAGCATATCCTTAGTTTCTCTTAAGGAGTTTTTCCAGCTTTCAATGGGGTTTTTAATTTCCTGGTAATCTCTTTGAATCTGTTTCATGTTTTCTATATTTTCTTTATATTCTTTATCAAATGTTTCTCTCCTTTTTTGTGTTCCTCCCTTCTTCTGTCTGTGTCTTCCTGAGAAATACTTAGCATTTCTTTTATTAATCTACTTATATCTTGCTTTACCTGATTTAATATTTCAGACTTGGTCTCATCCACAAGGTCCCGAAGATATCTCTTAATGTCCATTGAAGCCATGTCTGATGTTGCATGTTAGCTGCCCTCAGTCTCTTTTGTTTTTCGCTCTCCTGGATCAGGGTTCCTAGGGTTTTGGGTTAGTGGCTTCCTCCTGCTTCTCTCTCTTGTCATGGTTTTGGTCTCTTCCATACACGTGTATAGTGAAGGTGCCAGCCCCTTTCCTTGTTGGTTATGGCCCCTCTGAAGCATGCTGGTGAGGTATTTCTGCCCTCTCCTGTTTGCTCTTGTCACTGAGGTGTAAGCAGGGGCTGCATATAGTGGCCCATCCCCACCAGGCCAGTCAAACTTCAGGGGCCTTTACCAGGTTAGTGTGTGCTAGGTGTAGGGAATCAATCACAGGTGTGACCCAGTCCAAGCAAATCCTACAAATCTACTCTGGGGAGGGAGCAAGCAACTGAAGTCACTGTTGTTCCCAGCTCAGTTTCCTCCTGCCTGATTCCAACATGTTGCCTCTTTGGTCACACCCCTCCTGTGGCAGGGGGTCCCATCCCCAGCACTGACTGTGAGTTAATGAAGGTACTTTTGCTGGCTCTGTCCTCCATTGGGCTCACCAACCCTGACTTCAGTGTGGCTGTGTCTCCTGTGAGTGGCAGTGGGAAGGAGTTTGGGTGGCTCTGCCAGCTGGCGCAAATCCAGGCTGGCACAAATTAAGGCAGTGTGAACTTGGCAGGTCGCAGCAGAAAGTGCCGTGTCTAGTAATTTTAGCTGTTCCAATTGTAGCCCCGAGCCTGCGTATTTGATAAGCTTTTTCTGTTTTCATTTCTTCCTTTGTCAAGAGGATCCATCTCCCTCTGTCTGGATCTCTCCAGGATATTTTATTGTGGCATATGAGTTGTTTCTCCCAGGAGGCTTTATATTTTGTTGCTCACTGATTGACCATCTTTAGCTCCTCCTCCAATATCCACCTCTTATGTGTATACTATCTTCTTTTTTAGCAAAAATTTTAGTAGATACTTCTCTATAGAGTGCATGCCTATTTATTTTTTCATATTTATTGTTTATAAGTTTACCATCAAAGAGTCCAAGCAAAAGAATGAGACAAATCTGTAGTATTGGTCACAGTCATATTCACTGGAATTCTAGAACCAAACAGATGAAAGTTCCCATAGGCCAGAGATGGCAAACCTTTTAGAGCTTTCAATGATACAAACAGCCCACTGTGGCACCCCTGTCATGGGTTTGCCACCACTGCTTTAGACTGTCAGGGACCATCAGACTGAAGATCTTTCTTCTTATTTTTGTACATTGGTCTTTCTACCTGGACTGAGGCAATAATACAGAGATGGAAGAATATATTTGTCACAGCACAGAAACTGCATTGGGTTGCCTGCACAAAATCAAGAAGAATTCTATAATTCTATATTCCTCACCTTGAATCTTACGGTAAAGTGCAAATGCTTTTCTGGGCCACAAGCTTGTTCTTGATCACTTCAGGAAAGTCAGGATCAAGTTTAATTTCACTGTTTGTAATTGAATATCTCCCATTACATACAGTCTTCACCTAAATTACAAATTAATTAGTTTTCTGGGAAGATCATCAAAGGCCTGCCTCACTTTACAGAACTCTCCACCATCATTGGAGAGGTACTTGATAAATTAGTGTGTTTTCTTAAAACTTGAAAATCTCTTATCA
Organism: Hydrochoerus hydrochaeris; assembly: GCA_004027455.1. NCBI lineage: Eukaryota > Metazoa > Chordata > Mammalia > Rodentia > Hydrochaeridae > Hydrochoerus > Hydrochoerus hydrochaeris. The sequence goes on from PVLA01000659.1 coordinate 228,835, forward strand.
CCATTCCCCAAGTGCAAGTTACTATGGTTACAGGGTGGCAACAAGTTAATGCTTAGCTGCTAAGCAAATACACAATCCCACAGATCCACATATACCCTTGAATACAGTTAATAATTATATTCTTAGAATTTCTGTAGCTCATAGGGGACCTACAACCTTAAGAGTCACATGCTGGTAGTTTTTATGATCTGTACTCCCAGCTAATTGGTACACTGTAGCATTTTCAGTGCAGTTCAAACAGAATGGGTTTTGAGGAATTGTCTGACACCAGTCAAGTCAACTCATGCTCTTTTGTCTGTGGTAACAGCTGGGTCACATTTATTTACTAAATAATAACCATGGAAAGGAGGGTGTGGAAAACATCCGAGGGCCTGACAGTTGTTTTGCATGGGGAATGCAGGAGCTAAGGCCCTCCTTGCTGTTTCCAATAGACTCCACAGTTAGTTTCAGTCAAACAACCACATAGTAGAGGATAGAAGACTCACCACACAGTTATTCTGCAATACTTTCCACATTTAGGAGAGGAACAAATTGTGTGCAGTTCTCTGAGGTGATTCTGAAAGATAAAGATCATTAACCATCCTGTCTATAGTATCTCTTAAAAGCTAAAATACCCCCTATATACTTTGGAGACTGTGCTGTCTTATTTGCCACAATATTTCTGTGTCCCATTTCAACAGCCATAAATTCACGTTTCTCCCAATCATTCCACACGAGTACCTGCACTGTTATCCATAAGGGGCTCTATATAAGAGACAGGGATACTTTATGAAACTCACCACATCCTCAGGTTCTGTATTTTATACAGTGTGAATCACAAAGATGTGACTTGGTAAATAGTGCACTGAACAAAAAGTGGTCATTATGATGTTAATAACATGTCAATCCAGGAAGAATATCCAGCTGGCCAAATTAGGGTATAGTGTGAACCCACTGATCCCTATTTAGCCAGGTTACTCATTGGAGAGCATACTGGCCAGTCCAGCAGGGTAAAAACACTAAAGAAAAGAAAAGATAAGAAAAGAAAAGAGGCATTGGCCTCTGTAATCAACAGAAAATAATGGCTATGTGCACCACTCTTTTGGTCCAGAATATTACTGGGGGGGGGAGAACCAATGAAATAATTACTTGATGTGGAAAGCCACATGCAGTGACCAATGAATTTTACTAAAAGTATGGACAAGCAAGGTTTGAAGAAGGTAGAGTCTTTGAATTGATTTTTAAAAAAGGCTTTCCATTTCTTGACAATAGGAGAAATCTGTGGGCAGTGTGGAATATGGAGGGTCTACGAAAATCTTGGTTACTGGGTCATTTCTAAGTAGGTTTTCTGATAAAAGGTATTTCATTGTCAGATCTCAAATATTCCTGGTTCCAAAAGCCAACAATATAACAATTTGGCCCCAAAGATGACAACAGTGCAGCCACAGTGAACTGGCTGAACTTCAGTGAACTGAGCTGCACTGGAACCTGAAAATGGATCAGTGGCAATGAAACAGTGGTGATAGTTCCAAGAGGAGACAACCAGTAGAAGTTGCAAAGTGTGGGCAGAAATCAATGCAATGTGGCCTTTTTTTTTTTTTTTTTTTGGTCTCAGAAAAACAGAAGCACTGATGGCAGAAGGAGTAGTGAAATTTCAGTCAGCTTGATTACTCTCCAACTCGTGGGTTAATGATCCTTGACATGGGGCTCTGTGAGAGGAAACTAAAATGTTTCTATAAGGAGCAGAGCTGATTACCACAGCTCACCGTACCCAAGAAGGCTGCCCATTTGTAGGTCTGCCAATCTGTCTGAATGGACCTTCAGCCCACACATAAATTCCTAACACAAACTTAGTTGTGAAATCCCTTGTCAGTCAATTCAGTTGCAAAATCTGCAAAAGCAGTTTATTGAATTGACCCAAATTACTAACCTGTAAAATCCACCTAGCTTATTTCCTGTGAACCAGGTACTGTTGTCTAACAAGGAGCCAGGCAGAACTGTGACTTAGGTATCAAAGCTATAAATATCTGGCTTTTTCAGTGTGCTGAAGTATACTGAATGGGACTATAAAATCCATCTTCCCTTTGGAAACAAGAAACCCTTCTTCCTCCAACCGATGATACGATGTGGCCACTATTTTTTTTTCTATCAAATACTGCAATTTGTTTCTCAAATTCCATAAATTCCAGGCAAGATCCCTAATGTTCCCTTTCCCAAAAGCCACATCTATATCATGATCCCATCTTCATTACTAATATTATGGAGAGCTATGAAGGCTCTGACAGTTTGTCCGACATAGTTTCCTGGATGCTGTAAGAAAAAAATAAATAAATAAACTACTTGATCAGAGACAAAAGCTTTGCTAACCACAACAGTAGGAGCAGCCACCATTCATATTTATTTTCTGTGATGCTTCTTTCAAGGGCACATGGCCTCAGAGTGATGGGCAGAGGCCCAGGAAACACCTCCACTCACAGTGGAATGTATAACAGGCGAGTTGTCCAGAATTTAGAAAGCCTCCCTGCTTTCGGGTGAGCAGGAAGTCTGCCCAGTCAGTGTTCCAAAGACAGACAATATCTCTAATTCCAATGCTATAAACAAACTTGCACTTTTGCCTTCAGGAAAAAAAAGCCCTATCTTTATCTTGCAAAGCTGCTTACTGTACAAACATTCTTTCAACCGCAGGTCAGAACTAAAACAATGGGGTCTCTATACAATGAGAAGAAATGGGAGTGATTTATGAAGAATTGTCCACCAGCTCCTAAATCATAAGGTTTGAAAAGTTATTGCATTTTAAAGTTTTGTTGTTAGCATTGAGAATACAGTGGTGACTTAGAAACAAATTCTTGTTATGGTACATACACCACAGATGGCGTTAGCCTGTTGGAGGTAGTTTTGCCTATTTAAAAATAAAAGCTAATTATATATAGATATATATTTATATCTATATATAATATATGTATGTATAAATTTAAACATAATATATATTTATATGTAAATATATTAAAACATAAGATAGGTCCCAAGGTAAAATTGATTAGTAGTTGTAATATAACTGAAAATGACCTCCAGTCAGTATCCTTCAGTTTCTCAGTTGCCCAGGTAATAGTTCCTGTTCCTGTTTCAGTTCCTGTTGCTTCTGTCTCTTAAAATCAGCTGCTTGCTGTGATGCATAGCTGGTTACCATGCTGTACATTGTGTAAACCAATCTCCAATTGATCAGCCATTCATTGTTGAGTATTTCCTGCTTGCTTATCTCATATAAACCCTAGACCACCAGAGATTAAGGCCTGATATTCTGGGAGTGAACCTAATCAGTGCCCATTGAAGTATAATACAACTGCTGTCAAATCCTGGGTGTCATTTCTGCTTGCCATTACACTAGTAGGTTAGCATAACCATAAGCATAAGAAAATGCAACTACAGAGCAAAGCAAGAACTGTTGTTGGAAGAAAGTTTGCCTTGAAAACACAAAACAGGGAAGGAAGTTCTCATCTGGCAGACTTTTTTTTGGCTATTTGGAGTTTGCTGGTTGTATATACAAGATCTATAACCTAGTAGCAAGTTGTTGTACCCTAAAATCTGCTTGTCCGTGATAAAGGTCGGTCTGGAGCTGGACAAGGAGGAGAGTTAAGCTTATGAACAGCCTATTCAAATCATCTGGCAAGGTCTTCCACGGGGAGATGCATGAAATTTGGAGAATGAAAAGATCAGTAATAAAACAGAGACCAGAGTCTATACCCCCTGCCAACTTGTGCCACTTTTGCTGCACTGATTTTCACAGACTTTAGTCTAGAAGATTTTGAATTTTAAGTGTATGGGACCTGGAACTATGTCTTCTATTTAGAATTTGAATAATGGTCACAGATCAATATAGACAAGTTAAAGGTTAAAATGATGAACAGTATAAGTCTCTGTCAAAAGTAAGCAAGAACTTCCCACATGAGTGTCAATAAACACCCGTAGGAAGGAGCAGTACTGCCATGGGTGTATATGAGATAAGGCTTGACCCTTCCTGGTATGAAGAACAAGATGGTTAATCCTCAATCCTTCTGTCTCCATCAACGCTAGAGCAACAGGACTCCTTTTTGAAATGGCACATGTGTTCCTTTAAGAAAAGAAAGTTGAGAAGGAAGAGAATTCTCTGTCCTATTTGTACTTCTTCAGGCTTATCTCTAGTGAGGGGAACACTTGTTGTTATAATAAGAAATATGGATGTGTGTAATGAGAAGTTTTCAGCCTTGGCCATCGAGAAGTCTGATTGCTTCACAGAAACCAAAGAATATGAGAATACAGAGTGAGTAGTTCTCCTGGCTTTGGCAAAATATAACAAACAGCAAGAGGCAGCCGTGATCTGGAATAAGTAATAGGGTGCCAGGGGCGGGGATTTAGCTCAGTCAGTGGTGCAGTGCCCACCTGGAAAACATGGCGTCCTGAATGTCACTCCTGGTCCTCCCCCACCAAAAAAAGTAATAGGGTACAAGTACAGAGAAAATCTGATACAATAAAGGTGCCTCCCTGAGTATATATCTGAGGATAGCCAGACTGGAACACTGACTATTCCCCACATTCAGCTGCTTCTGACTTAGTATTCACCATATACATGACTGAAACTATTTTATCCATCAGCTACTACATTAAAGACTTGCATAAAGTAATCTGAATATTAGGTAAATGTTTAAACTTTGAAAGACATGTATGACTATAATAGACACAATCCCATTAAGCCTTTGTGAAGTATCACCGGGAGCACGCGCACACACACACACACACACACGCAAACGCACACACATTTATTCCGTTGTTCTTACCAATTTCTGAGGAAGTCCTGAAGTTCTGGCATGAGAGTATGTTTGGGAAGTATGTCCACTTACTGAGTCCTCTTGCCATATACCATCCCATGGCAAGACCAGCTTGCAGAATACATGACAGTGGGTCCCCATCCATCTTTCTCACTGGATCTGGCACCTAGGGACTCTGGCTCTTCCTCAAAGTTAAAATGACCATGAAAGGTAAATATTTACAATCAGCTCAGGACATTGAAGCATGAAAACACAGTTAAAGAGACTCTAAAGGAAGAAGACTTCAGAACTGCTTCAAAACATGGCAGTAATGAAGGGATAATGTGTCTTGGGTATGAGAGTGTTTTGAGACACATTCATAGCAATATATCTTTTATAGTAATAAATTTTTATTAAATATTTTGTTTCATTTAATCATATTTCATATTATTTAGATACCCATTGCCATCAATATCAATGAATAGAAGTTTTAACAATTTTTCTACATTTAAGCAAAACAATTTCATTTCCCCTTAATTTTGTGTCATCCATCTAGATTGTTCTCTGAAGAAAAATGTGCACTGATGAAAACTTCAGCTAATATGATTAGGCAAAATCATAACATTTTTCGGAATGAGACAAAATACTGGGTTTAAATTAAATGTTTTCAAAATAGCTAAAAAAAAAAAAATAAGACCTGCAAGTCAACAATATAGCTGCAACAAGTAGCTAAGGAAAAAGGCATCATAAGCATCAAATTTAAACATGAAATTTAAGTTCTGCTGCATGAAACTAATGACCACATGCTTAAATAAAGCACAGGCATGCAATTTATATATGAAATAACGACTTCAGAAAAGTAATCAGTGTCGGCTGGACTGTTAAGCCAAAACCTGCAGTACACAAAACGAGGCTCAAAGAAAACAGAATTTGCTAATTACTGAAACGAGGTATTTTTAGAAGAATTAACTGCATATCCATATAAAACAAATGAAAGATTAGCTTGACAAGAGAAGATATATCTAGTTAGGCCAGGATTGATTTTGAAAGTTTCGGAAGTCATTTGCTATTCTTTTACTAAAATCTTAAGAAGGAGGTGTTAGTAAAATTATTCCGGCAGCAAAGTACAAACAGACTGGCATAGAGACAGACTGCATGAAAGAAGATGAATGAAGGAGGCTTCGGCAGTGATGCAGGAGAAAATCAGGCAAAGCCGACAGCCATAGGCAAGAAACCAAGCCCCAAAGGAAGAAGATGGAGCAACCAGCAGAAAGGTGATCTGTAGACAAAGAGAAAGAAGAGTCCCCCGTGGTTAAAAAGGCTGTGTGTTAAGATACAAAAATAACAATCGTACAGTCAGGAGAATAAATAAGAAAGGCCAAAGTATTGGACCACTTAACAAATTAGGGTATTTGATTTATTCCATAAACATCAAATATCTCCTTTCTGCAAATTCCTGAAAATAAAACAAGTACTGTTTCAACATCATAAGTGGACATAAATTTAAGAAAGTGCAAGACAGTGTAAATGTTTTTAAAAAGAGAAACCTACATTTTCAGCAGCGTAGGGATAACTTTATTCAGAAAGCTCATTCATTCAAGCTGATTTCCCAGGAATGCACTTTGATTTTTTCACAAAGCTGGCCTGAAAGCAGGCTAGAGTCAGTGCGTGAGTGTGTGTGTATCTGTGTGTGTTGGAGAACTGGAGGGGTCCCTGAGCAGCAGGGAGTTTGGAAGACTTGGGGTCCTGCATTGCTTAGCAGAAGGCGGTGCAAGGCCGGGCCTCGGCCAGGGGCGCGCGCACGGCACCCCGGGGCTGCAGCGAGGAAGCAACAGGCCCTGGGCCGCCTCAGGCCGCGCTCCTGCAGCCCGGGCTCCGGGCCACTCCCCCGCCGCCGCTCTCCACGCCAGTCACCGCCTCCCGCCTCCGGGCTTGGCCTTCTTTAGGGGGGTGGGAAACGGGTAAGGGGGAGGAGGAAAGAAAAACGGCCAAAAAAAAATATTAAAAAGCAAACATCCCACTTGGCCGCGGGCGCGCGGGAAGTTCCGCGCCGAGTTCCGGGTTGGCGCGCGCCGCTCCGTCCGTAGGTCTGTGAGTCTGTCCGTCCCGCCCGCCCCGGGCTACGCCTGCAAAACCTGGTACGGGGGTTCGGGTCCGGCGGGGCGGCGACTGGGGCGCGCGGCTGCCCAGCACCCGGCGCAGCCGGGCAGGCGCCGTAACTACCCCGGCCGGCGAGGCCTGGTCCCTGCGGTCCCCTCCGGTCCGCGCAGCGGTTTGTCCTGAAAACCTCGGAGATTCCTAAGTTGCGTAGCAGCTTCCCGGGAGCCTCCGTGGGTCGCTTTTGGGTGAGGGTGTTGCATGCGCTGGGGGAGCCGCCGCTGAACCATGGACCCCGAGAGGGGGCCCCAGGCCACCGCGCTGGGTCCCCCAAGCTGGGGTCCGGCCCTGCGCTCGCAGGAAGAGGCCGGCAGCTCCCGGGCCGGGGAGACGAGCGTAGCAGCCAAGTATCGCCTGGCCTCGCTCTACGTGGGGGACCTGCACGCGGACGCCACGGAGGACCTGCTGTTCCGCAAGTTCAGCGCCGCGGGGCCCGTGCTGTCCATCCGCATCTGCAGGGACCTGGCCACGCGCCGCCCGCTGGGCTACGCCTACGTGAACTTCCTGCGCCTGGCGGACGCGCAGAGGGCGCTGGACACCATGAACTTCGACGTGGTGCAGGGCAAACCCATCCGCCTGATGTGGTCCCAGCGCGACGCCTGCTTGAGGAAATCGGGCGTGGGGAACGTGTTCATCAAGAATCTGGACAGATCCGTGGACAACAAGACCCTCTACGAGCACTTCTCGGGCTTCGGCAGGATCCTTTCCTCCAAGGTGATGAGCGACGACCAGGGCTCCAAGGGCTACGCCTTCGTGCACTTCCAGACCCAGAGCGCCGCGGACTGGGCGGTGCAGGAGATGAACGGCAAAGTGATCCGGGACCAGCAGGTGTTCGTGGCTCCCTTCAAGAGCCGCAGGGACCGGGAAGCTGAGCTCAGAACCAAAACCAGCGAGTTCACCAACGTGTACGTCAAGAACTTTGGCGAGGACATGGACGACGAGCGGCTGCAGGGTGTCTTCAGCAGATACGGCAGAACCCTCAGTGTGAAGGTGATGACGGATGCCAGCGGGAAGTCCAAAGGCTTCGGCTTCGTGAGCTTTGCCAGCCACGAGGCCGCCAAGAAGGCCGTGGAAGAAATGAACGGGAAGGACATCAACGGGCAGCTGGTGTTTGTGGGCAGAGCGCAGAAGAAAGAGGAGCGACAGGCCGAGCTGAAGCAGGTGTTCCAGCAGCTGCAGAAGGACAGAGTCCGCAGGTGCCAGGGCGTCAAACTCTACATCAAGAACCTGGACGACACCGTGGATGATGAACGGCTGCGGAAGGAATTTTCCTGCTTTGGCTCCATCTGCAGAGTCAAGGTCATGGAGGAGGAAGGGCAGCACAAGGGCTTCGGCTTGGTGTGCTTCTCCTCCCCGGAGGAAGCTGCCAGAGCCATGACCCAGATGAACGGCCGCGTCCTGGGCTCCAAACCCCTCAACATCGCCCTGGCCAAGAGGCAGTGAGGCAGAGACACTGCCTCACCAGCCGGGGCTCTGGAGCAGGTGGGGGAAAGCAGAGATCTTCACCCACAGTGACTTCAGTAAACCTCGAATCCCACGCATGGCTGCTTTTTGTTGTTGTTGTTGTATTAAATTTTGTAATACACTTTGCCTTATCATACAAATCCAATTTTTTTCCTTTTGTAGAAAAATGAATGAATCTTAGGTTCATTTTACAGGAGCATGCCTTCTGGTAAAATTGTATATTTTTCTTAGTTTTGATGCAATATTCACAGCAATAAACAGAATGATCGTATTTTGAACCAATTAAAGTCAGATAATTATTTAGGGGTTTTTTTTGCATATTTTTTGTTGCTCATTAAGATGGTTAATTTTAGCTTCTTTTATGAAAATAAGCTCAAATAGACTGCAAAGTAATTTCTTTTAGCAACATTTTATAACGTCTTCAAAACTTGGTAAATCCAAAGTTGTTACTAGTGAACATTCAGTTGAATATTCAGTTTCGTTTTGGTCTAATGTTTTTAGCTACAGGTAAATACTTGGATTTCTTATACATTTGTATCCTGACATAATTATTTTCCAATGATTCCAATAAACATAGTGTAGATCTGTAGTACCTCCTACAAACTGACTTCAAGGGATATTTTGTTGCTCTTCAAATTGTTTTGCTGTAGTTCTGCTACTTTCTAGTAATCTAAATGGTTTATTTGCATAGCACAAACTTATATATTCTGGAAGTTGTAAACTTGTAGCAATTCAGGCCACACAAATTCGGTGTAAATATCTTCAAACCTATGCAGCTTGATGATATGCCTTACAAGTTTTGCTAGATACTAACATTATGAAAATATATTTAGAATATAGAAACCTGTTTAAACTCTGTTTTTAAGTCTGCTTTGTAGTCATCTATGTTGTGATATTCTCTAGGGCTTCAGGAAAATAAGTGTCTTTATTTTTATAAATTTATACCTCTTGTTATTGGACTGTGAAAACTATGTGACCCAATAAGATGTACTTTGAGCTTTAATTGATGTGAAACTCACACTCACTGTTTGCATGAATGGCATTGCTCAGACTGTTTGCTAGCACACGTTTTATTCTAGTCCCATTCCTGTATTTTCTCCTTTGCCTTTAATCCATCTATATTACTCTATTCATTTTTTAGTACTTAAAAGTATTTTATTATATTAGGTCTTTTTATAAGCTTCAAATCCATTTGGATAATGAGATAAGAGTTATTTATTTACATTTAAATCATTATTGGATAAACTGTGATTCACTTATACCAAAGGTATCTAGAAAATTATTTTATTATTCATTTATTTTTATTTGGTTAGATATTTCTTACGATCTTATCTCCAAATGTGTTTCATACATTACTATTGCAAAAGAAACATTAAAATATTTTCCTTGATAATACTTTGTAAAGAGCAAAGTCTGTTTCATTTTATTTTGTAGAAATTATAGCTGTATATATGTATATTCTTTGAATAATTTCTAAATTAAAATCATTTTTAGTCAGGCTGAGGGTTTAGCTCAGTGGCACAAGTGCATCCTGGCAAGTGCGAGGTTGTGATTTTGATCCTTGGTACCAAAAAAACCAAAACAACCTCATTTTTAGTCAGTGGAACAATGTGGACAGTGAAAAAGATTAGAAGAGTAATGTATAACTTTAGTATGAAAATAGATCTTCTTTAACTGTGTCACATATTCCACCAGTTTTTTTCTGTATGAATACAATAGAAACATTTTGTTCACCCTTGCATTCTGAACTTAACAATATTCATTGACTTCTATGTTATAACTAACTTCCTATTAATAAATACATATATTGCTGGATTATTTCTTCCTTTTATTCTTTTTTTTTTTTTTTACTATCTTAAACAACTTGGATACAATCATCCTGGCAAACTCATTAAGCATATGTTTAACTATTTTCTCAAGGGAATGAAAAAAGTAGAATTAATTGTTAAAAGAGCAAACAATTTAAAAATATAATTTTGAAAAACAGGGCTAAACAAGGTCCAGAGAGAAACTGCCAACTACCTTTACACTGTCCGATGGAGTACCCATTTCCATGTCCCCTAAGGAGCAAATCGTTTTAACATTCTTGCTACTTAAACATGATAAGTAAAAAGTAATTTATCATTGCTTTATTTTACTCTTGTTACTAGTTTTTATTATAAAAGTTAAACAGCATTTTTCATATTTATACACCATTTGTATTTTCACATTTGCTAATTAATGTTCTGTGATCTTAAACTGTTTTCCCACTAAAGCATTATTTGTTTACAAAGATTTGTTGTTTGTTTCTCCCCAGTATTCTCAGTTTTGAAATTTACTCCAAAATAAATTTTAAACTCAAAATTTGTGATGTTACTTATTTGTCTTTGGCATCATGTTTCAACACATCCACACAATTCATTGGTATTATCTTCTATCTACTATATACCATCTTCCAGAATTTCAAATTCTCAATACTTTCTAACCAAAGCTCATTTGCAAAGAATCTTACATTAAATAATATGGTAAGTCTCGTAAATATGCCTTTCTTTTCAATCTTTAATGACATTTTTTGGTAAATGCTGATTTACTATATGACTGTATTTAAAATTCCATATGGCTGTAATTCATTGGCTCTTAGAATTGCTGTGTTAGAAAAAATGTTTTTACTTCAGAATAATTGAGTTGTCAAGGCATTTGGACTAGGAAATATAGTAAGTGTGTAAAATCTGGATATCCATTTCTGGGTAATTAAATCTGTAAAAAATTCAGATATTTGAACAACATTTGATAATATTTGTATATAGATTATTCACATGGTACCCAGGAACTCCATTCACTAAGTGCACAAGGAATTAATAAGGTATCATATAAGATGACTACATGAATTGTAGTTACAGTTTAATGGCAGCATAGTCTACTATTCTTGTAATGGATTATTTAAGAATTAACAGCATGCCAGTATATATTATCCATTGGATTTCCTTGTTTATTTTATGTACTGTGATTTAGTGTGAATGATAGTTTCACATTCATCATTTTCAATAAAATTATTTTTTGTGTCCATGTGGCTTGATAAATAACTATTCCAATAAGAATTCCAGAAAAAGCTAATTGACATAGAGATGCACTGAACTGGTACTGTCACTCTTGACCTCTAAAACATATTGTCAAGTTTGTTAATGGACACAAAATTGCATGTTACAGCTGATCTGATAAATATGTATCTTTTAAGATTTTAAATGAGCATTATTGATGAAAATACAATTTTTAAAATGGTTCAGCATCAATATTTTCATGCTCTCAACATTTCATATATTTACAGAGAAAATATTAAATAAAATCTAATGTGTCTGAAAATAATTTTTATTTATTTTATTTTAAATTATTTTTGCTTTCCTAAAGATCATTCCTCTTATGAATCAACCAAAAACAATGTACATTTTTAATTGAGGATACTAATATTTCATGTTTTCAAAGGCCAATTTCTGTGTGAAATAGCTTTTTTTGTAATTATTGGATTAAGATAAACAAAATGCTAGTGTAGATCAAGTTTTCACAAGAAAAATAGACTATGTTAAAGACACTTCTGAATTTAATGCTTGTGTTAGTCCAGTTTTTTGTATCATTATAATGACCTGTCTGTCATACTGTTTTGTAGAGAAAAATGATTTACTTTGGCTCACAGACCAGAGTAAGGCCACGTCTGCTGATGGCCTTCCTGCCTGCAGAGGTTGATGTGGCAGGGATCGTAACATGGCAGGAGGCAGGAAGCAAGGGATTGTGCTCCCGTTGGTTTCTCTTTCCTAAAAGTCTAGTATTCAGTGATGGCTGATCCAGTATATCAATCACCTCCTGAAGGACCTACCTTTAAATACCACAATCAGATAAAATTACACTTCCTTAATACCTCAGAATAGGGATTCACATACAAACCTTGAGGAACATACACAAGCCATATCCAAACCATAGCAATTCTTAAAATAAAATTCCCCTAACATCTTGAGTATTTAGAATGAGCTTATTGGTATTATATTTAGCAATATGTTTTATAATATAGTTAAAAGGAATAATAAGAGATGTAAAATAATTTTAAAAATTATGCTTTGAAAAGAGACACATACTAAATACCTTCCTGATAGTTTTAGATTCAAGTGCAGGAAAATACACTGAAGGAAATATGACATAATAAAATGCTCAGAGTTAAGGTGCACTCAGGCACAACGTGGGATATCAGGGTTTTTCATTCACTTTTTGAGTCTCTTGGCTCTTCTTTTCTGCATGTTGTCTCAATCATCAGTCAGTGTAGAAAGATGATTGGGAATCGAGATACAGTGGAAAAAAAAAGAAAAGGAGATGGAAAAAGGGATGAAGATGTGTTATGTACATGCATCAACTCCACAGAATGGAAGAAGGTTATGTACTATATATGTATTACTAAAAAAAAAAAAAAGGTTGCAGGAATCCCTGTTATCATACATAGACAAGCAATATTTATCCGGTGACGACTTTCCCACAAACTTCTCAAAACTTCCCCATCACTTTTTATTGTCCTATATTGGTAGGTAAATTTGACAAGTTCTGTCTCTAGAATTGGGGAAGGAATTAACTTTGGAAATTCTGTGCACAGTGGGGTTATACAGAACACAAACAAGGTTAAAGATGGATCCAGAAAAATGCATAAACCCTGCAAATAATTCCTTATTTATATCAAATTTGAAATTTTAATATTTGATATTTTTCCTTTACTCTTTTCAGTCTTGCTTATAATTAATTCTGCAAATCCTGTTTTCTTCTTTCAAACAGCTTTCAACACTGAACCAAACTGGTGACTTTTTAATGTCATTTTGTGCATTCTTAAGGAATACATTATGCAAATTTATATGGCTTTAAAGATAAATTTTTTTTTGGTTGGTAATTGGATTTGGTTTGTTACATGATATCATACTCTATTAGGCCTAAATTACAAACAGAATGAAAACTGTAGCTGGAAAGATCACACTCATTTTGATCTCTATAGATTTCCCCTCTCCAAATAATTAACAGGTTACAAATGGTAAGGAGTGTTTCAATATAAATGTTTTTAATAAATTATTGGTTTCTTGATTTAATTCAGTGTTTTCTAAGTCCATCATGTTTTCATACATACTATTGTATAGAATTGTGCCACTGGAATGAAGGAAATCTCAATTTATTTTGTGCACTTCCAACTATTAAATATTATGTATCATGAATTTTAAAAGAACACTTCCTTTCGGTAATTTAAAGGATTCATCTTGAGGAAAATCTAAAAAGTTTCACAACTACACAATGTCTCCAACATATAAAACTCTATAATTAGCACTCCATTAAACGCTGAGTTACAAATACACTTGGATTTGAGATTTTAAAGTCAAATTATCTGGCAAGTTTTCAGAAGAAATATTATAGCAATGTGCTGGTTTTGTTTCATGGTCCCATCTTATCTTAGCACTCAAGGAATGTTCTTAACTAAATCAAAATCTTCCTGAATGAATTAATTGTATCCATTTAGCAAGAGGAAAAAAAGTTATCCTCTGTGACATTCTACACAATAGAACAGGAACGCTTAACTTCTGAGTGACATTGGCAGTTTGTATAACAATATTGCATGATTCTTTATTAATTCAGTTCTATCTACCTAATGTTAAATACTAAAAATATCTCCATTTTGAAGTTCTTTCATGTTCTAACAGCATATTTTATATCTAAGGGAAGTATCACCAAAATGATGGTTGATATGTATTCTTTGTTTTCTTTTACATGCACTTAATATTGATTGTGATTTATGTTTGTTTGTATTATTCACATCAGTACTTTCAATAAGATTTTATCATCTTGAGAAACCATCTCTGACATTTTAAATGCACTGTAGTGCATTTTAAGTTTGATTTACATTCTGTTTCTTTGTATGTGAGCCAGTGCTACACTGATATACCATATATTTTATTGCTAATCCTTTTTCCTCAAAGTTAAACTAAGCATTTATAACAGTAATTCCCCAGTAATTACTTAAAGAATGCCTCATTTTGAATATAAGCCAGATCTTAGAATTATAATTAGACTGGTTTGACACATCATTATTTTAGTGAGTCACCTAGAGAAACATAAAAATATTATAATCTTGTGTTAGTCACAAAGTTTTTCACTAATATTTCCTTTGTAGTACTTATATAAATGACACTTATAGCTTACAAATGGTAAAAAACTTTCAGCATTGAGGTTACATAAGTATATTTAGTTTTACTATTCTGATTTTGGTATATTGGTATATTTAGTATATTTTAGTATATTGGTAAAAGATAATTTGAGTATGTCACCCCTCTCCTTAGAAATCATACAATGGTTACCAATACTCTTAAAGTCATTTGCAAATGCTTACTATGAACCATTTTAATTTTTTATGCTAGTATTTCTCTTTGTTAACACATTTATAATAAACTGATTTTGCTTCAGCTACTTTAAAATGTTAAGATAATCCTGCTTCACATAAAATTTTAATTTTGGTGTTGTGTTCCACAACTGGCAAAACAAAAAAGATTGATTCTCAGAAAATAAATATTCTGGATATAAGTGGCCAGGAAAATGTTTTTATTCTGTATTTCTCTGGAAAAATTTCATTTTCTCTTTTTGGGTGATTTTCTTTTTTTTCCTAACCAATCCCTAGCACCAAGGTAATGAATTTGACTCATTAGCTAGTGTATATAACATATTCTTACCTTGACCAAAAATAGCCTTGAGAAGGGTAGAAATTGTTTTTGAAGCAAAAACTCAAGATACAAATGCCAGGAAAAGTATGAATTATTGTAGCATAACACCTCCCACCCACACAGGCACACACACATACACACTCCAATCACACACAAACACCACCAGTTATGCTGAGTAAGATGTTTACTCATTTCTCGTGTCTAGAGTATTCTAGGCTTAATCTTACTGATCCTTACCTTCCCCTGCTCATCCTTTAGGTCTTAGTTTAAGTGGTATATTCTTACAGAATGTCTTTCTGATTCTCAGTACTCTACTTCCTTTTCACTCTACTCTGCTTGCACAGCACATATTAAAGGGGCAAAGGAAGTCGTCAAGTCTTCCTGATTCATTGCCAAGAGCTGCAACATTGCAAATTTTTGTTTGTAAGTACAGTATCCATCTCATTAAGTGGACTCAGTAACCTAATGTATGAAGTAAATTCAGGAAGTGACCCAACGTCATTCTTGGATCTAAAGATTTAAGTCAGAGTATGCACTCTATCTTTATCAAAACTATTAAATTCATGTTACTGAACACTTGCATAAAAAAACTACTGTTCTTCTTATCAGACGGTTACTTATATGTCTCTCCCTTGTGGACAATTCTGTGACTGGGTCAGGTCTGTGCATTATTATGTTTCTGGAACTGCCAACTTTGAAGCCATGCCCAGCCAGACTAGAGTAAATATTGATTCTCACCAATAATTTGAGGTCACAGAGGCAATAGAGAATTTGGAAGCTAGATTGAAAAATTAAGAGATTTACTTCTGCAAATGTCAATATTGTTTTTTTTTTACTCCTATTTTTCTTCCCAAAGGTCAAGAAAAGTTCTTTATGGGATACTAGTGTACAAAAGCAGTAAACTCTTTTTCAGTATCCACCAACATGGCATAGTCTTGTAAGGAGAAAAAGCATGTCTTTTGGAAAAGCTAGGGAGGTTCATAAGCAAATATTTTTTAAAATTTTAATATTTGAGTTAAATCGTACACGTATTTGTCTATTTTCTGTAACTTGGTCCAATGTTAAAGTTCCATCTGTGTGGAGCATATGTCTATGCTTCATTCTTTTCTATGGCTGGGCATATTCATTTTGCATGAATATGCCAGGTTTTGTTTGTTCATTCATCATTTGATAGACACTTAGTTTGTTTCTGCTATCTGTCTATGATGAATATGACTGTGCTGAAGATTAATGAACATACTTCTTGTTTGACTGTATATCTTTAGCTCTCTTTTTTATAAAAATTACATGTTCTCTTTTTTATCAATTTTGTTTATGATTTTAAAGAATTGAATTTGGGTTTGTTCATTTTTCTCTATGGCATTTCTATTCTGAATTCTGTTTATGATGTAACTTATTATTTATAAAGTTTAGAGTTTTCTATTTAGTTAATTATGTCATATGAATAAACACAACTTGATATATTTATAGTTTGAAACGGACTATATGTGTAGTTGAATTATTTAATTGTAACATAGATAAGTGTAAATTCTTATTTTAATGTTAAAGCATAATTTACATAAACATTTACTTTCTTTCAGATGTATATTCTCAAGCTGTGGCCATGAGATTAGTCTCCATTTTAGCTCACTATTCATCTTATGCAGTTTCCTTCCAAAATAAGGTAGTAGCAGAAACTTGAGATTAGTTTATAGTCTTTTTAAACATCTTGATATTTTTTTGGAAATTTGCATTTACTTGGAAAGAAATTGTAATTGACTCTTTTGGTTTTGTCGTTTCTATTTGGTACTTTTTCTTTTATTCTGTGTGTCCTTACAGACATTTTTGTCTCACTCTGCAGTCTGATGCTACTGTCATCTTTTCTCAAATTGCTCAAACAAGTTCCATTTTATACCTTTGTCTGGAGAAAACAGCATATTTGTGACATCATAATCAATCAAAGAAAAATAAAATCAGACTAACTGTATATAGGCTGGCATGACAAATGTTTAATTCACATTTTGATTATCAAGTCTTTCTGATCCTTTATTTTTGTAGAATTCCCTCAGATCCTTAAACATATTTGGTATTTATATCCCAAGCTTATTTATGCCTATTATGTAACTCAAAGCCATGTTTTCTAACTACTTACTTTTGTTCTTGTCTTGGTTACTTTTCTCTCATTGCTGAGACAAAATACTCAACACACAAAGTTTAAGGAGGAGAGGTTTATCTAGCTTACAGTACTCAGCTGAGTACAAAGCAGGTTGTCATGGCAGAGGGGCAACAGATCATGACAGTAGAAGACAACAAAAGCAACAGAAGCAAAAAGAGGAGAGTAAGCCTCTTGCCCTCCATTATATTGTAAGCAGGCTACCTACCGTGGGGCATGTGTAGGGTTCACACCATCTCTGTACCTTCTTCTTGCACAGGCTCAGGAAGCTTACAAACTGAGGACCCTGACCCCCTGCTGAGTCACTTAGTTCAACTTCTAAACTTCTCAAGTGGACACAATGAATCAAACATCCCAACCTCCTAGAGTACAAACAGCCACCCTTGAGCATGTTCTTTTCACCCTAAAATGTAGAACTGCTGAGTTACTTAGTTAAGCTTCTAGACTTCTCAGGTTGACACAATGTATTACACAGTAGAGTTCTCAAAAGACATATGGATGCAAGAAACTGCTTTATCAGTATCAGTCTCATTGTGTTTTCAGGCTCAGAGAACCTTAACAGTGTTTGGAAAAAAGTACACTTTGCTCTCTCAACTGCTGAAGAAAGCTATAGGCAGGCTCCTACAGATATGGCCAAGTGTGAAACACCTGACCACAGTACCTTGAACACAGGAAAACACTAATGCCATCAAGTTCGAACACATTTATATGTAAACTGGATAAAGCAAATCATTAAGATCCAAGCCGGAAAGATCTAATTTCTTGTATGTTTTCTTATTGAGTTCCCATGTTACTGGGACACAAAGTTAAACATCCACACTTAAAGGAAGAGAGGTTGACATTTGAGAAGCTCATAGAACCACATATTTGGCAAGCTCATACAACCACATGGTGGATGAGCCTGTATGAAAGAAGGCTGCTAGTTTCATGGTAGCAGGGAGGCAGAAATGGAAGAAGGGATGAATCTGGGAATGAGATATACACATTCAGGTCATGCCCCTGGCACCTCGACTCTCCTGACCAGTCCCACCGCCTATAGGCAAGTAGGTCAGAGTGCCCCATGGTGCAATCCTCTTTCAAAATCCCTATCCAAGAATACATAAAACCTTTGGGGAACATCTAGACAGAAAGCACAACATATATTCTTATTCTGGGGATGACACACTGAACCAATCATATGTTGGTACATACAAATCTCATGTGGAAGGCAGAAAGCAGTTTTGAGAATTACAAAGAAAATAAACAATAGAGTTCAAGATATACAATTCATCAAGCTAAACCAAAAATAAGCATAACAACGGACATTGTAGTAAGTGATCAAGGGGTCACTGGTCCTAATATATAAATATAATAAATTAGTGCTGAATCACACAGTATCTGCCATGGAAGTTATGGATATATAATCCAAAAAAAATGCCAAGAAGACCTATCTGTTGTAAGTGATGCTTGGTCTTATTTTAGGTTTTGCAACCTTGAGAACACGTTCCTTACCATAAATCAAGTATACAGGTAAAGAAATTTCTGTAATTTTTTTCTTTTCTGTCCTTTTTAAACTTTAATTTTCTTAATGTTGCTATTACTGAATTGCTTTTTGCTGAAGAATTTAACTTAATGAATGTTTTCAATGATGAATTCTACAACTCACTGGTAAAAAATGGAATACTAAGTTAATGATAAATGGAATACTAAATGTCTTAGAATATGAGACCAGAATTTCTTCAGATCATTCTGAAATTCTCTACAGTGACTTCATGCATGAGAGGAAAGGTGCTCAAGAAGTTAGGGTCCATTAAGCACAGTAAGCCCCTGCGACTATTCCAAAATGTAGGAGTTAAATCTAAGCTGCTAGTATCCAAAACAAAAACAAAACAAAACAAAAAAACACATAGAAAAAGTCCATGGGAACTCTGTAGCAGGCAGACCTGCTCACTGTATGAACACTGGAACAAAGTAGGCTACATGTTTGAATATAGGGCCATTATGTTGCTATTATAATGAGTTGAATGTGAATTATGTAAAAGGTAAATATGCAGGGGGAAAATATATACAAAATCTATTTTCAGAGTTAAGAAAGTCTTAGTAATCTTACATTATCACTTTAGAAATATGTGAGGAGTCTCCTAACACATTCTAACTTTTTTTCCAAATGATATAAATTTTAACAAAGATAAACAAGCAAGAAATTGCGGTAAGAAAGCAATGGTTACAGAATAATTTTGCAATGCTTTTAATATCAACAAATCCCGCAGTAAGGAGAAACTCTTGCATGCACTAGAATCTAAACTGAGTAAGATAGAGACATTATGACAAAAGAAGAAGAGCAACAGATAAAAAATAAGTGGGGACGGCGAATGGGGGCGAATGTCAGGAAATAAGAGGATGCATTTAAACTGTTTCCTATAACAGTATTACAGGCAGTGTTAAGCACTGAAAATGAAAAGGCTATCCTACCTTATTTATGTCTTAAAGTAGAATTGGAAGTCTTATCTCTTATGAGCAATGAGTAAATGAATTTTAGTCAAAGATAATATCTAAGAGAAAATAATAATACAGTCATACTGGTGTTGGTATTATTTCCTAATCTACCCATAATGTGCTACCAGAAGCACATTTGGCTGATGTAATTTAAATCTCATTTCTCCTACTTGTAGAGGATAGAATGTTTTCAATGATCAATGAATGATCCAATGAATGATCCAAGGTCAAGGGGTCAGTAAGTTTGCTTTCTTCTCAGTAGCCACTCTGTGGCTTGTAACTGTCCACCTTCTGGGCTCTCACTCCTGGTCTTTCCCCTGTGCAGGTACCTCATGGGTGTCTAGGTATCTGCATTCCCTTTCCTCACCAAGATGCTGTCAAATTGGAGAAAACTCTGGTTATTTAACTCTGGTTAAATAATGGCATTATTTAACCTTACTTTTCTTCTGTTTAAATGGGATAACTTTCTCATATACAGAGATTAAGACTTGAACATGTGATTTTGGAAGAAGACTTAGTAGAGGCCATAAAATTAAAAGGACAACTGTCTTACAAGGTAAGTGCATAAGAAGGACAAACACACAACATGAAATTTTACCTACTTTGTCAAATAAGAAAATAATGAAAACTATGAAAATCATCGTCCATCAACATTAAAAAAAAGAAATGAAATATTTACTTATTAAGATATCTAATTTTATTTTACAAATGAGCGAATTCTAAAAGCAAAAATCTATGGAAGTAAAATTTAAACAGGAAGAAAAATAACAAATAAGTATGTAGATAATGCCAAAGGGAAAAAAAAGCACCTATACATATGTACATACATATGCATGTACATATACACAGACATAATTTTTCTTTTTTTAAAAACTTTTTTGTGCCTGATACAACCAACATACAGTAGATAATACTTAGTGTTTGGATATATTCTAGCATATATTATACTTTAAAGCAAAATCAAAGGAAATCTTTGAGTGTTCAGACACTAACTACAAAACACTTATAAAGAAAATAATGACTTGACATCAGCATCTAAAACAGTAATGTTTTGTTCCAGAAAACCATGCAATAACAAATTTAAATGCTGAGGAAATAAAGGAGGATCAAAGGATGTCACACCCATCTAAATTCATCTTTAATAGCGTAAAGGAAAACTTTTAGTGTATGACAGGACTCAGTGATTGCAGCTCCCGTAAGACCTCCATAATCACTCAAATTATCTATTGAAAATGAAAACACTTGAGGATAACTATGTAAAATCTGGTGATACCACTGACGATATTTTTATTTGTGAAGAAAGACTAAAAGGCAGACATAAAGAAGACTAAGTTTTTTTGAGGGCTGAACACTGACCTTTTTGAGGTGAAGATGACCTTATCAGAAGTGGTTTATAGAGAACAGAGACAGCAAAAAGAAAGTAGAATCAGTCCAGTAATCACCTCATCTCGTACTCATTAACTGGAAGTTAAAATTGTTCCTGCTAATTGGATTTGGAGGGAGGGGGAAAAGAAGAGGAAGAGAATGGAATGTTTGTGAGTTAAATTCAACAACGGCCATACAGATAAACAGCAGACAGAATCCAAAAGAGTGAGAAGGCTACAGATAGTCTAAAAATCATAAATATAAAGGTTAAGGCTGGTTTAAAATTGGAACTCTCTCTAAAAGGCAGCATACATGGCAGAAGAGAAAAGCACAAATGGTATCCTAATGATATATCTATATGTAAATAACATTAAAAACGTAAGAATGTTGAATAATATATATTTGTACGTAAATATATGGGCGTAAATCACTGACAGTAAGAAAGCATTTTCTTTTTGGTTAAAATGTGAAATAGAAATTCTGCTGTATTGAAATAAAACTTTTAAAAAGACCACCATCCAAAGCAAATAAAAATAAAAGTATACACTAATATGCACAAAACAAATTCAGTTGAAAATAAAATAGGAGTTAATATTTTGATATTTAAAAAGTGAAATTTAGAGCAGAGTATAAAATGATGAACTATTGTTAGCTAAAAAATATTTTTAATGATGCTGTCATGAATTTTTATTCCATTAACATAACATTAGATTTTTTAAACAAAAGCAGCTGAAACTATGCAAAGAAATTAATAAAAATGAATTGGCACAATTGTTGATCTGAGACAGAACAGGCGGACAATGATTTTGTAAAGATCACAAATTACTAGTTATTTCTCATTTATAATCTAACCATATATGTAAAAAATATATGAATATATATGTGTGTGTGTTGCCCAAAATGTATATGAAAATTCACCATTTTATGACACAAAGGAATTTTTTAAGACTTTGTGATAAATAAAAATAATATAAAGATGTGCAACCTCTTTTCAATAAAATAAGAAATTCAGAACAAAATGTTCATCTGTTCCATGTAATTCTCATTCCATCAGAATTAAACTCAAAATAGAGTAAACTCAAAATATAAAAGAAATAAAACTACTATATTTCCTAAATTTAACATAAGAATTTATCAGAATTTATAAGAAAAAATAAAATCATTGAAAAATTTGATACATTTACATGTAGCCATCAATAAAAATTAGAAAAGTATTGTAAAATAAAAACTAATTTTAACTAAGTTATTTAAAGCTAATAGAATAAAGAAAAAAGAGAGGCTTTTGAGTGTAGTATCATTTTAATTAGGTGTCAGTGCTATTGCACTATTATTGGACTAAAACTATTTGTATAAATAAAATCCTATCTTCATGGATATTTTGGATGATTTATATTTTTAAGAAGGAATCAATTTGTGTTCTCAGTGTAAGTGTTAAAGTATCACTCTTTAGCTGGGTGTGTTGGTATACACCTGTGATCCCAGCACTCAGGAAACTCAGGAAACTGCAGCAAGAGGACCTCTGAGAGTTTGAAGCCAGTCTGGGCTACAAAGTGAGCTCAGGACCAGCATGAACTACATAGAAAAACCCTCAAAAACAAACAAACAAGCTATTGACAAAGCATGGCCAAAATTGGACAGTGAAAATATAAATTTCAACATTAAAATATTTTTAGGTTTATAAATGAAACTAGTCCTTATAAATAGACACACAGTAAATATTCTATTTCAGCATGATTATTTTATAATAGTATTTTAATTTACAAAAGATTATGATAAATTCTTTTATAATGTTACTTTAACCCAATTTATAAAAATTTGTAGTAAATTTCAGAAACGAAATTTTTTCCTTGAAGAAATTTTATTTTCTGTGTATTCACATTGGTAGGACTACTTTCACAGGTATGATGGTTTTGTTTAATCAATATTAATTTAAAGCTGGTGAATATCCTTGGAGAGGTAATCAAGAAGGAAAATTTTCCACTTTAATATTGTCAAGTGACAGTAGACTTAAGAGCTAATGAACATCGTTTACCTAATAAGAAAGTGTTTTCTCACATACAATTAGTGTTAGAGGAATCGTTAGCCCTAACAAAAACTCAACAAATCAGCTAAACATAGGTCTCCTTCTATAATTTATACTTCTTTTTAACAGTCCCTGATCCCCTGGGTCAAGATTACATTAGAAATACAAAGAGGACCCTAAAACTAAATAATTTCTATTATAAAATGAACATGTAAATTATCTACTAAATTACTTGTAGTTAATTAGTAATTTTGCATAATGACATACATTCTCTTTGGTCTCTTCAGTCTTTGACAGATAACACTACAAATGTTACTTAAATTCCAATTACAGTAGAAACCTTGTAGAAATGTGCAGCTAATCTAGCTATTCAAACGTGAGCAATTCTGGTGTTCCCTAGGCAAACTGTAGTTGCGCATTCTGCTGAAAGTTACATTGGCTCATTAGGAATTCAGTGTTTCTTTGCTGTTTCTTATAGGAGAGACTTAAACATTTTTAAAGGTTGTAATTGAATAATAACACATTGTATAATTAGTACTGTGAATTGTTTGGCTTTTAGTTCTGAAATTCAAATTATAAACCTACGTATCTACTGACCTAAAAATGTTATATTTTGGGCAGGTAAAACTAACTGTGTAAAACACAGCTACTGCTAAAATCATGCTGTGTGATTTTGAGGTGCTCTAATCACGTCATGCTGTAGAGCAATGAGAAAAGCCACAGTTTCTACTATTTCCAAGTTGAATTAAGATTATTTGTGTGTTCATAGGTGTGTATTATGTGTGTGAAGATGTAGGCATTTGTGTGGAAGGAGAAGAGAATTAGATAACTGATAAAGTGACCAAAAAAGAAAAAAGAAAAAATCCCACAACACATTATCAGAGCTCAGAAAACAAAAGAGTTATATCTAGAGAGGCTCGGATAATCTGTCACTTTAAGCAGAGCATAGACATGATTTGCATTTTATACATAAATACGAAATATTTTCCACAGCTTTTCATTTTTATGTACCTTGCCTACCAGGCAAATTATGTGGACATTATCTTTTTCCTTTGTTTGGAACTTGAAAGAGTGGCACAATGTTTTGAAAAATCATCTCACCCCTGGAAACGTCACCTTTTCCTGTATGAATTCTTCATTCCCACAGTTTTATATGAAATGATAAACTCAGGTTAGAAAAATTCAACCAAATATTATTGAAAATCTTTCTATTGTTCACATTTTTAAACAGGCCTTAAAACTCACCATGGTTTTACAAACCTTGTCACAGACTGACAAAAATGTATCAATATAGGGCTTGCATCACTTTCAAATTAATTCAGATTTTAGGGAACAAAACACAGCAGCCACATCATCATGAAATTTTAAAGACATATTGAAAAGTACTGTAGAGTCACTGGAATGTTTCCAGATTCTTAAATAGCAACCCACATGTTTTTCTTTCAAGATAAAGCTCCAATGATGCAAAATATGTTGAACTACTTGATATTGGATAAAATTAATGTTACCAGATATAATGAAGTTACTTTATTATGAAAAGGTAGTTCAGATAGAGCAATCATTCCTTTTAACTGAGCAAAGATACTGTTTTTAGAACAGTCAATGAGAAGGCAAAAGAAAATTAGGTTGTAATGAACTCTACTTGCTGTATGTAAACTTCAAACAGAGTGGATAAAATATGGGAAATGTCCTCTAGAAAACCAAGTGCTGTACACAGAGCTTGTCAATATTTGAAGCCTTTAAAATTAGTTCACAGGAAAAAAAATTCCCTGTTCAACGACATTGCTTGTGTAACAGATGGAACACTGACTCAGGTTAGTAGGTAACACAGGTTTATGGCCAACTTAAAAAGAAACACCAGGTGTTTTAGCAAATTATTGCATTATTCATCAAAACACTTAGTTGCCAAGAATCTGTGAAAATAAAAAAAGACTTCACAAACCGTTGAAGTGACTTGGCAGTTAATATATACAGTAATGTTTAATGTAATATATAAAGCCATTTCTAGAGTGAGAAATTATTTTGGTTATCTTTTATACCCATTCACCTAAACAGATTCTCCAATGGAATGTTTTTATTTTTTATTATGTCATAGTACTTTATTTTGTACAAAAGCTGAAAATAGAATTTAAAGAATAGCAAATGATACAATACATTTCTTTCTGATGTATTTGCAAAACTTAAAAAGAACCATATCTAGTCTATATCTATATACAGTATATCTCTCTAAATATAGAGAATTTGTAAATATTTAACATGCATAAAAACAAAATTACATATTATTGTGATGTTTCTAGTAAAATCAAGTATAAGGATATTAGAAAGTGGAAATGATACAGAAATAAATTCTCTCAGAAGAATTTTTAGTTTTTCAGATTGGTTGAGGTTTGAGGAGGCTATATTTCAATATATTGGTTTGGAATGCAATTTTTTTCTTTTAAAATTATTATGATTCCAAGACAGCACGAACTTATAATATCAAATTGACTAAGTCATCAGTAATAAATGTGAAATATTCAACCAACAATTTCAAAGAAGAGTTTATTGATTTAGAAATGAATAACGAAGATATGGTTTTTTATACAGTGGAGTATTACTTGATCACAAAGAAAGATAAATTTGAGTCATATCTAGCTAAATGGTTGCACCCAAGACTATATACTCTTTAGTGAAATAAATCAGACACACATGTTTAAATACCACATTTTTTCTCTGGTGTGAGAAACCAAAAGTGTGTTTAAGAATCAAAATGTGTAATAGATATTGGGGAAAAGGAAGAAAATGTTTAAATGGGAACAGGAACAAGGGAAGACATGGGAAAAGGAAGGAAGAGACAAACACAGTGAAAGATTAGAAGGAAAATGGAAACAAAACTGTTGCAAATAAGCAGGGGAAAGGGTTTAAGGGAGAAAAAAGGTTAAGGGGAAAAACAAGCAAGACATATCATGTACAGGTACAAATTCTTTGATTAATGTGATCATTATTAATATTGTTGCTCTCCTACAATCTTACTCTGAAATTTTGTACCATTGTTTTTATTGTTTTTTTCTTTAAGTAAATAAAATCATATAATTAATTAAGCTATAAAGTATTTTGGATCCCACCAGGTCTGTCATGGCCTCCAAGAATGTAAATTGTAGTTACATTTGCAGCTACAACTTTGGTTGAAAATAATTATATTTTGATAGTGCCATTACTGTCAGAAATCTAGAACTTTCAGGAAAAATTTTTATCCCATATGAAATTGAGACATTTTAAATATTATGTATTGAAATTTCTTCACATAATTTATTATAACATTTATCATTTTCTTCATATGTATGTTTGATGTTAATCAGAAGTATAAATTCATTTCATGTAAATTATATGGAATTTTCCCTTTTTTTCTCTAACTATAAACTGATACCATTACCAGAGTTATATCTCTCAACAATTTGCTTTACTATTTTTAGTTTTTAAATTTTTACACTTTCACATCTTATTATTGATATGACTTTCAAGGTCTTTTCTCCCAAATAGTAGTCTTTAAATGTTAGAGTAGTTTAGCGACATCATTCCCTTTCATATCTCACATGAAATAGAGGCTAATTCCTGTGCCCTATTCTGGTGCTTCCTCATGCGTCTACTTTATATGTTTGTAATTTGTCTTGACAGGTTATATTGGTTCCTCTAAGTTTATTTCCTCCCTTTGTGATATGAAAATAAGTCTGCTGTTTTGCTACTTATCCTAGGGCCAAGGATACAACGCAGTGGCAACGCACCTGCCTGACAAGCATCACATCTTGAGTTTGATTCTTTATACACCAAAAAACAAAAAACTGCTTATCCTAACACAAGTTTTAAGGTTAATTTTCATTTCCTCTGTTTTTCACTGTTTTCCTTCTCTCCTTCTTCCCATCCTTCAGAGGTTGTTTTCTAACAAAGTCTCTACTATGCAAACGTAAAGTGAAGGTGTTGACAAAGAAACACAAACTGACCACACCACAGAGAGCTTTGAGTGGAAAGAGGAATGTCATTTCCAGAACCCAGTCCTGATCTTATTTACGGACTGTGGTCTTAGATATTTTGTAAGACATTGTGGGGGAAAATTAGCTTACAGCTCTCTGTAGCAGTATTAATGTTTTGTCTGTTCTGACTTACTCATTTGTTCTCACTCTCTGCCATGTTGTAGAAATTTGTCAGGTCATTTTGTTCTCATATTGCTTGAGTTCCATTCTAAGAACTGTGTGGTGCTATCATCTTAGTGCTATTTCATCAGTCTTTCTCCTTGTGGGAAAAAATGTCCAATGTGAAAACTTTTAAACATGTGATACATGCATTCATTATATTTGAACTTATTTAACTGAAAATATACTCTTCCCATGGAAATCTGTTCATCATTTGGGTAGACACCTACGCAAAGCACTATAAGTACTTCAGAGATGTCACAGATATCAGAAAGTTTAAATTTACATAGGAGATAATGAATACAATGATAAGACAAAAACAATAAAAGAATTAGAATAAGTAGTGGGAGCACAGCATCAAATTTCAAAACCTTTACTTCGTTTCCCTTAAATAACGATTCAGCTTCATGTGAGAAGGGGATTGTAATCTATAAAATGAATATCGGTTGGGATTTAGATGGGCAGAGGTGAAGGAAAGAGGCATTCTTCAAGGATGGTA
The DNA here is from genome assembly GCA_004027455.1 of Hydrochoerus hydrochaeris. Lineage (NCBI taxonomy): Eukaryota > Metazoa > Chordata > Mammalia > Rodentia > Hydrochaeridae > Hydrochoerus > Hydrochoerus hydrochaeris. The sequence continues at coordinate 256,603 of PVLA01000659.1, forward strand.
CAACTGAGGTAAGTTGGAAAGTTCAGTGGAAAAAAGTACCACTCATAGATTCTTCTGGCACTTTAGTATTTATTTTCTGATTTAATTTTACAAACAATTAGAATCAGATAAATTACTATTAAAATATATCGAGATCAGAAAAAGTAATATAAATATTTTCTGTCGTAACACATTAAGGTTAGAGTTAGAGGAAAGTAATTTGTTTCTGAACTCAGTGCTGGGCAAAACTGGAAAGTATGTCACTTACTTTTTTTTTTAATGAAAAAGAAACAAAAGTATGCATGCAAGTTTGTATTCTAAAAAATATTTCTTCCTGTTAACAAAAATCTGCCTTTTTTAATATTAGTTTATGTGGTATTGGCTCTTACACAATATTATGTAAATATTGAGAATGCTGTAAAACAAAATTCAATAGGAGGAATTCTGGGAAGCATGCAGAAAATATAGTCCTCTGGCATCCCAGTTTAGCCCTAGTATTGGATTAGGATTTTGGGTATATACAGTATGAGAGAACATCCTTCAAGAAAAGTTCTCTTTCTCATCCTGCAGAAAGTATAGGATACAATATAGTTCAAGAGTATGAGAATACAATGAGTCACTTCCACAACACCCTTCATCCTAAACATGCACTGCAGATGCTTACCTCTGTTTACATTAGTCGTTTACATCGCCAACCTAATAAATCCCACAAGGTTATATACAAAAATAATACAATGCATAATTTTAACATCCTAATATATATTTATATTTATTATATGAAAGCATGTGTGAGATACTAAGGACTGAATCCAGAGCCTTTGCATTGAGCTATGTCCATAGTGTTTATTTTATTTTATTTTTTATTGTGAGAAATGGTATTGCTAAATTTCTGAATCTCTGAGACTGGGATTGAACCTATGATTTTACTACCACTCAGAGTTCTGAGATTATGATCAGTTGATTAATTTCCTGACGAGTTTGTTGCACCTGTGATCCAATTTGCTCTTCAGGATTCTCTGAATCCAACCAAGTGGAAAATTAAAATTGACACACAGACTTAATTTCATCTGAAGAGACTATCAAATGTGCAGAAAGTGGCAAGGGTTCCTTAAAAATAAAGAAATGAGTATTTAAACAAATTAGGGTACTGCATATGGCAAGTAGAGGAAAATCTATAAAATTACATGGCCTCTTGCTAAGGTAATTTGTATTCACACTAAATAGATATTATCACATAAGCAATTAAGTTAATTGAACATAAAGTCTTTGAACATTTGTTGAGCTCAAAATTGTGATTTTTTTTTTTACTCATTAGACTAATTAGCAATTTTTTTTCTCTAACCTTTTAGGTGTATCCTGTTGAGGAAACTGTGGGTTGCATCTTTAAAAATGTAGTCTAAATAGTAGCATCTAAATGTTAAGTATTAAAGTTGATCATTCATGTTACTAAGAGGAAGAAAACAGGAAGGTTAAAGAATCAGTAATTGTATATCATACCGATAATTTATTCATATATATGTAATATTGAAAATATACTAAAAATGGGAGGAATTCTACAATAAAATGAAACTATATCATGTTAGAATAAATATGGGTAGTTCATTCTCTTTCATCAATTCATTAAATGTGAAATAGGACCTACAACTTATTAAAATAATTTTTCCCCTTTTAAATTCAATTTTCTAGAAGATGACAGAGTGGTGAGCAGCAGAGAAAGTCTTTACAAAATTTGGTATCCAGATACTGTAATACAGCTACGTGCAGCACAGAAGGAGGGAGGTGGGTCCCCTATATCCAGGAAGGATCTAAAGTGGGAATTGAAGCCTAAAGGGAGAATAAAATGAGAAACTTCAGTGAAGAAAAAGGAGGTGACCGGCAGTGCCTTCTCCCTAAGCCTGGACTCACTGCTTGGGAGGAGCAGTTCAAACCCATGAACACATGGGTTTGGCCACCCGAGAGGCCTCCGTGGAGAGACACAGCAGGGGAAGGAAGTAGTGGGTGTGAAGAATGCAGTGGCTGATCCCCTATCCCCAGGAAGGATCTAAAGTGGGAAGTGAAGCCTAAAGGGAGAATAAAATGAGAAACTTCAGTGATGAAAAAGGAGGTGACCGGCAGTGCCTTCTCCCTAAGCCTGGACTCACTGCTTGGGAGGAGCAGTTCAAACCCATGAACACATGGGTTTGGCCACCCGAGAGGCCTCCGTGGAGAGACACAGCAGGGGAAGGAAGTAGTGGGTGTGAAGGATGCAGTGGCTGATGCCTGGTTCAGGGGTTTGGATGTCCTGTGGGAGAGGCTGATGGTTATCTTGGAGAGTGGCCAATGGAATTAGGAACTTACAACAACTGCTAGCTCCATCTAGTGACCCCTGGCCAAGTTGAAGCCCACAGAAAGCACATCAACTGCTGCAAACTGAAAGGGTGTGGTTTCAGCCTCACAGCCAGAAACCAGCCTGAACTTCAGGGGAAATAAATGCGCAGGTTCACGGGGATTATCCATTGTCCCACTATGAAGCTATGGCCAGCTTTCTAGGATCAATCAGCATGGATCTGGACTCCACACAGGTTGTCTACCAGTGACATCAGAGACACATCTTGAAGTGGACCTTTTCTTTTTTTCTCTTTTTTGTTGTTTTTTGCTTTATTGCTTGTTCTTGTTTTTATATGAGTGTGAACATGGTTTCTATTTTTTATGTGATTTCTTGCTCTGTTCTGTTCTTTTTTTTTCTCTTTCCCTCCTGTCATCTGTACCAGTTTTCCAAAGTTTCATGATGTTTCTTTGTCCTACAGCCTTGCTTTTAACCTATTCCTCTTCTTCTATATCTCTATTTTATCTCCGTAACCCCCGTAAAGTTTTCTTTCCTGAAGATAAATTCACCATATTGAGGGCTTGTTTACTGCATACAATTTTCTTATTCATTTTAGATTTTTCCATATAACCACAATTCTAGTTCATACAATTAAATGTGGCAAACTAATAGTTACCTTAGTTTGTCATTTACTAGCCTGTGTATGATGCTATTGTTATTGCTGATTGTATCACATAACCCAAAATGACAGTTGTTCTAAGCAGTTGCTCCTCCTGGTATACAAAGACTGAAATTTCTTAATGGTCATAAAAAATACCACAGGTGAAGCCTGACCCAAGTAAGCAGTGACTTCTCATCCTCAATAAATTGAAGAGGTATGATCTTGCAACAAAGTCCAAAGTCCAGCTACATCTGGAAGACACTTGAGAGAAGTAACATTTCCTAAGGGTTCTAAACACTAGTGATAAACCTACTCATACCATATGAAATTTACAAGGATTACTATGGAAATTAAACTAAAAAAATGAGAAAATACTTAAACAAGATGCAATCCATGACATCCAACTCACAAAAGGTAAAACCAGGGGGACAATGAGGTGGAATAATTCAAAAGCCATCCACCTGGCCTCTCTGAAGTAGTAAACAGCAGAAGTAAGAAGGAAAATGAACAAAGTTCCAGAAAAAATCAAATCAAAAATAGTTTCCCAGATAATCACAGACATGGTGACCACAATGAAAGATATATTTAATGACTATAGAGAAGATACAGATAAAAATATAGGAGATTAAGAAAATAATGGAAACTATGAATGCTCAACATGGGAAAGAACTGGAATCCATAAAACAGATTCAAACAGAGGACACTAAAAATTCCATTGAAAGTAAATGCAGTAGGATGAGTCAGTGTGAGAACAGAAACTGAGACATAGGACACAGGATTGTGGCTTGGGATCATGGAAAGAAACATTTCTTAAAAATAGCAAGGGACCACAAGAAATTAATCTGGAAGCTGCTAGATGATGCAAAGAATAGCATAAGTTGGATTGGAGTCAATGAAATAGCAAGAGAGAGTGCAACTGACATAAAACATCTGTTTGTAGATGTCATAGCAGAAAACTTCTAGGGGGCAGGGAAAAAAATTTAATGTGCAGATAATTGAGGTATGAAAGTTTGCCAGTTGGCCATGATAAAAAAAATCTACACCACAGCATATAATAATCAAGATTCCAGAAATTCAACATAAGAACAGAATATTAAATTTTGTTAGGGAAAGAAGCAAATCACCTATAATGAAAAGTCCATCAGTATCACAGCTAATTTCTCAACGCACACTCTCAAGTCAAGGAAAGCTTGGAGTGAAGGTTATTAGGCCCTAAATGAAAACAACCTCCAACCCAGATTGATGCACCCTGAAAAACTATAAAAGCTGACTGAGAAGTAAGTTACTTCCATGACAAATGATACCTGAGGAAATTCACAAACAAAGCAGCACTCCAAAAATATTAGGAAGAACATTCTACAGAGAGATAAAAAGGATTAGAGCTCCATGAACCCCAACAGAATGAATCCACCTGTCACATATAGCACAGCTCATGAAACTCTGGAGGGAGGATGGTGGCAGATGAAGACAGGAGATAATGTGCAAATGCTGGAGTCAGGTGGAGCCTCTCTCCTAAAAGGAGGAAGCCAACTGCCCAGCACCTGCAGCCCACTTATACAATCAGCATATTAACAAGTTCATGGGGAGTTTAAGGGGAAGGCAGAATTTGGGGCAGGAAGAATGTCTGATCCAGTAGAACAGTGACTGTATCTTGGTGGCTACATGGAAAACAAGGGAGAAAACTGTGTTATCTCAAGTGAAGGAAAAGTCACTACATGCATCAGCTCCCTGAACTGTGTGCACATCTCCTGGGGCCCTGACAAACTCATGGCAGGCAGTGGCTTAGCCTTAGATACCTGAGGTACAGACAGCTTCACTTCCAGCATCCACCAGGCAAGGCAAACAAGAAAACAGCAAAAAGGGAGCCAATAATAGGAAAATAGCATGACAAAGACAAGTCAATACATATCAGTTATAACAGTCTCAATTCACCAAGCAAATGAAACAGAATGGCAAAATAGATCAAGAAGTAAGATACAACAATAACCTCCATGTAAGAAACACATTTAATTCTAGAAGAAATTCATAGACTGAAAGTCAAAGGATGGAAAACACTCCATGCAACAGAAGCCCAGAAAAAAAAGCAGGGTAGACAAAGTGCATTTCAAGCCAAGATTGATTAAGAGAGACAAGGAAGGTTGTGGGGAACCACACAAATGACTCTCTTTGAAAGAAGAGCCATTATGTCCATTTTGAATAAATTTGGCCCTGTCTTCATGTGCTGATATGTGCAGAATTGGCTAAACCATTTCTTTGTTCCTCCAGTTGGCTTTAAGCAAAGTAAATTGGGCTGGCTCAGAAACCCTTATCTTTGGAGCAACCTTATCTTTTTATAAGCAACCCTTATCTTTTGATTGTTATCAAAAGTCCTTGCTTCCCCACTTGGGGACTCCCAGAAAAATGTGGCTGAGTCGGGTGGGATGGAGGAGAGCTCCCTTCACACTGTCAGCTGGGACTGAGACTTGAGAAAGAGGCTATGACTTTCCAGGGTAAAAAAGATTGTACATCAGAGCTGAAATATTGGATACTACCTCAGATGCATTATATAGATTACGCTCTCTGCATTTCTTGCCCTCTGCGTGTAGCAGAGGTGATCTCAGGCCTCCTACAAAGCTCAGCTCATAGCGTTAACAAACTTTCCTCCACTCTCACTGTCACTCATCCCCAATCCACCTCTGCATGGAGAATTAATAAAACCTGGTTTGGACCTGGGCCATGGCCTTTGTTTCATCTTGCTGGACTTAGGCTACCCTGGGTCCTCATAATTACACACATATATGTCTTAGTGTCTTTATATTCACCTTGGTTTGCACTGGATGTGGTAGGTTGAAATTAACTCACTAGAATTCCAAGAACTTCTTCCTGGGATTAGAAATACAAATTTCTCAGTCTGTGACAAGGACAAGAGAGGTACCTCTATAGAAGGTCACTAAATCTTTGTAAGGGAACAATCCAAGAAGAAGTAACAATTATAATATATATGAAACAAATACTAGTGCACATAGTGGACATGATAAATCAAATAACAATCGTATTTGGGGATCTCAATATCTCATTGTTACAAATAGATCAAGTAGACAAAATATTAACAATGAAATACTAAAATGGAACAAAACTTTTGAATAAAAGGATTTAGTGGATGTCTACAGAGTATGTCACTTCACAACATTGAAATATGTGTTCTTCTCAGCGGCACATGAGATGTTCTCCAAAACAGATCACATAAGGAATTAAAATTATCCCATGTATTTTAGTAGACTATATAGTGAAATGAAATTGAAAATGCAAAAGAAGCCATGAGAACTTCATAGACATATGGAAATTAAATAACACCCTCTTGAATAATCAGTAGTTTACAAATCAAGTTAAAGAAGTGATAAATGTAATACACCATATCAATATAGCCAGAGGCAAAAGCTATGCTATCATATCAATAGATGCAAAATAAATGTTTGAGACAATCTAATACCCATCCATGATAAAAACTTTACAGAAAATTGAAGTAGATTATATCAATCTGATAAAAGGCATCAATGAAAAACCAACACTCAACACCACACTCAATAGACAAAAACTGAAAACTTTCATTCTAAAGTCAGGAGCAAGACAAGGACTTTCAGTGTCTGAACTCTTATTCAGTATGATTCTGGAAACATTAGCCATAGCAGTTTGACAAGAGAAAGAAATAAAAGGAATAAAAGGAAAGAAATAAAAGAAATAAAAGGATAGGACAGAAAGAAGTTAAAATAATTATTCACAATGACATGATATTCTACATAGAAGGACCCAAAAACTACACCAAAAAACTTCTATATTTAATAAACTTTCAGAGTGTAACTGGATACCAAATCAACATTCTAAAGGCAATAGCTTTCCTGTACACAAATAGCAAACTCACTGAGAGAGAAACTAGGGAAACAACACTTTTTACAATAGCATTCAAAAAAATGAAATACCTAGAATTCAGTCTAATGAAGGAAGTGAAAGACCTCTACCTTAAGAATTACAGAACTCTGGAAAAGTATGTTGAAGAGTATGTCAGAAAATGGAAAGTTATCCCTGGCTCTTACGTAGGAAGAACCAATATAGTGAAAATGGCCATACTTCTTATGGGGATTTAATGCAATTCTGATTAAAATTTCAACAGTGTATCTCACCAAATTAGAGAAAAAAATCCTAAAATTGATTTGGAAACAGAAAAGACCTATAATAGCAAAGACAATTCTGGGCAAATAAGTCAGGAACACCACAATCTCTGACTTAAAATTATACTATAAGGCTACTGTGATTAAAAACAGCATGGTACTGAAAAAAAAAAAAAACAGACTTGAGGATCAATGAAACAGATTAGGAGATGTGGAAAGAACTCCAGACATATTTAGCCACCTTATCTTTGACACAGGTGTCAAACACATTCACTGGAAGAAAAACAGCCTCTTTAATAAATGGTGCTGATAAAATTGGCTCTCTAAAAGCAAAGAGGAAGATTAGACCCATATCTTTCACCATGCACTAAACTTAAATCAAAATAGATCAAAGATCTAAATATTAATACAGCAAAAGTAAGTCTGCTGGAAGAGAGAGTAGGTAAAACCCTTGAAGACATTGGCATAGTCAAAGACTTCAGGAACAAAACCCCGATCATACAGTAACTATTACAAAGAATCAACAACTTGAATCTTATGTGATTAAAAAGCTTTTGTACAGCAAGAGAAACCATCAACAGAGTGAAGACACAACCCACAATATGGGAAAAATTTTTATCAGTTTTTCCTCAAAGAATTTACTATCTAGACAATATAAAGAACTCAAAAATATCAGACATCCCAAATTGAAAGACCCCGTCCACAAATGGACATCAGAAATGAATAGACACTTCTCAGATGAAGAAATAGAAGTGGCAATAAATATATGAAAAAATGTTCAACATCATTGTTCATTTGAGAAATGCAAATTAAACAATGCTAAGATTCCATCTCAGCCCACAAAGAATGACTATTATCAACAAATTGACCAATAACAAATGCTGATGGGGATATGATGAAAAAGGAACACCTCACTATTCCTTTTTCCCAAATTAGGACTGGAGATCCCATTTGACCCAGCTATTCCATTCTTGGTATCTTCCCAAAAGAATTAAGAGGATCATACCACAATGATGCATGTATACTTGGGTTTCTATCAGCACAATTTGTAATAGAAATATCTTGGGAACAGCCCAAATGTCCAACAACTGGTGAATAAAGATTTTGTTTTATATTATGGGATATTACACAGCCATAAAGAAGGAACTCATCTACTAAAACTCCAAAACTCCAAAGACAGTCATTTTAAGAATTTCCAGAAAATGTTACATGCTATTAAGGACTTCAACAAAGAAAACAGTAATTTTATGTTCTTATATTTTTAATACATATGTTTATTTTCTTACTATCCCATGCATGCTATGTACACCATGCACTTTAACACACACTAAAGAATAATTTCAGTTAATTTAAATATAAAACAATATAATGTTTTCTTCCTGAGAAAACCTATGGCTCAATTAGGTAAATATACTATAGATTTAAAACTAAACAATGTTTGTTACACAGACATTGTTAGCAGCCAACTAGGTCCAGTTGTGCATCACTCCACAGAAACACGAATCTGTTTTTACTTGGGGAGAAAAAAGACTTGTTAAAATTTATCTCCAAAGACAGGCAGTTCTGTGTTTCAGATCTCTGTCTTACCTTGATCAACTGTGTGAGGATTTTTACTGCAAGGATAAGAGGAGAGGAATACAATAAAACAACAAAATGTTTCAGCCTCATACCGTTGTGGTCCCTTCCGTAACTGGATTTCAGGCCTTAGGGAGCCGCATCTCAGCACTTAGCTTCTCCTTTCAGATTGACGGCTAGTTTTCTGTCAGAAAGAAGTATTATTTTTCTGTTTATACTTCTGAGCTAAGGAGAGGAGAGAATGGTGCTTTATGTTTTCATCATGAGGAATTGGGAGAAGCAGTTTATGTCTCAAAGAAAAAAAAGACAACCATAATTCTCAAAGATCCATTTTGCCTTCTTGGTTATTTGTGCTATTTCTTATCCTTATTTGTAAAAACATACCTTATTTTATTTTGGTAATCAGTGTCATACAATAAATCGTCCAATAAAGCAATACACTTTTTGCTTTGTCCATGAAGTTGTATGAAGGACCTGGAAGGATAGTTATAATCTACAACTTTTGGTTTAGCAGAAATTTTATCAAACTATTTTGTGAATGCATACATATATCATGTTTTGTTCTTAGGTTTTAAATAATAAAGCCTATATATATACATGACCAAATCATTTGGTGAATATTTATGTATCATAGATTATCATCATTTCTTTAACAAAGAAATATTTTACCTTGGAATCTATTAATTTTATCATTAAGAGTAAGTCAATGAAAATTCAAGATAATGTAAAAATACTTTAAAAAACATCATTGAATTAGATTCCTGTACCTGCTGCAACAGTGTGGCACAGGTTTGACTGGGGGTTTGGGGTATGGCTCCATGGTAGAGCACTTGCCTAGCATGTGCAAGGCCCTGAGTTCAACCCTGGGAACACAAAACCAAAACAACAGTAATTTATGCTTTCATAGTTCTGGAAGGTAACAGTGTGAAATCACCTTTTCAGTGGGGCCAACTTTCATCTGAATGTGACAGGAAAAGATTTTGCCCCTTCCTAACTTCTGGCAGCCTGCTTATGAGTCTCACTTCTTAGCTTATAGTCAGGTCACCCAAGTCTGTACCTTGGCCATCATGTGGACTCTCCCCTCTGCCTACATCTGTGTGTGCTCTTCTATGTTTGTGGAAATCACAGTCACTCGATGTAGGTCCCACTCTAATCCAATATAAACCTGCCCATTGCATTTCACAGTTCCACATGCCATTACCTTCTGATGCTCCACACAGACATGAATTTTGAGAGGAGACTACTCAGTCCACTACTGTTGCCAGTTAAAGTTTTTATGCAATTATTACATTTGTAGAATGGAGGATTCACATTAAAACAGAAACCATTTTAACACTGGATGATGCTTTCTGTTGTACATTATGGGGAGCTATTGTGACACTTTTATAATTAAGATTTAAGAAATAATAAAATTGAGAGCACCCAGAATTTATTGTAGTTTCTCCAGGGACATAAAAAAATGCAGGGTTTGTGGTATTTTTATACAATAGAATTCTACTCAACTATAAAGAATGATCGCATTGAGGTATTTATAAGTAAGTGGATGCAACTCCAGACCATACTCATAATTGAAATATATCAAACTCACATGAGTAAATATGGTATTGTCTCCATAGAATAAGAAATGGTAAGAATACATAAGATACAAAATCCTCAATAAATACAGTGAAAGGGTAAGAATCTTCTCAAAGGGAGAAAAAAAAAACAATATCTCAGGGAAAAGGAGGAAAAACAAAAAGGAAGGGAAAAATATCTAAATTTGTATAAATACACTTAGGATAGCTAAGATGAATTTGCTACAAATTCTACAAGTTTATGGAAAAAAGCAGTTAATATTCATAGGATTGGAACAATTTTGCATGTTTGTGTCAGGTGACCTGAAGAACTCTTGAAGATCACTATGTAAAATATCAGCCTTACTTCTGTTCCTACCACCGCGTTTTGAAGGCCTATATCATTGTTTTGGGCTCTTTGCTATTGCTATTTATTTGTCTTTTTTGTTTATTTTTCTAATAATCTATCTTGTTTTGTTTTGTTTTTCCTTCTAATGCAGAAAGGATAGGTACACATGTAGAGGCTTATACATGCCTAGAACTTCTCCTAAATAGTTTATGAGAATCAAATATATTATGTGTGATGAAATGAACAGCTATTTTAAAGAAAAACAGACATTATGGTATCCATTGCTGATTCTGTGTCATCATACTGTGAAATCCAGTAATGCTTCTATTCTTTGTTCAGAGTGGTCTTAGTCTGTTTTGTTTAATGTCAACATATGTGAAGGTAAGGAGAGCTATTTTGAAGAGAACAAGGGAGATTATGGTAGCCATTATTAATTTTCACATTGTCTGCTTTTGATGGCCTGTAATGCCTTCATTACTCTGTTCTGATCAGTTGTATACTATTTTGTTTTGCATGAATTCATTGTGTGTGAAGATAAAGACAACCATTTAGAAGAACGCAAGAGACATTATGGTAACCACTGTAGATCTCCTGCTGTCTTGCTTTGAAATCTGTGTCACACTGTTTTCTTCTGATCTGCTTTGTTCTGTTTTGTTCTGTTTAGTTTTACCCTTTTTAAAAATAAATAAACGAATGTAGGGTTTTGAAGAAATATAGCAGAGCCTTGCTCAATACTTCAAATAGTTGAATATTGGCGAGGTTTTATGGCCCGATTTCTGCATCTCTGTGCCTGAGGTCTGTTCTGAAAACCTAGAGATTGCTCTGTGCATAGTCTGAGCACTGAGCATGATAGAGGGATTCACATTCCAGGACTGTCTCTCCCAGTTCCTATGTGTTTCCCCCATCATAAATTACTGTAATGCACACTTTGTAATTATTTCTTTTCTGCTTTTTCCCAACAGTGACATTTGAATTCTAACACAATTATTTGCATTCACATTTTTATCTTAATGTCTAACTCTAGAAAAGAATAGACAACAAAAGTATACATGCACATACACATGTACCCCTTACAATTTATCACCACTGGATGTCAAAGGAAGGAATAATTTCTAAATCCCAGTATCATGCACAATAATAGCCACTAGTGTAATTTCTTATTTTTAGGCTTCCAATAGAATGATATTTGTAAAGCAGATTGAATTTTCTTGTCTTCATTTTATTTTATGACTACAAGCCATGATGGAAGTATATGGTGAGAATTTAACTAAAATATTTTACAGTAAAAGACAAATTGCCATTAACCCCCCTCAACAGATTACTGCTGGCTTCAAACACATTTATGTCATTGCTCTAGCTGCTTTCTGAAGCAGTTATGGAAGTCATTAGGAATTGTGTCATTAGGAATTGTGATAAAAAATATGCTGAATGCTGCTTGAGAAAAGCTCACAAAGTATAAACAGGCTCATACACAGACTGTCCAGTTAGAGGTTTTGGATCTGGCACCATGTAATTTCTGGTTCTTCCTCCAAGTCAGAACCATCACAGAAAGTAAATGTCTTGAATTGATTCAGAACAGTGAGGCAGCCATCAACACAGCACAACTAAAAACACTCTTAAGGAAAAAGGACTTCCAAAAAGGACTTGCAGATTGTGGCAAGAATGATGAAAGAGTCTCCTCAAAGTGAGGGTGTAATCAGGAAAATCACGGCCATGGCCATGTCTTTTGCTGTAATACATTTTTGTAGTGTAAAGAGTCAACGTACTTTTGATCACACTTCAGATATACAATAAATGTTTTTATGTACCTGTGTACAGATTATTTTCATAGAGTAAATGTTTGATTATTTTTTTTCTTTTTTTTTTTTGTACCAGGGATTGATCTCACAACCTCATGCTTGCCCAGATAAACTTCTAAACTTTTGTTTCTACAAAACAAAAATTAACACAGTTATCAATCCTTTAGTAAACTGTATAGTTAAACGGATGATGTGAAATAAAAATTTTAAAAGTTTAAACAAAATGTAACATCTGTTGAGCAATATTGTTTTTCCTTTAAATTCAAACAGAATAAAATTCATGCACAGATATTTGCATGATATTTTACCCAAATTTTTAAATGAAATCGATGAAACAGTTGTTCCTATTTTTACATTTGACTAGTTTGTGATTTAAAATATAGCATTGCAACTTGCTGCTTTCTAATTGACATGAGTTGGTGTCTGGACGAAGTAAACACACAAACTCTGAGCTACAAAATGCAAGAACATCATTTGATAATGAGTGTGCTTCTCTTGAATTCTTTATCAAGATGGAAATAGCAAACTTTACCAATTTGATTATGCTCCTGTCACTTATTCTTTCATAAAGGTTCTTATTTAGAAGAAAGATATTCATGTGTTAAATCATTGTACTACATTTTTAATTAAAATTTAATTCTTTTTCATTTATTTTTTCATAAGTGACATGATAAATATTAAATTTGAGACTATTTTAGTTTGAATCATAAACTATAAACCCAAATTTTAAGCAAAACCAAATATTAGATAAACTGTATTTTAGTCAATATTTTATGTTTTATTAATATAACCTTTTATTCATAGTTGTTGGTGCTAGGAAGTGATATACATGGGTAGGATTAACCCAAAGTAAAAACTATCAGTTTGGCAGATGTTACTAACAACATGTGCATGCATATTTTTCTAATTTTATTCTCCCTATAAGAAAGCATTCTGTCAGTAATAGATCAACTTACAACTACATTAGAATGATTTCTGCTATTTTTCACATTGACCACTTGATTATATGTATAATATAATGTGAACATTGTCATGTTATATACATAGTCATTTTAGAGTCACCTTTTAAATTATTTCTTTTTCCTGCAGTTTAAATTCCCAACACTAAATGGGTTCTTACTGTCTAATGTTAAAGATATGGCCATTTGGTGTAATGAGCATAATGAATATTTATTATAGCCACAAACAACTATGCTGCCTGAAAAACTCTATTGCAGAAAAGAATTTTAGTCATTTTATGTAAACAGGCATTTTAGAATGCACTAGAAATCTGTTTTCCTTAAATATTAGTATAATTTCTAGCCGATCTCAGAAACGAAAGGGAAGCCACTATCTTAAACCAGTGTATTTTTTTCCATAACGCATGTGCTTATTTCCCATGACCCTCAGAGACCTGTCTGATTATTAGCATAACACTTTCCTACCTGTAGGTCTTCATCTGTGCTTCACTGACCTCTTTTGCATCTGGTCTGCTCACTCAGCACTACTGCAGAACTTCATAGAGAGAAAGAAGCTGAAGAGGGACAGAAAACCTCAGCAAGAGCCCTGCCTTTGCTTTTTTCTATTTTACTCCTGCGCAGCACATCTTTGACTCTTAGCCTATATTCATTGTTCATGTTAGTTTACTTTTCTCCTCATATATTTCTTTTTCTTTCTTTCTTTCTTTCTTTCTTTCTTTCTTTCTTTCTTTCTTTCTTTCTTTCTTTCTTTCTTCCTTCCTTCCTTCCTTCCTTCCTTCCTTCCTTCCTTCCTTTTCTTTTTTCTTTTCCTTTTCTTTTTTCTTTTCTTTTTTTCTATTTTTTGCTTTCTCCAACAGGAGTAAAGTCCGTCATCATTTTCACACGGTTTCCTTTCTTTTAAAACCTTTGTTCCATTAAAAGATTTATCTATCAACAGACTATCATTGGAATTAATTTTCAAAATCTTCAAAAAAGTGTCAGATACGGCAAGAACCGGGAGTACAGCGTAACTGAGTACTAATCATACGCTTTGGAAAGGCCAACCAATATTTTCCCTTGGGTGGGCAGACACTTTAGCACACCTGGAAAGGTAGAGCATTGATGTTAAAAACATTTCAAATAACTTCAGACTCTACAATGAGGCATTTTATGTTTTGTTCTTCACAGAAGTTTTAATTAGGTGGATCAAAGTTGGTTCCCAAATTATAAATAATAAAATGAAAAGAGTCAGCATGAATTTAATACAAACAAGGGCAGAATGATTCAGATTAAAAGAGAAGGAAAAAATCCCAAAGATGCAATTTAGATTAAAATGATTTTAATATAATTGAATTCAGATATGCAAATATATTTTGAAAACTGTCTGATGAAAGTGAATGTAAAGGCCAGCTCGTGAATCACAGCAGAACCCTTAAAATAATAAAGAAGTCAATGAAAAAAGTAATTATAACTAATTATAACTCCAAATCTATAATTCACAGTGGATTATTTCTTTCTTTCTTGTAAACAAGGCTTTCAACTATTTTTTAAAGCCAGAAGGCAATAGTTTAGAGTAAGTTCATTGGGATGTTTCATTGTTTTCTGTCTCTGCCTCAGTTGAATGAGAAATTAATTACAAATATAAGAAATTGTGATATCAGTAAATACATTTTAAAAGTAAATTTGCATTTTTAAACTGTAATTTGTATAATAGATTAAAGGTGTTACATACACAGGTAAAATTCATTAGATATACCTACCAAAGCAAAATTTAATTAAAAATTGTATTTTGTGTGCTAATAATAGGAAAATACAGATCTAATATGAAGATATTACTTTTGCCTACCATGATTATTTAACTGAACTCAATTCTTTATCTTTGTCTCTTGCAAAATTGTTGCTAATCCATGTGAACTGATTGCAATGATCAAACAATTTTAGGAATATTTTCATAGTAACCTTAAATACTGCAAGGGAAAAGATAACCTAATGTGTTTCAAAAGTTAATATAAAACTGTTATGTAACATGGCATTTAAATCTTGTGGTATTTCAGGCTTTAACTGAGAAGTTACTTTTGGAATTAAAACATGGTATTTTCTAATAAATTCAATTGTTTTTGAAAGATGTACTTAGTATATATCTTTTTGAACAATTCAGTTGTCAAGTGTAAAGTGTGTAGGTGAAATATATAAATAATAAAATTGCAGGCATTCCTCATAGAAGCCAAAATCACCTATTTTTATGGCCATACTTGATGGTGAGTGTCTATAATCCCAGAACTCAGAAGGCTGTGGCAGGAGCATCTCTGTGAGTGCAAGTTCAGCCTGGACTGTATACCTGGACTGTACAGTGATTTGAAGCTTAACTACAACTACATAGCAAGACCCTGTCTCAGAAACAAAACAACAACAAAAAAAACAGCAACCAAAACAAAATATTAATCAGTAATGAACAGAAATTTAACTATGTCAGTTAAATTTGATAAGGACAAAAAGAATTATGGTCAAAACATTTTAATTATAATAATCTAATATATATATATATATATATATATATATATATATATATATATACATACATACATACATATACATATATTTGGTGCTGGGGATCGAACTCACAACCTCAAGCTTTCCAGGCAGGTGTTTATGCCACTGAGTTAAACCCCCAGCCCTATAATGATCTAATATTAAAAGTATTTGGCTCCCCTTAAAATTTAGCTGATTAATACATATACATAATTTACTTATAAGCTTTAATTCAGAACTCAGTAACAGTACTTATTCTTAGTTCATTTTATTTGATTAGTGCTATCTGAATTGATAGAGATGAAGACACAAGAAAACTAGGTGGGTAAATGTATTTGTTCAGCAACAATAATGGGTAAATGAATTTAGCTATGATGGTTTTAATGTATTTTGATACAATCAGAAATATCCATTTAGTTTCTGCATTTGGTTACCGATTTCAAGTTCCTAAAGTCTTGGTAATAGAGTTCGTAAGAGCATCTTACATTCTAATCCTTGGCATTTAACACTGGTTCCTACGACTGAGCTCCTAAAACCCTTGTAACTTTCTGTATTCTGGAAGGAAGAGAGGCAGTTCACAGAGATCTTCAATCCATTTGGTTTCCTGAGTGGTAGAAAGGATACTTGTACTAATGAGGTAACTACTGGTTACAATACATGTCTTTAGGATGCCATCTAGATATCAGAAATAACAAGTCTTGCTCAGAACCTTGAAATGAGCAACTTCAAACAGTTCTCTGGGGAGGAGTAAGAGGTGACATGGAGGTGGGAAAGAATGAAAAGGACACATTGCTTATTTTCTAAAGTAAATCATATGTTAAAGTATAAAAAGTCTGACTAAATATTAAAATACAAAAACGCTTAGGGTATCATTTCTGCCAGGCATGGTGCCGCACACTTATAATCCCAGTGCTTAAGGGGCTGAGGCATAAGGGTCATTACAAGTACGAGCTCAAGGTGAGCCTGAACTACAAAGTGAGATCCTGTCTCAAAAACAAAAAAAGCATCATTTCTGATCACAAAGTAATGAAAGTAGAAATTAACCATAGAATTAAAACAAAAAAAATCATAAGCATGTGGCAGCTAAATAGCATCCTCTTAAACATTCAATGAAAGGAAGAAATCAGAGGGAAAATTAGAAGATATTTTAAAAACAAGTGAAAATGAAAAGTAATACCCAAGACATAATAAAAGCATGATTAAAAGGAAAATTTACATGTGTAAACACAGTAAGACATGAAGAAAGACCTCAAGTAAAAAAATCAAATCAGTGCTTCATTTTGAAAGCATTAATATTGTAGGACTGTACACTTAAAATGACTAAAACTCAAAAATTTTATGTTTACATATTTTGTAGCAAAACATTTAAAAGGAGAGGAGAAAATGGTAAAAATGAAGATGGAATCATAATTTTAGAGAAAAGAGACAGACAATGATCAGATCTTAGAATAGAAAAGAAATGCAAAGTTGAAGAACTGAATAAGATAAAAAGGATAAACGTGAGTTAGGGCACATTTAGAAGCAAAGTACAGAGAAGAAAAATAACAGTGCTTTGCAAAAATAAAACAAAAAGCCAAAATATTCTTCTGACTTCTTTAATTGTGGAAGTGGGACATTTAGAACTAATATGGGTTAATCTCACAACATATAGATGCAAACTCCTTCCAGGTTCTGCCCTAGAATTTGTGTGTGTTGATCTGGTCCTCATGGTCCCAGAAGAGTTCCTGCTATTACATATTCCAAGCAACAAGAACCTGGAGGGGAAGAAAGGGACAGTGTGCTTCACATATTATTTTAGGAAAGTTCTCTGAAGTGCCTCACAACTTCAATTTACAGCTCGTCCTGAAATTAAATACATGACTTTTTTCTGAGTGCCTGCAGAGACTGGAAAGATTTCTGGTTTAAAAACTCAGGGTAAAGGGTTATTCCTAATCGGAGTGTATCCACTGCACAGGATACTGAGAATTTGGTTTTCCTTTTTTCTTTTTATTTAGTCTTGTGATTATCTGAAAACTTCACTACAATGAAACAAAATGAACAGAAGAACAGATTGTGTCAATTAGAAATGACAAAGATGGAGTTAAATGGGAAATTAGATTTAAAGATGAATCTATAGAAATAACTACAGAAAAAGTCTTACACTTAGTGACAAAAGGCTCTGAATAATCTGGCTTCTGATTTCCTTTCTGACTTCTCTGTTTTCTATTTTAATTCGTGCACCATCGCCTTTTTCAGTTTCTTAGAGCTTATGACTCCTGATTCTGTGAGCCTGTGTACACAAGTACAGCCCCTAGCATGGCCCTTCCTCATTCTCATTCCCAAATTATTTGCAACTCTGTGGTATTTTCTATTTTCTTTATTGTTTTTAGATAGGCTTGTCAAATTTAGAAAATAAAAATACGGGACAACTCATTAATTTATGTTTCAGTGAAACAGTGCAGTAAATGCCATCTAACGTTAAGCTACACACACACACGCACACACACAGACACACACACACACATATATATTTCATATAAATTTTTAAATGAAAAAATTATACATTGCTTATCTGAAATTCAAATTTTACTACCTATGTTTTTATGTATTTTATTGTACTATCTTTAGAACATCTTAAATTCTCAATTATATCATTTATTTATATGATTTTGTATAACCTATCTTCCTTACCAAAAAGGTAAAAGTTTATCAGGGTGACAAATAAATTATCTTTGAGCCAAGCCAAAGATAAATTTATTAAATATTTGTTGAATAAATGCAATACGCTTATCCTGTTCCTACTATTATTCAGTCAGGTTAATTAATACAAAAGAAAAAAGTCAGAAAAACGATTATTTATATTCTTTAAGAAAAAAAGGTAACTGAAGATGACATGATTTATGAAGAAACCAGGGGCTGAAGGTAATCAAACATTAATATATCACTTGTATTCATTCCTGGGAAAGTTAAAATTTACTTGCTGTGCAATTTGTGGTTTACTTCAACTAATGTCCTCTGTGAGATTTTTGAGTTTCAAATAAAATGTATCCAAATATCTCAATAGAAAATGTCATGTGTTAAACAACCTACATTTTCCCTCAATATTTTCTTCATTTTTATGATTTCCTCTATCCATTGTTCTTGTAGTATAATATTTGAATGTGATTGCACAAAATTATGATGAGGATCAATTTGGTAACTTTATTTTATTGATCAAGTGTTACTTAATAACAGTACTAGTAATGAAACATTCGAAATAGAATGATAGCAGTACAGAGTGGAGAAAATTATTTTACTTTTCAGACTATGAAAGAAACCATTTCTTCAAATTGTACTCCACATTTTATTGTCAATAAAAATGTGCAGTGTTACCAACTTTTTATCTTTACTCAGTTTTATATGTTTTGCCAGTTTTATTTCACTTTTATCTATGCCCCTAAAAGTAAATACAACTGAAAAGAAAGCTACCTATGGTCACATATATATAAAAAAATCATATATTATATATTTATTTCAAAGTTGTATGTTCAGGCACATAATTTCTCTGAATTAAAAAATGTATTTATTATTTTCAAACAAATATTTTCAAGATCCATCTGAAACAGTAAAAAACAACAAATGTAAAACTAATCAATAGAATACCAATAAAATTGACATGATAAATTTCCAAATAATGTTAGTGTCCAGATAATTATAAATTGCACAGTAAGTTAGATCAATAGGATAGCTAGATTAGTTGAAACAATTAGAAATCCTAGAAAGGAATGTTGGCAATAATATAAAGCAAGGAAAACATACTTATTATTTATCACATTTTTAGGAGAATATTTATGAGAGAAAGTAATGATTTATATTTTCTAGTAGGCCTGTATACTTTCTTTGACAAATAAGAAGGAAGATTGAATGTCTAGAAAGTGCCATTAGTCAGATGAGTGATGCTCTGGAAAGAATTATAAGGATGTATGTTTTGCAATGAAGAACAGGGAATGATGGGAAACTTGAGATATTTTAGCATCTGTCTCAGTGAGACATAGTTAGAAAGTTAGAGACCTGAATTAATAGGATGTTCTATGAAACTCGAGAAAATCTTTTGAGGAGATTGTGACTAAAGTTCTACACTGTTATGATTTCTGGTTTTGATTATGGTGCTTTTCAACTGAATCACATGGGGCCTAAGGTTTATTATGTATATTTAAAATATCATTATTAAAATTGTCAAGCCATTTCAAAAGTTACAAGTATCATAAACATTTTGAGACATTGGATAATTTTGAGGAAAACTGAATTCAACTTTCCACCTCATTTAACCACTAAAATTTCCAGGTTTGGAATGGTAAATAGAAAGCAAATATTTAATAGTAAGTCAATATAAATGAAATGGTTACAACAGAAGAACTATATTTTTCTAAGCAAAAAAAAAAAACAGAAAATAGGATAGAAATGATTGATAAACAGAAGACAGGTAGGATGAAAGTGACTGATAAATTCAATTAACTATATAGAAAAAGGTGATGTTTAAAGACACACATACACCAAAATTAAGGACAAGTAAGAAGCTGAGAAGCATGCGTTACAGCATGAAGGATTCCAGCAGAATAGTAAGTAGCAATAAATCAGCTTCTCCAAGACTCAGGATGCAGACCCTGGAAAATAATAATGTGGGGAGGAAAAAGAAAGAAGGAAGTGGAATTCTGGGACTCTGAAAAAAACGGATGGGAAAGTTGTGGACTGCAGAAAAATGGAAGAGCCAGAACTTCAGAAAGAACAGGGGCAGTCTGTTCTTTTCGTCCAGGTTCCTGACTTATGGCTCTTGAGAAAGGAAGGCCTGTTCAAGAGACACAATGAAAACTGGGGTCCCCAGAAGGCTTCAAAGAGAAGCGCTGTAGGGGAACCAGCTGGCAAACGCAACAGCTGGTGAACAATTCCTTTCCAGTCCCGAGAAGGGACTGCTCAGTGCCATACCAGGGAGGGGGCATAGCATGTACCTCTAATATCAAATGAGCTACTAGTAACTGAACCTGTAAAACAAAGACCAATAAGAAACATTCCAATCTAAATGTGGCCAGAGGAAGATAAGAGAACAAAGAAATACAGGTAGCCACTACTGTACATGAATAAAAGAAGATGACCTTTTCATAAACGAGGGCAATTCAGCTTTAAAAAGTAAAAAGAAATGATCAAAAGACTAAAATTTGGAAAGAAAAAGTTGCTTGTATCTGAGTAATGTATATTAACACATAGGTGAAAACAATTTGCCTAATCTTCATGGCCAGATAAAAGGAAAGTTATGGCTAATGAGCCAAAGTTGAGCCATAACAGGAGATTTAAGGAGCATTCATTCATGTCCTGACTCACTCGACTCTAATCTGTTCTGTGTAGTTAACTCACTTTTTCACAATATCAAGCAATCATCTCATTCTAGCAGACAAAACTGCCCTTAAGCCCTGCTAGACCTCCAAGCAGCCCAAGGCCTAACAAAGCTTATGTGTACCTCTTTTCTCTCTGCTTTTGCCCTTCACCCATATAATCCTGGAGCAAATGAACTCACCTGCTCCATAGGTATTTTGCTAGACCAGAAGCCTTATCAGGTTAGCCAAACCAGAATTAACTGTTGCAATTTACTCATGTCTTGCCCTCTTTCTCCACTAGCTAAAATTCTAATTGAAAAGCAAGTGGCTGGACCTAGACTGTTAGGGTGAGGAATAGTACTACATTTGAGACACACTCATTACCACTGGCTGTACTAAAAATGGTCAGTTATTTTCTATGCAGGAGCATAAGAAAATTGTCCTGAGGAAATATACAAATTATACATAAAACGTATTTTCCAGTTTGTTACTGTAGTGAAATCTTAGTGACAATTTAAATATACCAAATAATAAATTTTAATTTGGTGTATGGACCGGAGGGTTCTATAGGCTTCACTGGCCTAGAGTCTTTATCAACATCTAGTCTTTATCTTGCTAATCAAAGGAGAACTTGATTTGAAAGGAAAAACATTTGGTCTACATTTCGTATCATCTGCGCTAACAGTGCCTATTCTCTTTTAATCATAGCATGCATTTTAAATCTTGTTTATTCATGTCTCTCACTTTCTCACAAATCAGCATTGCCTCAGTTTACTAACTTTTTTTTAAGTTTCTGTATCTCTACATCCTATAACTTCAGGTAAATGGCATGTGTTGGCCTTTGTGTAACTGAAAGATCCCTAATAATGGGAGCTAGACACGTGATTATGAAGCATTTCCCACCATATGCACACGCTGGAGTACAATTTGCCAGAGTTTCAAAGGAATGAAAATGAGTTATAGCTCAAAGATCTATGGCTAGACTCAACTTTAGGAAGGCTACTTAGGTAAATTCAAAGATATGGGAAGAAAACGAAACAAAACAAAACAAAACATAACATTGGATGAATTTATACCTTTGCCCCCTATAACTATAGTAAGCATGAGTTAAAGCCCAACTCTTAGCCAGATTGTCACGCAACTTCAGAGCGCCAGTCCAAGTTTTTCAGTTTCTACGACCTGATAACAGCTTTAAAAATACAAGGCAAGCTCACGGAACAAAGAAAAAAAATCTGAGTAGGCAAGTCAAGCATCTTGATGGCTAATTTAATGGTTCCAGAAGAAAACTAGACAACATGATAGAATAAACGAACAATATAAATAGAAAGATGAAAACTCTAAGAGGAATCAGCAGGAATTCCTAGAAGTAAAAAGAAAAGCTGCAGTACGTAAAGAATATCTCTAACGGGCCTTCAGTGGACTAGATGTGTAGGAAGAAGGAGTTGAGGAGCATGACGGTTTATCTGCAATAACTTGTCAAACTGAATTCAATGCAATAAGGAAAAAGTTTGAAAAAGGGAGGAAAGGACATTTAAAAACTATGAACGGGTTTTAAAATGTGTAACGTATGAGTCATCACGATTCTGGAAAGAGAAAATTAGAAGGAAATAGAAAAATATTTTAATTTTTAATGGTCAATTTTTCAAAAATCAAAAAATTCTGAGTCAGAAACCCAATTTTCTCAGCAAATAAGTAAAAGGATAAACATTCTAATGTGTAGGACTAAGCATTTCATCTTCAAACTGAAGAAAACTGAAAACTAAACAATAAAGTCTTTAAAAATCTTAAAAGTAGTCAGAAGAAAATACCTTATCTGTAGAGGAAGAAGTTGAAGAACAGTCATATAATCAAGAAAGGCATAGAAGGAAATATTTAAAATGAAGAAAGAAAACATAATCCACCAATTTATAATTCTGTATTTTTCAAAATTATGACAGTAACATCAAATAGAAATATAGATTTTGTTAGGGAAAACAAAATCTCAAGGAATTCCCCACTGTCACTAAAACAGGTTTGAGATGTGGAAACAAGCTTTATGTTCAGAAAATAAATGACTTTGAATATTGTCAGGGTGACCTGAGACAAGCTCTAGAGAGTCTTTAATTGTCTTATAACATGAGTTTATTCATTAATTCAATGAGACAGGCACTTTGTAGAATGCAAAAATGTGGCAGAGAGAAAAAAAGTTTGTTTCTTAGGAGATAGACACAAAAGAGATGTGGGTCAGAGAGGAAGGGAGAAAGAAAAGAAAAAAGAAGAACGTATCTGGAAAGGTATGCCATGTGCTAAATAGAAAATGAAAGAGAAGGTAAAAACTGTCAGATAGTGTTGGGATAACTATGGATTTTTATGTAGGGTAACCAGGATGGTGCTCTATTTCAAGTCTAATTGGGCTCCTGGTCTTTTTAGCCACCCTGCATTAGATAGTTCTATTTTTATTATACTTAGGTGGTTTCATTTTGGCATTTGTTTCTGTTATGTGATTTTGTTCTAATCTTCTACCAGAAGAAATGAGAAAAGTTATCTTCCCAAGAAGACTCTTCTTAAGGGAGGGATATGAAATTGAATTAGTTAATATTTTTGAGTCTTGCTGAAAACATGATATAAAAATGTGAAGCTAAAGTATACAGAAAGCAAACATAGTGAGGAATTAGCCACACATCTGAAAAACATGAGATTACAAGAATATATGATTGACTTGTAATACAAATAGAATTGGAAAGTTTTCTTCTTCTGTCTTTTAGTGCTAATTTTCACAACTCAGTGTCCAAAACTGGAGGAGAAGGAACGAAGGGGAGGATCTTTGTAAATATGTCATTTGCTACAAAGCTGCGGGCACATAATCACAACACCCAAACTGCTTGGGGAGATTAGCAGAACATAGAGATTGCCAAACTGATGCAACTGAGGAGAACCAAAGAATTAGCTGAGAACACAGTCTCCTGTGCACCAAAGAACAGGAATAAATTTAGGCAATGCTTGAAGATTCTTTAAGTGAGGTTTTGGAGAAAAACAACCACAAACTTCAATTGTACAAACAAATGAATATTAGAATATCTTTAAAATTTTTTTTTATTATTTTGAAGGAAGTAAAATACAACAGAACAAGATGGAACAAAGCCAATTGAGACAGTGTAGTGAAATTGTTACAGAACTTCACAGCAGGTTACTGCATAACGGTAATAGGTACCATAGTGTATCTCATTATGTTCACAATAGTTGTTTTTTCAATCAGGTATAGCAAAATCATAGGAAATGCAGAACATTATAGAACTTATCAAAACAGAATATTGAGCAGAGCAATACCATTAATCAGAACAAAGCAAAACAGTGATAAAAATATTTGCCTTCAAAGAGATGGTAGAAGGAAATCCCCCTTATTTGCTATATTGCATATAGTCAACCTCCCAAGAGACGCTGAGATCTCTGGCTCCCGCTTGCTGGGGGTGGTGATGGATGTTTCATTCTCAGCCTATGTGCCGATAGGCTTGCAGCTGCTTACCATGATGGCAAGCTGGTTGCTTGCTTTCCCAGCACCCTAAGTTCCAACACAGTGCGGATCTCAGGAGATGCTGGTGGTTCTTGCCCTGGGGTGGCTGCAGCTTGCCAGGCCAGGGTGGAAAGGTAAAGAATCAAGAGCAGAAAGATCATATGTCAAAAATAAACTAATATATATGTTATACCCATTAATGTAAATGGCCTCAGTTCACCAATTAAGAGAAACAGACTGGCAGAATGGATCAAGAAACAACATCCAACCATATGCCATCTATAAGAAACTCATCCAACCCAAAAGGAAACTCATAGACTGAAAGTCAAACTATGGAAAACAATACTCCATGCAACAGGATCCCCTCAAAAAGCAGGGGTAGCTATTCTGTTAGCTGACAATGTGAACTTCTAACCAAGAATGATCCAGAGAGATAAAGAAGGCCACTATATACTAGTTAGGGGAAAACTTCAAGAGAAAGAGATAACAATCTTAAATATATATTCACCAAATTTGGGAGCACCCAGCTATACAAAACAAATATTAACAGAAATGAAAAATCAATTAAGTATTAACACAATTATAGCAGGAGACCTTAAAATGCCATTGACACAAAGGAACAGAACAACCAGACAGAAAATCATCAAAGAAATAACAGAACTGAATCACACTTGTGAACAAATAGACTTGATAGACATATACCAAGTGTTCCACACAACAACATCAGAATATACATTCTTCTCAATAGTGCATAAAACATTCTCTAAAATAGACCATATAGTAGCCCACAGAACATACTTAAGTAAATACAAAAGAATTAAAATTATCCTATGCATGTTATTGGATCATAGTGCCATGAAACTAGAAATTAATGATAAAAGAAACTGCAAAAACCACACAAACACATGGAAATTGAATAACACACTCTTGAGAAATCAGTAGGTCACAAGGAAATTAAAGAAGAAATTAAACAATATCTACAAGCAAACAAACATACAAATACAACTTACTGGAATCTGTAGGATGCAATGAAAGCAGTCCTCAGAAGAAAATTTATTGCAGTGAATTCCCACATCAGGAAAACAAAACAAACACAAATAAACAACCTGATGCTGCACCTCAAACATCTAGAAAAAGAAGAGCAAGTCAAGTACAAAGCCAAAAGAAGGGAGGAAATTATAAAGATCAGACCAGAAATTAATGCAATAGAGACAAAGAAAACAATACAAAGAAATCAATGAGTAAAAGAGTTTGTTCTTTGAAAGAATAAATAAAATTGATAAACCAATAGCCAACCTTATTTAAAAAAGGAATAAAAAACTCAAATTCATGCAATACAGAATGAAAAGGGTGAAATCACTACAGACTCTGTGGAAATACAGAATATCATCAACACCTATTTCAAAAACCTCCACTGTCATAGGTTTGATAACACAGAAGAAATGGACAGATTCCTAGAAACACATGAATTACCAAAGTTGGGTGATATAAAACTGGTGAATAACCCAATTTCAATTAATGAAATAAAAATGTAATTAAATCCTTAACAACAAAGAAGAGCCCAGGCCCAGATGGATTCACTGCAGAATTCTACAAGAAATTCAGAGAAGACTTAATGATGACACTCCTCAAACTCTTCAACAAAATTGAAAGGCAAGCAGTTCTTCCTAACACATTTCTGGACACCAACATTACTCTAGTAACAAAAGCTGAGAAAGACCCAACTAAAAAAGAGAATCACAGGCCAATCTCCCTAATGAACATAGATGCAAAAATTCTCAATAAAATATTGGCAAACAGAATGTAGCAAATCATCAAGAAGATTATACACCATGACCAACTGGGATTTACCCCAGGAATGCAGAGATGGTTCAACATATGTAAACCAATAAATGTAATCCACCATATCAGCAAAGCCAAAAATAAGAATCCCATGATCCTTTCTATAGATGCAGAAAAACTTGATTAAGTCCAACACTTATTCATGATAAGAATCTTACAGAAAATTGGAATAGATGGTCTTTAACTCAATATGATAAAAAGCCTTCCATGAGAAACCAACATCCAGCATCATATTAAATGGACAAAAACTAAAAATCTTTACCCTAAAGTCAGGCATAAGCCAAAGATGTCCATTATCACTCCTATTCAATATAGTGCTGGAAACACTAGAGAAGAGCAATTAGACAAGAGAGAGAAATAAAAGGAGTAAGGATAGGAAAACAGGAAGATAAATTACCATTATTTGCAGATGACATGATACTCTACATAGAAGACCCCCAAAACTCCATTGAAAGACTTCTGGGTATAATAAATAAATTCAGTAATGTTGCTGGATACAAAGTTAACACTCAAAAATCAATAGCATTCTTATACATTAACAACAAAATCACAGATAAAAATAAGAGAAGCCCACACCTTCACAATAGCATCCAAAAAAAAAAAGAGAGAAATATTTGGGAATCAATCTATCAAAAGAAGTAAAAGCTTTGTTCAGGGAAAATTAAATACTCTGAAAAAAGAAATTGAAGAGGATCTCAGAAAATGGAAAGACATCTCTTGTTCACAGATAGGAAGAACAGATATTGTGAAAATGACCATTCTCCCAAAATTGTTATACACATTTAATGCAATCCCCATCAAACACCACTAGCATACCTTATAGATCTAGAGAAATCACTCCTAAAATTCATTTGCAAACAGAAGAGACCTAGAACAGCAAAGGCAATTCTAAGGAAAAAAGGCAAGGCAGGAGGCATCACAATTCCTGACTTGAAGTTATAGAAAGCTACTGCAATAAAATCAACTTAGTACTGGAATAAAAACAGACCTGGAAATCAATGGAATAGATTAGAAGGTACAACTACAACTGCAATCACACTCAGCCACCTTATCTTTGATAAAAGGGCCAAACACATTCACTGGAAGAACGATAGTCTCTTTAATAAATGATGCTGAAAAAATTGGCTCTCCATATGCCGGAAACTAAAACTGAACACATGCCTATCACCATGTACTAAAGTCTAAATGGATCAAAGATTAAAACAGAAACACTAGATCTACCGGAAGATAAAGTATGTAGAAATCTTGAAGACATAGGGGTAGATAGAGAATTCATGAACAAGAATCAAATCGCATGTGAAATATGTCCCAGAATCAATAACTGGGATCACATCTTATTAAAGTGTTTCTGAATGTCAAAAGAAATCTCCAGCATAATGAAAAGAAAACCCACAAATTGTGAAAAAAATCTTAGTGAACTGTCCCTAAGACAAAGTACTTCTACCTGGAACAGAGAAATAATTTAAAAAAATCCAACCCCTGAAATTCAAAGACCCAATCCAAAAATGGGCATCTGAGATGAATACACTGTTCTCAGATGAAGAAACAGCAATGGCAAATAAATACATGAAAAAGTGTTCAGCATCATTAGTCATTAGAGAAATGCAAATTAAAACCACACTGAGATTTCATCTCACTCCAGAAAGAATAGCCAGGATCAACAAAAATACCAACAACAAATGCTGGAAAGGCTGGAGAGAACTCTTCTGCACTGTTGGTGAGAGTGCAGACTGGTGCAGTCACTATGGAAGTCAGTCTGGAGATTCCTCAAAAAGCTGGGATTGGAAGTCCCATTTGACCCAGCTATTCCACTCCTAGGCATATTCCCAGAAGAATTGAAAACATCATATCACAGTGATATATGTGCACCCATGTTTCTAGCAGCACAATTTGTAAAGCCAGATCTTGGAAACAACCTAACTGCCCATTAACTGAGGAATAAATAAAAAAGATGTAATTTTATACAATGAAATACTACTCAGCTATAAAGAATGATTACCCTGAGATATTTATAGGTAAATGGATGCAATCTGGGACTATACTCGTAAGTGAAATAAATCGAACTCACATGTGTAAATACTGTATAGTCTCTGTATTGTAAGAGACAGTAAAAGTGGGCTGGGATTTAGCTCAGCGGCATAAGCACCTGCCTTGCAAGTGCGTGGTCGTGAGTTCGATCCCTTGTACAGATAAAAAAAAAAAAAAAAAAAAGAAACGGTAAGAGTACGTAAGATTTTATGGTAATCATGGTTTCCCATTATAATGCTTTGAAGGCTTATAATGTTTTCATTCATTGGTTGGATCAGTTTTATTCTTTTTTTATTTTATTATGTGTGATGGTACGAACAGCTAATTTAAAGAAAACAAGACATTATGGCAGCCATTGCTGATTTACTATCATCTTGCTTTGAAGTCCTACCATGCTTTTCTTTGTCTGTTTCCATTGGTTCTATACTGTAGTGTCTTATTAGATTTTATTATGTGTGATGGTATAAACAAGTTTTTAAGGAAAATGAGATATTATAGTAGCCATTGTTCATTTCCTGTGATTTAGTTTTGAATGTCCTGTAATGCTTTAATTCTCTTGAATGGTTTTATACTATTTTGTTATATTTGATATTACTGTGTGTGAAGCTATGCTCAACTATTTCAAAGAGACATTGTGGTAGCTATGGTTAATATCCAGTTGTCTTGTTGTGAAGTGCTGTGTTGCTTGCATTGTTCTATTCTGATTTGCCTTGTTCTGGTCTCTTGTGTTTTATTCTCTTTAAAATAAAAAAGAAACACATATTTTTTTTCTTTTCTCTGTTATCAATTCCATGTTTTCTTGGCATTTTATGGTATTTCAAAAAGAATATGCCTTATGTATGGATGTATCTGTTAAAGGTATACAGTCAGAAGATGTTATACTGTCAGTGTCTCCTGGTAAATAAAGTTCTTCAAAAACTTAGATGCAAAGTTTTAACTTTTTTATTTTATGTTTTAGTTCAAAGATTTTTTATTCAATAAATAATTTTTCACAGACCATCACTAATAATGTAATAAGTTTTGATTGTTATTGATTACATAAGTAGGTTTGTAAATTGTTATTTCTTGTAGACAAAAATAATGAATATTTTCTAGTGTCCTATGAATATGGAAGTCAGTCAGTACAATTAGTTTAGAGTAACTGAATATTCAGTGATAACTCCAATAGATCTGCATCTCCAAATTGTACATTTTCAGTTTATATAAGAGTACTATACTCTGATGTTATCTTCTAATATATTCTAATCTTCCATTCTATGTTAAAAAGAGACACATACATATGCATATGCAACTGTTTGTACTGTATAATATTTATGATATATTATTTTGTATATATCTAATAATGTTATTAAAATGATTATTGTATGTATATATATAATATTTATAAACAAAATAGTTGTAGAGTAATATAATGGAACTTATTTAAAGATTCTAAATTTAATAGTATGAGTGTGTTTTTGAAAGTAATACACTTCCTGTATTTCCTCCATTTATGTGAGCAGGTTCTACAAAAGTTTGTGGTCCATTCTGAAAAAAAGAGTTTCTGCTTTTTGTCGGTCTACAAAGCTTGGTAAACTGTGCCAAAAAAGTGCCTCAGAATGGTAAAGAGAAAGTCACAGACGGATCCCAAAAAAGCTGGAAGAAGTAGAGTCAGCTAAGAAATAATGAATTAAGAGCTACAGTCCTTAAGTAAAATTAAATACTAGCATGCCATTCCTTTTATACTGTTCTTTCTTCATTCCTAAGATTTCTGTGTCTTCACTAAAATTTCCAGTAGACATATATCTGAGTGTCCATGCTGTAAACTCCTTTCTCTTCTGGTTACCTCTTAATATACTTCTTATATATACCAATAATTACTTGGCCTGCAGTGTTGTCCATTTTTTAAATAAACTCCATTTGTCATTAAATTGTAATTTATTGACAATAAGGAACATGCAGCATGATTATTCGCTTTTACTCTAAGCAATGTGTAGAATAAAGCCTTAAATAAATGCTTGACCAAAAATAATTCTTTCTTTGGGCTATTCTTACATACAAAATGGTCAAAATCACCAGAAAATTTTGATAATTGCTGAGTAATTTATGTTTTCTATGAATAGCCCTCACAGAATTCACTTGAGTTATTAGGAGGTTAAGCCATTTATTTTCAGCATAGCATATGCCCTCATCCTATTCATTACTCTACTATGATGACAATTGTTATTTCATCTACATTCACCTGTACAAAGACTGGCCAAGGGGACCTTTTTGACAGATCAAGAAAAGTAATTATCGTAGTTGTTGTTTTTAAAAATTTCTTAGTGTTTTCAAAATCAATAAGTTTTTGTTGCTACAGGACAAGAACTACTAATCTTTAAAAAGCTTGAGACTACTTAGTCCACTTGATATTTTAGAAGTCTTCATGTGGAATATAAGTATTTTTATTCCTTGACAGCATCATATCCATTTTAAAAATAAATTTGCTTCCTTCTTTTGCATAAACATGAAGTGTGCCTTCCTATCCATATTATGTGTCTGTTGCTTTTGTGAAGGCAATTGTCAGTGTGAGGCAAGACAGATAAGCTAGACAGTTATTTTTCAAAGAAAGAAGTGACAGTCTTTTGTTCTGGAATGCCATTTGCATGTAAGAGACATTTTCTGATGTGTCTATCAGAGCAGGTTAGCACTAAAGCACTCAGCATTTCAGAAGGCACCCACCATTCCCCCTCTGATGACCTTTTGACATGGCCTTTATGTGACTTAAATGAAAGTCTCTCCCTCTCCCCCTCACTCTGGTGACTGCCATTTGTAACCATGTGGAAACAGGGAAAATACAGTGGCAATAGATCATCCATTCAATGAATTTAAGAAAAGGAAAAATAACGCTTTCATTCAGGGTCTAAGTATTAATAAAGCACCTTTTAAACATTTAATAACACCAAAAGAATATTGCATGAAACCTGAAGATTACCCACTTACAAATTCACCAGTTATTTAACAGTACACTGAAAAAGCAAGATTTAGTGTCATATTCCTTTATTCAATTAATCATGTTTATTTTCTATTATTTACTTTATATTATTTATTCTATCTATCTATCATCTATCTATCTATCTATCTATCTATCTATCTATCTATATCTTTTATTTCCTTTTCTTAATCTTTGAAAACTTTTGCCATTAAGTTATATGGGAAAAGCAGATTTTTTTTGGTCTCCATTTGGGCTTTCAATTTTTGATAACTTAATTACTGAGAGAAAATTTTGCTTTCTAGATCTTCACTTTCAACCATATATAATTCAAGAAAGCCACAGGCAGTAGCTTGGATTCTCTGCCCACTTCTCCCCATAATATAGATATTTGGTCTCTTGGGGCTGCATGTCTCAAACTACCTGTAGTTCAATTCGTTTGTATCTCCCATTATTTCAGAAAATTTATATAGCTTTAAAGTTTCTATGCACTCATGGTGAATGTAGTTTCCCATTAGCTCATGTCCTATTTCCATGAAGGATGAAGTTCATGACTTCAATTTAATTGTCTTTTTCAAGAATAAAATCCCTTATTTTAATTTAAAATATATGAATGTTTGCTTTGTTATATTAAAGCATTTCAAATACTATTTTGGGACCCATTATACTGTGAAGTATAATGAACTCCAGTGAACTGAGAAAATTTGGGTCATCTTTTATCCTTTTATTCTATCTTGTGTTCCAAGAACAGAATATCATGGACTGAATAATCTATTTTAAAATTATTTCTCACCGTCCTAGAGGTTGGAAAACTATGATCAAGAACCATGTATTTCTGAAGATACATCTTGCTTTGCCATATAGCACTGGAAGGCAAAAAGGTCAGAGAAGAGACATAAGGACAGAGAGAGAGAGAGAGAGAGAGAGAGAGAGAGAGAGAGAGAGAGAGAGAGAGAGAGACTGGACTCTTCCTTCTACCAAACAACCACTCCTACAATAATGACATTCATCATTCATGAGGGTAGACATCTCATGACCTGATGGACACTTGGATGATGTCAAATGTTAACATTGTTGAATATAGATTGAATTATGAATAGTAGCTTTTTGAGATACATATTTAAAGCATAGACCTACTCTACCCTTTCTTAAGGATATATTTTATTTCCAGTGATCACCAATTAATGCTATCCAATCACCTTGCAACTACATTTCATTTTCTAAAACCATATTGGATGTTAAAATTACTATGCAGAATATCTGCATATTGAATCAGCATGGTCATACATATAAATAAATGCATATAAATATTGTGTCTTTACTCTCTGGACAGAGGCAACATATTCCAGGATTAGAAAATATTTTATTAAAATGTCTACATGCTTGTGCTCTTATATGAAGTCACTTGTTAATGTTACGTGACTAGATTGAACTCTAACGTCACCATTATACATGACAGCAACAAAAAGATTAAAACCAGTGTGGCTGAATGCCATCATAGTTTTCTTAACTCACATCAGTCTGTTTTAAATGCATGAGTGCTTAATTAGAAATTTATGTAAAACATTATTTACATTGGTATGTTAAATTTCACCTTGTGTTTTAGTTCCAAAAATTTTATATCTATTTTTACTGTTTCTATTTAAAGTATACTGCATACATACACATACATATACAAATATAAGCATACACACCAAGATGATCAGAAGAATCAAGCATGTGACCATATTCTTAATCTCACAGAGTTACATTTTTGAGTGTAAAAGTACTTGTTACCTAGTCTCAGTACTTTCACAGAGAAAATACTATACTATAGTGTTCCTCCTGTACATTAGCTCTTCAGTCTTATTTGCTCATTACCTTTCTAGGCTTATTTATCCTAGATAACTGAAACTTTCTCCCCTTGTATGTCTGAAGTCAAAACACTTCTTTAAGAAATGCACTAAAGGGGCTGGGTATTTAGCTCGGCGGCATAAGTGTATGCCTTGCAAGGACTGGTTGTCAGTTTGATCCCCGGTACCAATAAAAAAATAAATTAATTAATTAAAAAAAGAAATGTACTAAAATAGGCCAGAAATTCTTTTGCTATTATAATTATCATTTTAAACTCTCTTATACTAGGAGATAGAATTAACACAGTATCACATAATATACATATTTCTTATTTAATTGAATCATAATCATCAATTCATATTTTTATATTACTATAGTTAAAATACATGGCCTTACAACAATTACATGAGAAAGAGATCCATTTAAAGGTTCTGCATAAATGCTAAATAAAATTTTTGAAGTTTTCCATACCATAGCATTCTTCTTCTTAATATCTTTAAAAACATTGTCTTAAATAATGACAGTTAATCCACATTTACTGATTGTAAACCATAGCCTTGAATCTTATTATGCATAACTCTACATATTCAGAAATGTCTATGTAGATGAATAAAGCTTTATTACTTAGAAGTCTTATTACAGAGAATAGTTATGAAATCTTTACTTTGATAAATGAATACATCCAGTGACTGAAGGACTTGTTGCTATTTTTGTCCCTGCTCCTTTACTTACAAACTTTCTTGACACATATGTCAATTATAACTTTCTTGTTCCTTACTGTTGCTTGTCACATTGATTGATTATTGTTAATTTCTAGTATTCGCCAGTAATGCTTTATTTCCTCACATCACGAATCAGTATAAGTTTATTTGATCTCTTCTTCCCACTATAAACCAACTTCATGGAAATTCTGTTCCTCTCTTGAGTCACCAATTATCTTAGTCAGTTCAACTGAGATGAAATAAATATCTTTTAAAGGATAGAATTTAGCTCTAATATAAGAAACTATTATTCATATTTTAAAACTAATATGACTTGGACAATTAGAAAACTTTTGTAAATCAATAAAACACAATATATTTTGAAAACAGTACATTTTTATGTGTTGAATATCATTCTCTGTTTTTTATTCTAAGACTAGGAATCAGCAGATTCTTTCCATACGTATGATTGACAGCTGTCTAGGGCTGTGGTTCATATTTTGGGCCATGAACTGGTAATGGTCCTGGAGCTGTTGGGAAATGGAATGTACAGTAGGTGAGTGAGCAAAATGTTGCCTACATGTGAATCCACTCCCCACTGCTGGCATTCCCACTTCAGCTTGGTCTTCTGTCACATCAGGGGCAGCATTAATGTTGTACACGGGGGTTGTAAGGAGAACAATTACAATCAGGACACAGAATTTATGATGGTCACCCAGAGAGTGCAGGAAATCTGTCCACAACACTAAAGACTCAGAATACTCAGCCAATGGTCTGAATCTCACAGCAATGTCCTGCATCAGTCCAGATGAAAACCTAGAGCCCATGACAATGCCTCCCAAGAGTCCAGTTGGAGGTCTAGAGCCCATGAGAAGGACTCACACCAGTCTGTTTTATGGATCTGCACTAGGTAGGTCCAAAGGTCATTGGTGGAAGCCAGAAAGTCTATCCCAACAAGATGAAGGAGCTGTGCCAGTAGGCTGAGGGTTCTACACTGGAGCCGAGAAGTCACGCTCAAAATAAGGGCCGGGGCTGCCCTAAAAAATACCACAACCATCCTCAGCAACAATGTGGTCCTGAGCTCCTCTACAATGAGAACAGTGGAGTACAGGTCAGGAAGCCGGTGTGACAAGCTTCTCCTGGAGGTTAAACAGCACACATCTTCTCCTCTGAAGCCAGAAAGTGATGCTCAATGTAAGGACCAGAGCTCCCCCAGAGTGAGCCACAGTCACTCTCCCCAACAAGGTCGCAAGCCCCCCCAGTGATAACTGGTGAGTTCATATCAGGGAAGCTGGTCATGACAAGCTCCTCCAGGAGAACCAGCAGCTCAAAATAGCAACACTTAGGAGAACCCACAATGCCCTAGCCCTTTATCTCCATGTCGCTATTTATGTTGGCAGCTTTCCTCAGGTGGGCCCTCTACCGTCGGCACCATGCTGATTTAATTCAGCTGGTGTTAAGCTGACACCAGTTTTAAGTCCATAATATTTACATATGTAAATGGTCTTGGTTAGATTCTTTTTACAATAATCTAATGCCTTATCACCTAAGGTGAAGCTATGACAGTGACCTTAGGGCTGAGGTATGGCTCAAAGTATAGATTAACACTAGCAAAATAATTCATTGTGCCGAGTACAGTAAATCAATTGCCACTGAAAATGCAGTGAGTATCAAGTGACAATTAGGTTGCATCTGGTGGTACATTTTAACTCAGGGTCAGACACTTATTTCAGTCTGTGCATGACCCACCATTATTATTATTATTACTACTATCATTTTATCATTTCTTTCCAGGCCACTTTCTCACACTGCACCCTTGTCTCAATCACTTTTGGGAAACACACAAGCTAACTCCAGCCAAAATGAGAGGAAACCAACATCATTAGAATGCTTCTTTGAAAAATGAGAAAGATCCAATGATGAGACTCCAGAAAATGCTAAGACAAACAGAAGATGCCAACAAACTGAAAGCTGCATTTAAAAGAAAATATCGGGAATCTCTCTTAAATTATAGGTTCAATGTAACAGGTGTTTCATATACTTCAAGCTTGCTTTGAATAATGTATGGGAACCAGCTATGCAAAAGAGCCATGCAACCTGTAAGATTTAGTACCCTGGAATAGAAGAGTCATCTTTGGAGATTGTCAAAAGAAAACAAAATGAATACAAAGAACAGAATCAATTATTGAGGGCCACCATTTCATCAAATGTCTGCAATGAGACTCTCATACTTTGAGAACTGTCTTCATTGCTACACCTAAGAAAACCTTTATTATTGGTGAAGAGCTGTCCCTAACTGGTGCTGAAAACATTTGTCGTAAACTTTTTAAGAGGAGCTGCAATTCGAAAGGTGACATGTGTGTCTGATTTACTCCTGTCTAAATATCAAATTATTTCTCTTATGCATAAGTAAGCAAAATGTATAATAGGTACTGGAAAATAGCAAAAAATCAAATGAAAAGGGGAAAAAGGATGAGGGAAAGGAAAAGGAAGGAAGGGAAAAGAAAAAGAATAGAAGGAAGAAAATAGAAAAAAGCTTTTGTAAATAAGGAGGGAAAGATGGGTTAAAGGGAGGAGAAAAGACTGGGGAAAATAGAAGTATCAAGATATGTCATGCAAAGGTACATGAATGAATGTGATGAATGTGAGCATTATGTACATTTAAAATGTGCCAATAAAATTGAGTAAAAAGGGACATATCTTCCTTCTTCAGCTACCATCATATGTAAAAGAACTGGTGAAATGGCAGATGACATTGAGGCTCAATTTTCAGAGCAGATGAACAGGTCATGGGGTTGACAAGTCTACGAAGTACTGACAAGACAACAATGCTTGTTTTTACACAATATAGTTTTCAAGAGGACTTGCATGACACTGTGTTGTATGCACTTTGGTTGCCAGTCAATACCACGGCTGCAGAATTGTTCAAGTCTTTGAATCACTGCACACAAGTAGAACTGAATTGATCATTTTTATGTTGGTATATGGAGTGGCTGAAATGACTGCACAGATTTCTGGTTTCACAATTTAGGCCAAAGAGGTCACTTATGAATCTAAGTCTGTGCGTTCCCTTACCCACAGAGAAACGTTGGCTAGTCACAAAGTGTCCCCTCTGCTTAAAATTATCAACCAAATTAAAATCCATGTCCTTAACTCATGTCTGGGAAGTGATGTTTGGAGATCGATACTGAACACACACATCTCATACACAGAAGCGAGGAGGTTCTCTAAAGGTAGATCCCTGGCCACTTAGTCTTCAGAACCACTTCAGAGATTTCTTTCAGAAAAACAGTCACCTCTCACAGCACACTTCAGTGTCACCAAATGGGTCAAAAAACTTGCTTGTTTTTGAGATATTTTCAAATGGCTCAACAAACTCCTGTTACTTCAAAAGGGCAACAAGGATTGTGTTCAAGTTGCCAGATTAAGTGACTGCCTTCAAACCCAACTCAAATTACAAGAATGATGACTGAATTTTGCAATTTTGACATATTTGAAACATTAGCAGTGCGTTTGATAATAGCTTAAATAGTGCCTTCTGTCTCCCATCTGGGATGGGGTCACCTATCTCAACTTCTAAAAGCCTTTGAGCATTTCTTTCCAAATACAGGGCTCCCACTGATTCTGTATTATGGTGAGTTGCATAATTATTGCATTATATTTTGAGTGTAATAATAATGGAAATACAATATACCAGAAATATAATGTACTTGAATCATTCCAACATTATCACCCATTAATGGAAAATTTTTCTTCTAAGAAACAGGTCCTTTTTATCAAAAAACTTAAGGACCCCTGTTTACATTGATTGGGTAGCACGTTTATAAACATGTGGACATATATTTTGGAGAGCTTAAGATTTGAGATGAAATTCTTTCTCCACCAGTTAGTGATTGTATTATTTTCTAATATGCATTGTGAGTTTCTGCAACTTCATCTATGAAATACGGTACCATACATTTGTTTCCCTTTTCTGTTTTAACAATACTGTAAAGGAATTAAGCTCAGCATACTGTTTGTCACACACTGGGTGCTGATTAAGACTAATTTTCTGAGGTTTTGCCAGCATCTGGTAATCCCCATTTTGAATATTTGGACAATAGAAATCCATTTTTAAAAATTTCTATGGCAGAATTAGTTGTTGTATGTTTACAAAGATGGTTTGAAAATTCATTATAATGTCCTCATTCAAAGAAAACTGTAGCCCTTAGAAGGACAAGAACCCGCTATTAATAAGCTTAAAAATTATTCAACATTCTGGGTTAAAAGAAGACAATTTAAT
Source organism: Hydrochoerus hydrochaeris (assembly GCA_004027455.1). Taxonomy (NCBI): domain Eukaryota; kingdom Metazoa; phylum Chordata; class Mammalia; order Rodentia; family Hydrochaeridae; genus Hydrochoerus; species Hydrochoerus hydrochaeris. The sequence goes on from PVLA01000659.1 coordinate 294,889, forward strand.
ATTAGAATGAATAATAAGGCTACTTAGATAAAAACTTAGATAAAAACACCTCTAAAATAGGGATTTCTATAGTTAAAACATTATTTGTATTTAAACGATTAGGAGAAAAGACTCAAATTTATCAACTTTACTAAACTCAAATTTAGTATTATAATGAATAATAAGGCTACTTAGATAAAAACACCTCTAAAATAGGGATTTCTACAGTGAACACATCATTTTTATTTAAACAGTTAGGTGAAAAGACTCAGAAACTTATCAACTTTACTAAATTCAAATTTTAAAAAGTCCTAAAGAATACAGTGTAAAATATTTCCTATTTTGGTTCACAATATTATTAGATAATCACTGGATACAGTGATTAGAACAACCACAACAAAGGAAGTATTTCTTGGAATATGAAAATTATATAGCATATTATTTTAATTTTTATTAGACTACCTGAATTTTATTAACAACACATTTTTAAATTTTATTTCCCTCAAAAGACGTCAAAACTTCTCAATATTAAAATTTTAAATTCATGTTATGATACAGAATACTGTCATTAGCTTGGAAATATTTAAAACCAGAAAGAAGTTATGGCATGAATATTGTTATTTTTATTGAGATTTCATTTCATAAAAAAGCTAATTGTAAAATTACTCTTAAAGCTCTTTTAGATATAAATGTCCATAATGTGTATAGTATTATTAGTAACTGATTAAAATGTAAAGCATTCACCACATAGATCAACCGATAAACAGATAATCTTAGACAAAGATTGAAGAAATAGATGAAAATGTTCAGACTAGTGGAACTGTTATGCAAATGGAGTCTGTGTCATATGGGCTCAAATTCTGGATCTATCCCTGATTTTCTCTGTAATTTGAGAGATGTCTGTAATAACATAAATGCCATGAAATGTTTGAGGTCTAGACAAAAAAACATAAAATATACTTTTCAATCTGGACATCAATAAAACACTTTTTTTTTCAATGTTTTTAAAAGGCAAGCATTTGTGTTTTCAGTTCTGGCTAGGATATTTACCTCATGGTACATTATAGAGAGAATTCAGGGTTGAACTCAGGACATCTAATTCAACAATAAAGGTAAATTCAAGGAGAAAATTATAAGAGTCATGATGACTATGACCAAAATACATTATGCACATTGAACCCCTGTACCAGCATGTGTAAGTACTGGGGAGGGAGAGGCAAAGGGTGACCAGGGGAGGGATAACTGAAGTACACTATGATAATAGGAAATTAGCACAATGAACTCCATAATCAGTATAAACAATATACACTAATAAACATATGCACAAAAGTCATAAAATTGCTTGATTTTTGGTGTAGAATTCATGCCCTTTGATGGCTTATTGACTGTGGCAGAGGAACCAGAACAAAGAACTAGTTTTTAAAATCTCTAAGGTTTTATGACTGGATGGACACTGACATTTTTTAATTAGTGCAAATTAAAATCATCCTGGAATAAATACTGAGAATTAATGTTTGGAAATTTAGGTTAAGAATGCCATTTGAAACCATCTCAGAATTTGGCTTCTTAAGATGCAGTGACAACCACTAAACATATCAAAATAGAACACAAAAATGTAATCAAAGAAAGGAGACAGTGCACTCTATGTCGTGTAATTTTAAACACTGTACTTCAAAATGGTGCATGTTTTTCAATAGAGGAGAAAATAATTGTAATCACATAAAAACTGTTCTCCCATCTCTGCCCTTTACACTTACAAGAATGAATTTCTACATAAGTGAATTTCAGAATCAAAGCCATAGCCTACTTATTCTTAAAAAGACTGCAGCATTATCTGCTCAGCTGAAATTTTCGCTTCCTCTAACCATCCATTCTAGTGTTCAAATCACATCTCAGAGGACAAACTAGCTGCAGATACATAGTCAATTTTACTGTCAGACAGAATTTAAACTTTAGACTTAGAAAGAAGAAAAAGGAGAAGAAAAAAACACTAAAATCAAATCAGTTTTATTTTAGAAACCTTGATGTGATAATAGTTGTTGCAAATATATTGTAAAACATTTAAAGCAACCAAGGAGGTATCATATTTCCATAATACAGTGATCCAAAACAGAAAATAGAACATTTTCAAATGCATATGTATATATTGCTGATATTTCCTATAATTTAACAAATTGCTTATATTTCCTATAATTTAGCAAATTTAAAGAAACTGAGACAAATTCCAATAAAGCATTTGTTGTTTGGATGATGTAAGAAAGGAACAAAAGAGAATTATTTCACAATCCATGCAAAGAAAGCAAATTGATACATTAGTGAAACCATTCATACTGATCTCAGATGCCGTATAAGCAAAACCAAATCAAATTAACAAAAACATATCTGAAGAATTTATGTCAGAAGACAAGGTAGCAATGATGACAAAGTCTGAGGGAGAAAACGCTTTGAAAAAATTGTGAAGAGCATAGAGGACATTCAAAGATAGATCTCACTGAGAGGTTCACTTGAGACTTTGGAAACATCTCATGTATTTAATTGAGACCTATGAAAATGTGCATGAGTAAATTTTATAATTGTACGTAGATAGCATTAAACTTAGGTTTGAACCATTTCAATCTATGTTTGGATCAATATGATCTGCCCCTACCCTCTAGAGAAAATTTCTATACTAAATCAAATGTTCTATATAAAAAAAACAGCCTTTAGAATCTCTACAATTTACCCTACAATGTCCAACACAAACAAAATATGACAGAAGTCTTGAAACAGAAAAGGAATTGTTAAACCAGATAATATGCAAATATCTAGACTTCTAAAATAGTTAAAGTTAATGTAACTAAAAAAAAATGGTGATGAAATTTAGAATTTCATGAAGGAAATGAAACTAAACTTTTTAGAATTTGTAGAATCTAAAATTCTGAAAGTTATTGAAACAAAAATTTGGAATTAAATAGTTAAGTATAGGTTTAGCTGCATAAACTAGTGAAACAGTTGGTAAGTGGAAAGTACTGCCCCAGAACATATACAGAATAAAAACAAAGAGATATCAGAAAGGGAAGAAAGTACAAAAATAGAACAGAAGACATTTGGAGATATGAATGACTTCAAAAAAATGTAAACGAGATCTCAGAAGAGAGGAAAATAATTTATTAAATTATAAAAATATTAAATGCAATAAGCCACAAATCAAGGAAAGCTTCCAGATGCTAAAAAAAGATTAACAAAATAAATTACATTCAAAACAATAATAAAACAATTGGAAAGTAAAAAATAAAGAGGAGCCTTTGCAAAGTACTCAAACGTAGCTAAAAAGAACTCATGGCTTTAACTAACTAAAATTAGAATGACAGCTAGATTTACAGTACCAATGTCAAAAGAAAGAAAATAATGTGATGGCAAGTTTATAATCCCAAGAAACAATAACCATACACATGACTATGCAAACTAAAAGCATTCTTCAAAAAGATATTACAGGGCTTGGAATGCAGCTCATCAGCAGAGCACTAGGCATTCATAGATCCCTCAATTCAGTCCCAGGCACTGAAAATAGAAAAAAACAAAACAAAAGAAAACATCACAACACAGTTTTTTTTCCAGAAATAATAAATAATATATATTTTTAAACCAGGAGTCATGCATTAAAGATCTTCCCATTCAGGAATGAATAATCTAAGATGGATAACGCACAGTAAAATGAACCCTGCAGTGTTTAAATAAGTTAAGAAATCTAAATAAGAACTGTGTTTGCTAATATCAATGAAATTTTAAATACATATGATATTAAAATAATTGCCATTTTTAGCCCAATATGTAGAATATAATTTCAAGTTAATACAACAATGAGAAAACATTATAACTTATTAGAATTACTAGCATGAAAAAAAGTCAGAAAAAGCAAAAGAAAGCATTGGAAAGAATTCAGAGAAAGCAGATCTCTCATATAAAGCTGAAATTTTATCTTAAATGCTAGCCTGTAAGTGTTTGTCATCACTGATTGTAATGAGCTTATTTATAACCTGAGACTTAGAAGTTTCATTCCAAGGTGAAATACTAATAGGAATGTTTATATGAACATAGGTACCAGACAATATATAAATGAATGTCCAGAACTCTATTCAAAAAACATCTAATTCAAATGAAACTAACACCATTAAATTGTATTGTATGTTGATCAATATCAGAATGGAGTGAAATGTAATAAATTCTCCCAGAATATAGTAACAAAAAGTTAAAAATGTTTTCGCAAATACTAGGTGGATTTATCTTCCTAATACAAATGTGAACAGATACAAAACATAAAAGAGTGTGTATGGTTTGACATCATTTAAATAAAACAAATTAAAAGCAAACTAATGTTGGGGGACTGTCTTAGTTACTTTTCTCTCTCAGTGTTGAGAGAAAATACATGACACCCAAAGTTAGGGAAGCGAAGGTTTATTTCTTACAGGTTGGAGGTTTCAGTCCATACTCAGCTCCAAGGCAAAATGTCATGACTGGCTGAAAACAGGAAGTGCAAAAAGCAAAAGAAAGACACACCCTCTTACCACTGTTACACTGTATGCTGGCTCTATTCCTGGGCAGGGGCAGCATTCACACCACCAATCCCAGTGTCAGACATTGAACCAATCAAGAACACTAGATTCAGCCACATTCATGATTGCATGAGACTTGGGGGAGTCGCTTGACATAAACCACAGCAGAGACAGGTCTTGGAATAGTGAATAGATCTAGACAAGCCTAGTGACAGAAAGTGGGCAAATGGATGTTACCTGAGCACTTGTGCATGTTTAAAATCATCAGTGGATGTCTATGCAAAGTAAAATATGTGTTGATCTGTAAATGTAGCATTTGTACATTTCTTTATATTTTCATAAGAAAGGTAACACAACAAACTGCTTTTGAATAAATTGCTTATCCTGTATACTTCAAGTAAATCTTTTACAAAAATAGATTTTATGCTCTTTTCTTTCTTGTAGTAATCTTTTCCTCATTCTAAAGTACACTGTCCTTTGCAGGGAGAGTGAGGAGGAGGAGGAAGAGGAGGAGGAGGATGATGATGGCAATGATGATGACCATGATGATGACGCTGTAAGGCCGATGCAAAACTGTATGAAAGAGAAAAACACCCATTTCTTCTTTTAAAATTACTCAAAATTATGTTAGTTGGTATTCAGGACACTTATGTTTTATATATAGTTTTCCATTTAACTTGTTTTTCATAATGAGAAACAATCATAGTTACTTGTTTTTAATTTGCAAAATGCAAAATAGTACTATAAAATCACTCAGTTCTCATCTTGCTTTAAAACAATTTAATATCTTGCATATGATTATGTGACAATACTTGTTAAAGAAACATGATATGCCAAATTTTATTACAGATTCTTGCAGATACCAGAACACATTCCAAACAAGAAAAAAGTGTCAGTGCATAGTAATTGATACTGTTAATATTTATCATTAATAATGATGATTACATTTATGCATGGTACCTTAACTGTGAGGAACATGAACCTCTAAAAAAAGAAACAAATTTTGAGATTCAGGTAATTTACTTGATAAAATAGTCCTTATCCATTTTGTCCCAGTCTACATTTAAGTTGATGAATCATACTATGACACACAAGAGACAACCACATTCTTTTAAAAGCAGATGGTAATTGTCAATTACTAATTGAGAACTTGCCAGTCCACTGAAGCAAACTAATGAACACACTTTTCAAGTGGCAGGTGAAAGTTTAGAAAATAAAGAACAAAGAGAAGACTTGGTAAATTCTTACACCAGCAGATGGAATCTGGCTACAAATAAACCAAATTTGGAAGCATCAAGTAATATAGAAACATTGTTTTTTTGTTTGTTTGTTCGTTTGTTTTCTGCCTATTGATTTCAAACACTTGATCAAATAAGATGAAACTCATTTTGCCCCAAACTCACAAATTCCAGTTATGACTTCCAGTCTCATAAAATTGCATTGTAAATCAGCTTCCACTCATTATTTACTTAGGTAGCCTAAATTACCATAAAAAGAGTTTTCAGTCTTATGTGGACCTGAAGACCTTGTCATGGTTAATACATTGAGTCAACTTGAAAAGCTTAGAGGTTTTGACTGAGACTCAGCAGGTAGCCTCGGTTTTACTTTGTAAATATCCTCATCCTGTTTAAGAGGAGGGCACAGAGATTTTGTGAGTGCTACACCCACCTAGAGGTGGGAGGTGGTGGCCTAGATGCAATATAAAGGAGGAAAAGAGGCTTGTTTTCCCCTTTTGCTCTGGCTGCTGCCTTGAAGTGCTGCTCCAGGGTCATGCCACCTGCCTTGGAGCCCGCTGAGTATGGACTAAAACCTCCAAAAACTGTAAGCTAAATAAACCTTTCCCTCATTGTGGATGTCAGGAGTTTTGTCTCAGCAACAACAGAAAAGTAGCCAAGACAAATCTATAGAAAATCAACTGCTATTAAATTATGCTTGTCTCTATTCTTTGAATTGTTTGGCGTCTTTCCTGATGAATTGTTCCTTGTCTTTTGGTAGCAGATAGACGCATCATCCTTGATAGTGTGTGAGGTGTGAAAGTTTAATCTATTTACAAACTAACAGCCAATCTTTCCCTGTTACATGGGATTCTGCAGAAGGCAGGACACTCTTACTCACAGACAAGGTTTTATTAGTGATGGCAGAGTAAATGGCATGAGCACCATGTTTGGCAACATTCCTCTAGGATCTCTGATTCTCAGCGGGTAGCACACGCTGACTTCCTGGAGTGACTGTACTATGACAAGGGAATGATGAGCTGTATGACAATCAAGACAAGCATGGTTTTCACTTTGGGCATCATTACTTTTCCTGATTGTTGCTCATCATGTCCATAAACTATAAAGTTCCTATTTGGCATAATCAGTAAGAATGCACAGGGATGCTCGAGGTCCATGGCTTCTCCCGGCAATTCTTTCGGATTCCCAACGCATTTGTTTATCTTTCTTGTTGTACAGTTTGCATTGCATAGCAAGTATGATAGTTAATTAGTTGTGTCAAGAAACACCCAGCTGCACTGGCATAGTGCTGAGTGTGGCTGAGGGCTTTACTAAAGACAGAAAATCCACCCTTGGTAGGCTTGGTACCAGAATGAAATAATAGGTAAATGAAGAAGGAAGCCTGCTTCTGTTTCTGCACCTTCACCTTAGACATTGCCTCCTGGCTTCCAGGGCAGACTTTGTACTCTTCTGTCACATACTCTTTGGGCTTCAGATACAGATTTGCGTGGGATACTGCAGTGAGCTTCAGACCTTTGTCTGGATCCTTCAGATGCCCAGCCCTTTTGCAGTCTTTCCCAGGTGACTCTGCAGGCAGCCAATGTAAGCCAACCTTGTAAATCTTGTACATTTATGTATCTTGCATTAAATCTGTTTCTCTAGTGAACACTGATACAGTCATATTTACTATACTAATACTTTTCTTTGGACTACATTTTGAAATGTTGTGAGAGAAGGTCTTCATGTTTGTAAATTAAGTAACTAAGACCATTGACACTAGCTCATCCTTTCCCCTCCCACTTTATCTCTGCGTGATGAATCATCCCAGATTTAGTAGCTTGAAACAACAATAATTTCATTAACACCTTTGATATCCTTAGGAAATGAAAAAGGGCTTGTCTGAGTAGTTCTGGCTTAAGATCTCTGAAAAATCATATAGAGATGGAAGTAGCAACTTCAATTTGGGAAGCATGGAGAAGATAAGGGAATCCTTGAATATTTCTTATTCTATGATTGTAGCAGAGCTTTCCTATGTAGTCTCTCCTCACAAGAAAGTTTATGATTTAGCTGCTTTGGGTACATAAACACAATGCTTCAAAGGTGAGTATACTAGAAAGTGAGGTACAGAAATTCTTTTTCTTTGTTAGCTAGCTTTAGAAATCACTTCCCACACAGCAGGCTACTCAGGCACAAGGAAGAGAACGTAGGACCCCCTCATTATGGCAGAGGTGTCAGGATTATATTGGAGGGTGACGTATGGAATGAAACATAGTGTCATAGCTGTGTTTTAAAAATACAAACTGTCACATTCTTTCATAAATTATTGTTAAATGAGAAGATGGAAGAACAGAAGCAATGAACAAAAAACATAAAAAGAGGAAAGAAAGAGGAAAATGACAATAGTAACAACAGAAACATTGTAGAAATAGAATAGTAAAAAGTTAAAGTTGAAATATATAGATATCTTAGTGTAAGTGCATGCTTTGGCCATTTTAGTTATATACAATGATTATAATTGTCAAATAAGTATGTGTAGAAAATTAGAAAATGTTAAAAACAGATTAAATTACTAAATTCTTTTAGCAAAAATACAAATCTTTGAATTCTAAAATAAATCCATATATTTTACTCATGCCATGTTTTGTTTCCATTGTTTTTAGTGTGTTATTATGTCATACTTCTTGATACTAAATAACACTAAATAGTAGTATGAATAAAGTGAAAAAATTTGTCTTATTAAAAGAATAGAAATAAGTAAATGAATAAGTAACTATATAATCATAAGTTTCAATTGTTCACAGATTTGCCTTTCTCTACCAAACTAAAGACGATATTAGTGATTGGAGTTGCATGTATTTCTGAACTGTAGGTTTTGTGGGCTTTGAAATACTTTTTGAGTACTCAAGAAACATCAGAGCTATAATTTAAAGTTGAAAATATATTTGATAGCTGCTAGCTAGTGGCCTTTTTATCATTTTTCTTTTGACCTTTGCATCATTTCTTCAAGAGTTTCTACCACTGTAGGTCGATGGGCAATTTACTTACAAGTAATGTAACTCTTCTACTTGGCCCTGTAATTGTAAACTTCTTTGAATGCTAGCAGTAAGTAGCTTCAAGAATGAGTGTGAGTGATAGGTCCACTGATAATGGAGGTCACGCTCCATGGAAAATGATGTGCTCCTCCTTTTTGGACCTTGACACGGGTTCTGCCTGTCAAGTTTGCTTCCTGACTTATTTCTGAGTGCGCAATCCTTAATACACGGACGGATAATCAAGGTAAGACACAAATTACACACTTATGTTGCAAGTCCTTTGCAAGTATATTTAAACCAGTTAATCCATTTTAAACTGGCAGATTATGTTTTTAAATATAATCAAAAGGCATTCATCTTTTACAGAAATAATATTTATTTGGTACTCTACAAATATCATTTTTCTCCTTGTTTGCACCAGATTTATATTCCTAGTATTAACAGATGTGATAATCATTACAGATAACACTCTAAATCAGTTGCTTTTACTAAAGACGGAGCTCTGCCTCAGAGTGTATCTTTGTGTCACAGTGTGGGTTTATAGGGCAATTTTCTCCTTGTTGTATCACCAAGCTAATTTTCACATCCTGACAAGTGACTTTCTTACTGCTTCTCTCTCTGCCATCTGTTTCTAGTGAAGTTAAACTTTATTCTAGGAAATTGTCATATTCTCTTCTGCATCAGTCTATTCAAGGAAGTTGTTCCTTCATCCTGAAAATCTTTTTATTCCCCAATCCCAGTGGTGTCTGAATAATCTTTTTCTTTTTATATTCTAAACACCTCCCCACTCATCATCCTCTATCCTTTATGAAGACCGGCATCTTGCTTTGTGGATGGCTTCTCCATTCTCCTGACCCCATAACCATTCAAAGCCAGCACCCACCCCTTTCTGCGTGCACACCAATGCGCGCACACTCATATACACACACTCTCACACCACTCACTTCAGGGCTTTATCTAAAAAGGACAGAGATCAAGCTTGCCTCATCACAGTTTGATCGTTAGGATCTTAGATAGTTCCCCACTCACTTAGATGTTCCATAAACTGAATGAATACATTCTGAACTCTTTGCTAATATGTAATTTCTCAGTCTGGGGATCCAGCTCAGTGGCACAGCATCTACCTGGCAAACACGAGATTCTGAGTTCAATTCCTAGAATAAATAAAAAATATGGAAAATCATATAATTTCCTGTTCTCAAGCTGTATTAGAATAAGCTTTATTTCTTGGGTGAGTATGAATTAAAAGAGAAAAGAAACAAATGTCAGTAACAGAAGAACAGTGGGCAAAGGATAGTTTTGGGCTGAGTTAAATGGTTACGTTAGCGTTGCTCCCAAAATAAGGGAAAATATTCACAATTTGAGGGATTGAGAGGAGTGTTTAAGTCTTTATATTTAGCCAACTCTCTCTTTTCTATAATTTTATAAAAATATCATCGCAGTGTTTTTATAACAAAAGGGTAGATATGATCTGTTTCAGAAACGCCAAAGGGGATAATTTATGCTAAAGGAAATAACTTTAAGTTTAAAAAGGTTGATATCAAAGATATTTATAGTTTTTAACATCACAAGTCATTTTATCACATATAGTTCATTGTCATAAACCGAGTCCCCCACTCTTCCCTGTGTGGTCACTGTGAGAGCCTCCGACAGTGGCCCCAGCCCGTGCTTCCAGAGGATTCTACCTCGCCTCAGCTTTCCCAAGTGCACCCTCTCTTTTTTTCAACTCATCCTGGCTCAGCTGAGCTATTTGTCTGATTCAATTTTAAGCAGAATTTTCAAATACTTCCAGATACCTTCCTACTTGTTTCTTTACCCACTCCCTATCCTCCAAAGTGCTTCCAGAAAGTTCCTCTAAAATTTAAAATTTATCATCGCTCCTGGCTTTAAATCTTCCTGTGACTTTCTATCACCCTCAAGAAAAGGTTGAGTATAATTTGTTGCCTGCCTTATTTATATTCCTTTTTCCATTAGGCCTCTCTCTTCTCGCTATACTTTTGATTATTTATAGATGCTTGAAAATGACCTTCTCTCTCACTCCTCTGGGCCTGTCTACAGGTTTCTGCTGTCTAGCATGACTTTCCCTCACATTTTACACTTGGTTAAACATCGCTTATGTTCAAACACGCTGTGCAGGTGTCATCTTGGCTCCAGAGACTGTTGGAATCCCTTTAGCAGAGTGAATTTCTCTTTCTTTAGTGCTCCAAAACATATAGCATACACAGTGTTATAGTATTATAATATTCTGCCCTGTCCCACACATGTTTACCAAGGATACAGGCTTTCTCCTCATTCTTTAGATAATTTGAGTGCTCAAATCTCCCAGCTTCATATCATACATTACAGAAAAATGATTAGAAGGCCTAGATTGAACTTCTCTAGTCTTCACCTGATGTCTTTCCAAGACTGAATTAAAATATCTAATAAATTCCAAATAAAAATTAAATGAATAGAATTTTAAAATTCTATTTTTTAGCTTCCTTTGTCCCTTTTTCCTTTATTCCATCCTTCCCTTCATTTACCTCTGAGTGCATATTGGCTGTGTCATGATTTTATAGGAAACAACAATGTTTATTGTATCATATCATTTTATGTTTCATGATTGATTTTACATTTGGTCCTTTTCCTTTCAGAATTTCTAAGCCAGTAAGATTTTCTCATTACCTTTACTTAATGATCAAAAATAGCATGGAAATTGACCATAAACTTGTTAAATTAATTTATTTTATATTTTATTGATATAGCACACAAAGACAGAAAACTAGCCATATCAGTGGTATACACTGTGATGACATTACGTGCATACACACATATTGCATAATGCTTTATCTGTAGTCACCTTACTTGGTAATAGTGCCTGAATTCCTTCCCCTAATCAAACTGCAGCTCAGAATCTGTTGATCAACCAAACACCTCTTACTAATGTGCACAGCTGTTGGTTGCCCTCCGTTTAACTCTCAACTTGCTGAGATTTTTTTATTCAACTAACTTAAAAGTTTTTCAAGACTATTTTGTGACTAAGATATTATTTGGGGTTCTCAAGGAAAAGAAAACAAAGAATATATATATATATGTGTGTGTGTGTTTGTATTTTTTCTGGAGAATACTGACCAGTATATCTACATAATAATATAGAATGTTGCCGTGGTTTTAAACATGTGCCCCCTTCAAACTTCATAGTGAAACTTAACCCTTTTGCAATAGCATTGAGAGTTAAGCTTCTGAAAGATGCTTGAGTCATGAGAACTCTTCCCCTGTGCATGCCCTTATACAACAGCTTGATGTAGGCATTTTGCCCCATTACTCTTTCCCTTTCTGCCATATAAGAAGTATGAAAATAGAGCTTTCCCTTCCTCAAAAATACGAAATATTCAGTGAGTTATTTTTGAAGCAGACATGGGATACTCACTAAACAACTGAAACTACTAGCAGATTGGACTCCCAATCTGCAGAACTATGAGGAGTAAACTTCTGTTCTTTATAAATTAGCTCACCTCAGGGATTTTGTTATGGAAGCACAAATGGACTAAGATCAGTATGCATGGATGGACACACAAACAGACGGGCCCCAATTTAATGCATTAGTCAATGCTAACTAAAGAAATAGATTTAATGCAAGATATGCAAATATATAAACACTTGTAAGATTGACTTACAATGACTGGCCACAGGATCAGGTGTGGAATATTGAAAAAGTCTGTTTGTGCATTGGAGATTCAAAGATTCCAGTTGGAGCTCCATGTCATGTCTGCTGAGAGTCCATAATGGGAGAGTGGAGAGTCTGCAGTGGAAGCCAGGAGATGCCATCCAATGTGAAGGCAGAGGCTGGACCTCCTCCAATGACACAGCAGAGAGCCTTCCTTCTTCATTTCTCTTTTATAGCACTTCAATGTCAGTCCTCCATAGCATCAGTCTTCCACCCCAGAACTATCCCCAACCAATTTAGCTGAGTATTCTTACTCAAGTTGTCACCATCAGATAACTATCATGCTTCAACCTACAATTTTTCTGCTTTACAGTGATGTGGAAGTGCAACCATACAACCACTGTATTTTTTCATTTTCAGTAGAGCATTTAGTAAAGTACATGACTCATGCCTTCTTTCATACAAAACAGGCTTTGTATCAGAAGGCTTTGCTCAACAACAGGCAAAGTACATGTTCTTGAGAGCATTTCATACAAGTGAGGCAAAGCCGTGATGTTCAGTAGATTAGGTGCATTAAGCAATGTTTGGATTATGGTTGTTTTCAGTTTGCAGTGGGTTTATAAATCAGCAAGGAAAGGTGAGTGTGTGTGCATGTGTGTGTAAAGAAAGAAAGACTCTGATTTACAGAACTGTTCTACAAAAGCATGGAGCCCTAGGAAGAGATAATGCAGCAGTCACAGTTACAGAGGAGGAGGTGCTGGGAAAAGAAGCCCTTCTTCCTTAGGGGACGTCAGTCTTTTTCTCAAGATATTGAACTGATTAGTTGAGGTTAAATCACATTATAAAAAACTCAACTTATGATGATGTTGCATCTTCGTAACCTCGCGTGGAAGCACTGAGTCAACAACACATCTCATGGATCTAACCTACCAAATACTTTAGTTTAATGACCCAGTAGGCCACTGACTAGTGTCATCATTTCCTCCTTTGGTACTGTGCAGCAGGCTGGGAGCTGTAGCTCACTGCTATGGCCAAGAATACCTCGGAAGGAAAAATCCCCAACAGTTTTAATGGAAGATGTATTACATCATAATGAAATAAAGCATTGTGACCTGAACTGGCCTGAATAGCAATTGGATCTCCTCAAAGTTGACAGACTTATCTATTAATCATGTTGAACAAGTACCTCTACAGCAACCTCAGAATTGGTGTTTGACAAAATGTGGGTATTAATTCTTAGTCAAATATATATAAAACTAACCATCACAAACATATGATTGATTTTTAAAAATGTATAGAACAGAAAAAATTATCAGGCAAAGATTCTCTTTTTCTGCATATAAACTGTATGTAAGACCTCATTTAAATCAATTAGTCCTTTGAATATGTTAATTATTCACCTAGTAGATTGCTTAACATTTGAAACAAGTAAAAATCTATGAGTTATTTTTGATAATTATTTTCATAATCTAATATTTTAAAATTTGTATTATCTTAATATTCATACTGTTTACAATACTATTTAATATATGTCATACTTCTGTATGATATTATTTTGTTTGGAAGTTTTATTGTTAAACTTTATCTTATCTTATATTTATGTCATGATATATTTTGTTCCTTGCTTTTTTTTTTCTCATTCTTTAACACTTGATAGGTTTTATTTTATTTTTTATTCTACTTTGGAAACCAGGCTTTATGTAAGAATTGATTCATTTGATAACATAAAATTCAAATTTGCAAATTTTTTTCATTTTTACTTATTTTCCCTACTAATCATCTTTATTTATCTTTTTCCCAGCACATATTTATCCTATTTTGTAAAAAAAAAATGTATGTTTATACTTTTCACATGTGCTTTTTTATACAGCAGCATTCTATTGTATGTTGCTCCTTTACATTAAAATCATGAGGATAATTTCGATCAATTTCCTTTTTTTGGCAAACCCTATCAAATCAACATATCCTAAATTTTTCTTAGATTTAATACTAGTCATTACTCTTTCCTGTACAGCAAACATTTCTTAACAAAAAATAGTTATTCCAAAATTGCAGTATATACTCTCCTTATTAAGTTGGACTGAATTATGTATGCACTGCCATTATGCATGTGCTGAAGTTTATATCACCACTGACTTCCTTCCTCTCTGTTCACTTTTTCCATACTTGAGTTTTAGTTTTTTTGTTGCTTTTTCAATCATTTTTCTCAGATAGTAGAGCTAGTAATACATTTTTTTTGTATATACACAATTTATTTTACCTAGTCAAGCAAATGATGTCACTACAGAGAATTGAAATCTGTGAAATCTTCTTTTATTTAAATAGCTATGAATATTACCTGTAGTTTCTATATTTCGGTGTGAGGAACGTTTATCCTACTTTTTTAACCTAAATGAGTCTTCAGAGCTGTGTTTAAATTTCAGAATTTTCAAAGTTGTTCTTATTCTTATAACTCTCACCCAGTATAAATTCCAGAATTTCTCAAAGTTTATTTTATTTTCATAACTCTAAGCCAGAATAATTACTGCTATTTCCATATTCATTTCATTAGTTATCTCAATGTTTTTTCCTGTTTTGCATTCAGTGTCTTTTGAATCTATTTGTCACTTTTCTTCTTTTTGCTTTCATAGTTATCACGTATTTGAATTTTCCCCCTTTGCTTCCAATTATTGTTTCTCCTTGCTCTTGAATGACTACAATGTAAGCTCGATTATAACAATTCTCAATTAATCACCAAATTGTATGCAAAAAACCACATTGTTACATATGATTCCATAAAATTCCATATATATATATAGTATTTTTCTTTTAATATTTCTATATGAGAAGCATTCTATATTTTTGAGTAATTGATACAAATATTTTTAAAAATTGGTGGAGATTTTCATAAAATGCTATAAGTTATCCAAGTTATGTACCTCAATATGCCTACATGTGTATTTGGAATAGTAAAAATATTTCTCAACTTTGATTCCTTTTTAAAATAGGAAAATTCCTGTGAGATAAAGTCCAGGAATGGATTAAAAATAAGTCAAACATTTTTTCTATACACATTCATAGACAAGTGAAACTATATTTAAGTGGTTATGAAAAATGTCCTCCTTATTACCTTTATACTGGTAGAAAACAGATCATGTCAAACTGATTGGTTTTCTTGCATGGATAGAACAAGAACAGCATCCTCTAGAGAGTGAAAAAATAAAGATCAAAGTCATAGGGTTTGCTCAAAATAATTGAGAAGCCCTAAAAAATTAATCTCAGAAAAAAAAGAAGTGTCAGCAAACCAAGTGTCATACTTGGGAAATATGATTTAAATCCCAAGTTGTGTAAAATCAAGATGAAGAGCATCAAAGAGCAATTTTGTCCAATGAATTTGTTCATATGCTTTCGGAAGGGATTATTAAATTTGTAGAAATTAATTGTGAATTCTACTTTCTTCCATGTTCATTATGTGGTTAAGTGCAGCTGTAATGCAGATGTATGCAAACAGTAATGAACTGAAGAGTTCAATTTTCTGTTCAAAGTTATTAAAGTATAATTCTTATTAGATTTGATCATTGGTCTTTGCCAGTGTCAAAAAGAAAAAGAAAAAAAGGTAGGCACTGTTAAGACAATAGTCTACGTTAAAAGTTTCAGGTTTTTTTGTAAATAACAATATAATTACTGTTATATTTTTGCTTTAATAGGCTCAATAATATATTTGCAACAATAGTGCCAGTGCATCTTGTTATGATATGAAACTAGTCTTTGCAGCTTTCTTTTTAAATTCATACTGAATTGGGCTGCAATAAAAAGTTGTTGTAAAGATTTTATGGATTGGAATATAAATCTACATTTTGAATTCAATTCAATTGAGGATAATTTGCATTTCAATTTTTGTCGAACATGACTGCATCGAAGTATATATATATATATATATATATATATATATACACACACATATACTTACAAAGTGATGTCAAACTTATAATCCAATGTACTAAGTGTAATCCAGTTGTATTTAATTTGAACATTCTTGTAGTAATAGAAATAGAATATATGTCATTCATAATCGAAAGTTAGTCTAATAAGAAATATAATTATCTTTGGCTGTGAAAGAAAGTGTAACAAACAAATGAGTGACATTCTCTGACACAACAGGGATACAGATACAGAATTCACACCTATGGCCACCAGTGAAATTTTGTGACTACCAATTTTCTAATGTCCTGCAAGCTTAGAATGTATTAGCATTTATAAGTAGTTTAAAAAACTGAAAATCACAGTATTATTTCATTAAATGTGAAAATTATAGAGAATACAAAATTTAATGTCTACAAATAAATACTTATGAAAACACAACTACACTTACCTAAGTATTTTTTATGGATATTGTCATACCCTGAACACAGAGTTGCTTATTAAAACCAGAAATTGTGTAACTTGCATGCCCCAGAACATTTTCCCTATCCTTTTTAAAAACATTTGCTGACTTTTATGTTACAAGGTAACAAAAATGCAGCTTTTTATTTCACAAAGGGAATTATATTTAATGTATTGCTTTCAATTGAGTATCTATTGGAAACTATTGATCATGCCTTTGAATTTGCTATTTTTCTGAATGTGAAATTTGAAATAATTACAGGAAAAAGTCTGTGTACAACAAATATAGATTTTCAAA
The DNA here is from genome assembly GCA_004027455.1 of Hydrochoerus hydrochaeris. Lineage (NCBI taxonomy): Eukaryota > Metazoa > Chordata > Mammalia > Rodentia > Hydrochaeridae > Hydrochoerus > Hydrochoerus hydrochaeris. Next base: position 311,952 of record PVLA01000659.1, read on the forward strand.
GTGAATTTAAAAATCAAGCTGGGTGCTTCTAAACCCAGCACTGTGAATCTGAGATAGGAAGGTCAACAATTTAAGCCCAGTCTGGGAAATTTAGCAATTTAGCAAGACTGTATTTTAAAAAAAAAAAGGAGATGGATGAAAGAGAGGAAAAAGAAATAAAGAAGAGAAAAAAAAAGAAATCAAGAGTTTTCTTCAACAGCTTTAAAACAGATAAGTTGTGACAAATACAGTCATCTAAATATAAAAGCTGCAAGTGTAAATGAACATTATGATTTTATTTGAAATATGTAACAATCTCTTTATTTAGATTACAATATAGTAAATTCCTAAATTGCATCACTTCTGTTACAAAAACAAGCTCTCTAAAATAGGTGGAATGAAATTACATGTGTCTTTAGATCTGTACAAAATTTAAGATATATTAGAAATCATATCTATATGAAAGACATTTAATAATTATTGTTAAGCAAATTTAACTTTAAAATGAAATAGCAAATCTCATTAATTGAACATTTGGTGTGTAGGATCTACAATAGTATATCAAATTATGAACTTATAATGAAGAGATCATTAGAATTTAGACTATACCATTTATAAACAAAATCAATTGGATATATTATCAATAATTAGAAATTTTGTTACCCTCACCCTTAAATTGGGTAGGTCCTAACTACCAATAAGTGCTACTATAACTAAAATATTGCTCAAAAAACCTGCTTAATAAAATTAACAATCATTTCTTCCTGTTTCAAATAAGAGTGATGCTGATACTTTATTTTATAGGATGTGACCAATTTTTACCTATCATTTCATATAAAGATTTCCATTATTTTCTTTATTCAAATATCTCAGACTACATTAAGACTCAATGTTCTATTATTGATAAATAAGATCTTAAGTAAATTAATAATTATTATGTAAATTAATACATTGATGTTCTCATATGAGTGAAGAAAATACTAATCACAGTATCCTAAATTTGGAAGAATTCTTAGGAACAGGTATCTTTCTTATCTTTTATGGATGAAGAAACAAAGGTAAATTGATCTTTCCCAATTTTTTTATATTTTTGTTACATATTTATGAATTTTATCTTATATATGTTTGCGTTCTGTGACATTTAGAGGAAATTACAAAAATTAACTTAGTTAACTACAATAAAGTTCAACAAAGGATGTAGAACTTCTACACGAGTTTTAAAAACGTTTTCATGAAATGAAAATGTCATTAACAAAATGACAGGTTTCCCTACCAGGTGAACTGTCCTCTTAGTCCATTAAGCTAGGTTATCTACTTAGGACTCGAGAGAAGCAGAACTGAATCTTCGCTAATATGTTACAGTGTGTGTGATGTGTATATGGTGTGACCACAGCCCCTTTGAGCCTTGGATTCTCCAGGGTAGGCAGGGACATATAGCTCAAACGCTCATACTAAAACTTTAACATCAAACTGCTGAAATAAGTAGTTTGTAACTTTCTTTCTTTCTACACCCTAGAAGGTGTGCAGAACACATGATAACACCAAAACTGGGGCCATGGGCTGGGGAGGACACCCTACCCACTACTGGACTTCAGCGCTCTCTGACCCGGGATCTCTCCATCATCCATCCATTAAGGCTCAGCACTGAAACACATACGCGTCCTCGCCTTCCTAAAATGCTTTTACATGTAAATGATATTTTACTTCATTTTTAAAATACTGGCAATTAATTAAACCAAAGTAGTGTTATAGTTCACATTACTATTTTCTTGTTCCTGTGAGTGAAAAATCTGTTATGAAAATCATTCAGATTGATTCTCATGAAACAGAAAAAAAATCTATTCTGATGCTGTTCGTTTTGAGTAGGACCACTTGGCTTATTTTGTTCTCAAGGAATTTGATATGGGAAAAATATAAAGACTTAGATCTTTAAAAACATAAATTCAATTTTCAGGTACAATATCATTCAAGAAAAAAAGTGGGCCACCAGGGACTCAGCGGAAGCCTGCATAAGGGGTAAGCTGCCCAGAACCTCCACCGAGGGTGCGCTCTGCCACCGGGAACATCCAGGAGGCCGCCCAAGACTGAAAACTGCCCTGGACTGCTTCAGCTGGCCCGCCCTCCACCTGGAACATCAGAAGACCTCAGCGGGATCCAGCTAGTGTGAGAAAATTTGGAATTTTGTTCCCAGTTGGTGAACTTTGGACTACACTGGATTGACTGTATCAATGTGGTGAGTATACCGCTAAAATAGAGGTGTACAGGGGATAAATAGGGCCAGTAGTAAAATCCCCTACAACTAACTGTAAGACTTTGGTGTGTCTGAAAAGAGTGTGTTTGATCCCCTCCTACACATAGAAAACACCAGGCAGAGTGAAAATGACAAAATGAAAAAGCAAAATGCAGTCTCAAACATATAGTTCACCAAAGCAAGCATAGGAGACATTGAAATAGAGGACCCTAAAAGTAACACACC
>PVLA01000659.1:314506-489301 GCA_004027455.1 Hydrochoerus hydrochaeris
ATAGAAATAACAACTTTAGTAAAGGAGTTGTTGAATGCAGCTAAAGAAGAACTAGAGAAAAAAGTACATGAGCATGGGAAACTGATTGAAACTTTGAATGAACAATATAGAAAACAAGCAGAATTCATGAAACAAACTCAAAGAGACATCCAAGAAAAAAAAACTCTATTGAAAGTGTGCAAAACCGCCTAAAGGAAGCTGAGGATAGGATTTCGGACCTTGAGGACAGGATCACAGTTAGTGATCAGGAAAGGACAGAACTTTTAAAAATAACAAAGCAGCATGAAATGACAATCCAGAAGCTTCATGATGATGCCAAGAGCAACAATATAAGAATAATGAGCATTAGTGAAGTTACAGGAGTCCAGGCAAATGACATACCTAAAGTATTTACAGAAATAATAGCAGAAAATTTCCCAAACATGGGGAAAGAATCTGATATGCAGATAAGTGAGGCATATAGAACACCAAACAGTCACAATCAACATAAATCCACACCCAGACACATAATAATTAAGATCTCAGCCATACAGCATAAAAACAGAATACTAAAAGCTGCCAGAGAAAAAACACAACTCACCTATCAAGGAAAGCCTGTTAGAATCACGGAAGACATTTCAGCACAAACCCTCAAGTCAAGAAGAGCTTGGAGTGAGGTATTTCAAGCCCAGAAAGAAAACAACCTTCAACCCAGACTGATGTACCCAGCAAAACTTCCATTCAAATTTAATGGAGAAACAAGATACTTCCATGACAAAGAACAACTGAAGAAATTCGTGTCCACCAAGCCAACCCTAGAAAGAGTACTGAAAGACATACTAGACAGAGATAAAGATGACCACAATCCCCAAAACAACAATAAAAAGAAAACACCAGATAGGATAAGCAATTAAATAAGAGACAAAGCAGAAAGAAACAACTGAAACATAACACGGCAAAGTCGAGCCAGTACATGGAAATCCATATGGAGAATTCTCAGAAGACTAGGTTTGGAAGCCCCATTCAATCCAGCTATCCCCCTCCTGGGTATTTTGATATGAACTGAAAAGTTCATATCACAGTGATATATGTTCACCCATGTTCATAGCTGCACAACTTGTGATAGCTAAATCCTGGAAACAACCAAGATGCCCATCAAATGCAGAGTGGATGAAAAAGATGTGGCATTTTTATACAATGGAATATTACTCAGCTGTAAAAAAGGATGACCTTGAGGCCTTCATAGGCAAATGGAGACAATTTGAGACTATCCTCATTAGTGAAATATATAAGAATCATATATATAAATATCATATTGTGTCTTTAGTGTAAAAAGTAAATAAGAACTACAAGAGTAATAAAACCAAAATGTTTAATTGCTACTGTAAAAAAGAGAGGAAAAGAAAGTGCTCTAAGGGATATAACTGCATGTATGTTTGAGTGTGTAAAATAGATGATCATATTGCTGAATCTTTGTTGGATTTTTGAGCAGAACTGTTTGTAGTCTGACTGTTTGAATATTTACTAGGTACCCTTTAACTTTGTAACTTGAACAACTACATCCAGGATGACAGTACATAATTTATAAATTACTGATTTCTTAGTAGGGCTTTTTCTCATTCTCCTTTTTCTTTCTTTCTTTTAGAATTCTGTATTGTTGCTACCCTTTTTTTGTTTTGTTTTTTTTTTCTTCTCTTTAAATAAAATTTTTAAAATGTATAATTGCTATTGTAAAAAAAGAGGAAATAGGAAGCACTATAAAAGATATAGCTGCATGTATGTTTAGGTGTGTGGGATTGATGACCAAATTTCTAGGTTCTTGTTGGATTGTTGAACAGATCTGTTTGCACTCTCACTGCTTTAGTGTCCACTTTGTGTGCTTTAATTCTGTAACTTGAATAACTATTTCTAAAAGAACAATATGTAATGTATCAACTAGTGATTTCTTACTGTTTATCTTCTTTTCTTGAAATTCTGTAATATTTCTACCTTTTTCCTGTTTTTCCTCTTTAAATAAAAAATGTAAAATTGCTATTGTAAAAAAGAGAAAATAGGAAGTGCTATAAAAGATATAACTGCATGTATATTTATGTGTGCAGGATTGTTACCCGTATTTCTTAGTTCTTGTTTGATTGTTGAACAGATCTGTTTGCAGTCTCACTGCTTGAGTGTCCATTTTGTGTGCTTTAATTTTGTAAATTGAACAACTATTTCTAAAAGAGCAATATGTAATTTATCAGCTAGTGATTTCTTACTGTTTATGTTTTTTTGAAATTCTGTAATATTTCTCTCCTTTTTCTGTTTTATCCCTTTAAATAAAAAAAAGAAAAAAAGTGAACATTTACCAAAAAAAAAACAAAACAAAAAAACAATGCTTGGAAATGGTAACATTTTAGTGTCCTTGACTTGTTGCAAATTAATCAGCTACTTATATGGAAATGCTTCATTCAAAGTTTTATCACTAACATAATCTTATTTTTAAAATGCATTTTAATATTTTTCACTTGCTTGTGATATAGGCATCCATGTTTTAAATGCTGTTCTTAGAATTTCAAATCCCATACTGTTTTTATAAGAAAAATTTACTTACCATAGAGATATATTTTAAGATCTCTGGAACTTGAAAATGTCCCTTTTCATATAAAAACAGAAGTGCTCCAGGATCTGATGATTTTTGCACTTGATTTCACTAACAACTTCATTTTTCACTCTGCAAGTAAAACACAAAATAGTCCCATCACTATGATTCATTAATAGAGACCTACTTAATCACCTCATTGTATTAATAATTTTGTTATGCTTTATACCTTAGTGATTTAAAAGAGTCAAAATTTAGCATTCTGCATTTTCTGAGCTGCATTTCTCTGAGAAAAGCTAAAATTGAAATTGATTTGTCAACATTAAGACACGAACACAGGTAATGTGTGGTTGGTGATGCTGTCTCTCCTTGGCATTTACCTCTCTGTTTCTTCTGTGTAGTAGACAGTTTTGATGCAGATTTCCCTCCTTCTTTCCTTCCTTCCTTCCTTCTTCCTTCCTTCCTTCCTTCCTTCCTTCCTTCCTTCCTTCCTTCTTTCCTTCCCTCCTTTTCTTCTTTCTTTCTTTCTTTCTTTCTTTCTTTCTTTCTTTCTTTCTTTCTTTCTTTCTTTTTCTTTCTCTCTCTCTCTTTTCTTTCTTTCTTTCTTTCTTTCTTTCTTTCTTTCTTTCTTTCTCTTTTTTTCTTTCTTTTCTCTCTCTTTCTTTTCTTGCTTTTATTCTTGGAGCCATATGTATATTTCCAGTTTAGCATAGATGTTAACAAATTAGACAGTGGAGACATAAAAATGGCTGAGTTTGAAGATATTTGGAAATCCTTATATGAGAGAAATTGTTCAAGGAATTAAATGACCTTAAAAGAAAAAAAAATGGTTAAAGATAACATTGCCAAATACTTGAGAAGAATTTAGAACAGGTATGACATGATTGGTCTGCCGTTACAGGTGTATTGAAGCTAGGTAGGCACCTAGTGGTAAACAGTAGAGGGAGGGAAGGCACCTCAAACACGGGCAGAGTTGCAAAGAAGCATTCTGTTTCCTCAGGTTAGAGCTTCCTGAGTGACCATGCATGCAGTTATGCAGGGTTATTGTTTTAAACTCATTCCAGTTTGGTGAGTTTTGATTTGGACCTAAGTTTCTGTGTTTCTGCCAAACTCTTAGATCATGCCAAGCTTTCTGCCCCAGGGAGATTCCTTGCAGGACTGCCAAAGAGTCATTTGTTTTGTTCCATCCATGGTGGTCAGAGTCAGAAAAGGCAGCGGTAGGGACAGCTGACAGTGATTGGTATTCTCTACTGATAGTTGCCCAGAAAGAAAGGAGTCCAGAGGAGGGCAGGTGTGGAGTCTTCAGAGGAGTTCATGCTTGTGTGTAGAGGTTCATACTCAGGCAAAACTGGTGCTTTGTTTGAATCTGAAAGTTGGAATTGAAACAGTAAGTAGTCAGAATTCATGAAGTTTATTTTAGGAATTAGCAGAAACTTGCAGTTTGACTTTAAATGGTACTGATTTAATGAAGCTGGATAATGCAAGAAAGGCAAATATGGAAAACAGCAGTGCCCAAAGTACTCCAGTCTAACAAAATGAAACATTACAATCCTAGAAAAAAAGTCCTTACCAACAAAGAATAGCCCAGGTACATATTGCTGTGAAGTGAGTGGAGCCACTCTAGCTTTCATATGTGTTAGATGGGGTTTGCTTGCTTTCTACAAAATTAGTATCTTTCAAATCTTTTCCTAATTCACTATTCTATGATGCTAATGCTTTAAGTGAAATTCATGTACTACTTGGGTACTTATTCTATTGCATTTAACTGATTTCCACTTACATGCACTACTAATCCAGGTTTATGTAAAAGCATTTCAGGATCAAATTTATTATCCTCTCATTCTAAAAGCTACAAAAGTTTGCACACTGACAAAGTATGTCACAAACTGTTAATCACTGATATACAATAAAACCAACCCTCCTGAAATTGTCACCAAGGGTCACTATGTTATTTAAATCATCTCTCAACAGGATGTCTCATTGTTTTTTTTCTCCTTCACTCTCCTGTCCAGCTAATCTGTTCATTTAATATGGTCCAAGCTAATTCAGATCTTACGAAGTTGTAAGAAAAATGGAGATACTGCTTTTAATTTTCTTTCCCTTTTTTGGTCCTGGGGTTTGAACATAAGGCCTCACATAAACTAAGCAAAGACTGCACCACAGAACTATATCCCCAGTCAGTATCTATTTATCTTTGATGTAGACAGAGTTTCAGTGAGCTGCCCAGGAGGGTCAGGAGTTGCAGTGTTGCTGCTCTCTGATAAGGGGTTGCGATTCCAAGCATGTGACACCACGCCTTGCTCATATCTGGTCTTAAATATAAATATCTTGCTTTTTCTGAAAGTATTCTGTTCCCTGATCCAGTTATCTGTTCATTTATTTGATTCTCTATTTTTCTTTGTCACTGGAATGTACTTACTATGTGCTTCTCCCCCCACCCCCAGTACTTTAATTCCTACCACCTAGTACTTCAGAATGGGACTGCATTTAGAGATATTTTCTGCAAAGAAATAATTAATTTGAAATGAAGTAATGCAAGGAAAATCTAATCTGATTATGGTGATGATCAAAAGAGGAAATTTGCAGACAGCACACAACCAGGGTCAACTCTATATCACAGAAAGATAACTGTGAGGGACTTCGTAAGAAACCAAGCCAGGAAACACTTTAATCGTAGATTTTTTAGCCTCCAGAATTGTGTTTGTGTGTGTGTGGGAGGTGAGGTTGTGCTTTTCAAAGCCACTTAGCCTGGTAATTTGGCAACCCTAGCAAATTCATACACACCATTCATCAGTGCAAAAATATGTTTCATAAAAATCCTAAATTTTAAAAATCTCTGCTGCTCTACAGTGATCCTTTGGCTATTGAACAAGCCTGGAGATTCAGAGGGATACAAACATGGTAAAAAAAGATTTTCCACTGTGCTCTAAATTATGATAAATCTTCCCAATCTTGCAATAGAAGTTTACAGGTCTAAATTTTAGTCCACATAAAGCTGAATGTTCCAGAGAAGAAGAATGTCAAAATATATAGGGGGATTACCAAACATAATTATATATTTACCAACATAATTATATAAACAATGTAGCAATAAACCACAATGCTTTTATAGTAAATTATAAGAAAAATGAATATTTTAAGTGAAATTTAGTATATATGGGCTGAATCATGCTTGAAAGCAACTTGAGCACAACTTTGGAAAAGTGAGGTATTTTTAATTCCATAAACTGAAAAAAAAATCTAGGTGCTGAAAGTTGACATACTCTAAGTTAAAGCATCCATTAACAATAACATACTTTTTGTGTCTGTAATTTAAAATCAGATGTGAAGAAAGAATTTTTTTTAATTTTTAGCCATAATAGAATTCTTGCTGTATGTTTATTTGGAAGAGGGTTTATGGGCTTTGTTTCATACTTTATCCACACACATAGTCAATATATGACACTATTATTACTTTACCAATAAATCTAAATATTCAAATGAGTGCCACAATAAGCTACTGCTATTTCTCCTTTCCTACTCTGGATTATTGTTAATTCCTTGAACTGTATCTAAAGCAAAATATTGCCTACAATCAAAAATTGATAGCTGGGAGTCTGTTTTTGGTTTTGGTGCTGTATTGTTTGTTTAGTTTGATTATTGTCTATGCCTTTGCATAAAGGAGGAGAACATTCTCTTTCTACTGTGAATATTTTAACTTTTCCTATTCAAGTACAATGCCTTTGACAACTTCAGGCAAATCTAAAGTAAATACTTGTAATAATCAGAATTTGTGAGGTTGATAATAAAAATTTTGAGCAAAATTATCACAAGGAAATGACAAAATTCTGGCCTGAATTATGTTATTTATTTAGCATTAAATATTTCAGTAGTATCAAATTTGAGTTGTAATTGATAGTAAAGATTATTGTGATGCAATATAGTACAGATACTGGTAAAGACATATGCTCTGTTTTCATTAGTTTTTTGCTTTGTTTTGTTTTGCTTTGCTTTTTATCTTTTTCCTAAAGTTTGAACCCAGGGCTTTGGGCATACTAGGTAAGCATTGACAGACTTTTAATGATAATTGGTGAAAGTTGTGTCCAGCTTTCTTTTGGATGAGGTATGCTGAGGCTTGAACCCAGCGCCTCATACATGTCAGGAGATTCCTTTCCACTGAGCTCCATCCCCAGCCCACGATCCTCTACTTTTATACTAGAAGACCTCAATTTTTCAAATTCATAAAAACTTACCAAATAAATAGAAATATGTAACTATCATCCTATCTATATTAGTCTTGATTTAAATTTCTTACAAAATTGTTTATGCTAGCTGCTATTAGTTTCTCCTCATGCTTTCTGAAACAATTTAATTATAAGAGGAAATACATATTTTTCTCAGAAGATAAACAGGCCATTATAGGAAATATACCATTAGAAGTACCAAGAATAAACCAATAAACCCAGGTGTAGACTGCTCATCTAAAATGTGCTAGGCCTTGGTTCAATCTCTAGTACTGCCAGGAAAAAAGTTATATATTGTCTTCATATTGATTAAAAATATACTCCCAATTAAGGCTTAACCATATGTTTATCACTCTTTCAATGATTCCTTGTTATAACTAAGATATAACTCAGTTTGTCCTTTCTTTTTTAATTGCCAAAAGATATCCAGCAGAGAACAGTTTGAACTTTAATTTATTAACCTGACATTATAAGCAGAGTCACACTTGGGTTCATTTTGTAGTAATAATTCACCCTTAATTGGTCAAACAAATTCGAGGAGATACTTCAGCAAGATACCTAGTACTATTCAACCCAAAATAGAATTTGATGTATGCCTGAATGCACATTTAGAAATATTGAAAAAGTCGGCTCCCTGTTTCTTAGCCTTTTTACAAAAACAGATTAAGTGCATATGCATCTAGGGTACATTATCATATTCATATATTCAGGCATACACATTGAGTTCTGTGACACTTCTAGATATGAATACTAAATGACTGAAATAACATTTTTTAAATATAGGTCGTCTAAACAAAGTATACTGGTTTTGCTTAAATCTCAAATTTATGTAAAGCAAAAAACATACAGTTCATTTGCTGAATTTTACTGGGTGTGCACTAGACAATTTAAACATTTCATAAGAGCCTAATTTTTGATAAGGTGCAGCTTCAATCTTAATCCAATCAGAATGGATTAGTGCTTAAAAGGAAGAGATGGGCTGTAATTATAAAGCTGTTTGATGGTCTTAACACACGTGCTGCTAACTGGAGTTCTAGCCTCATGATTAAAATGTAGTGTCTGACTCCTGAGTTCTCCAAAGCAGTAAGGAAAATCGCAGAACAACAAAAGAATGGGAAAGTAGCAAGTTTGCTGCTGCTGAAATGAATGCAAATGGCATCTCCATTCATTTCATTCACAGCAATCTGTCACCTCTTAGTTTCTCTTTCCAGACAGAAATAGGGGATAATACTGGAAATAGTAATGTATAAGTGGACAAGGCCTGGCCATTTAAATGTTTACCATTTCCAAAATGATGCCTGCAGATGTTACAAAATTGAAACTAGATAGGTGTTAGAATTGCTGCCAGCTTCTATTCATTTGAACGGCAGCAACTCAGAACTTTGCTTTATGCTTTCGCGTGGAGGGGCAATCCATTATCTTTTTTCCCCTCCCTGGGATCAAATAGTATTTTTGTGAGGATTACATCCTGTGGTAAGCAGCAATGCAACGGATAGTATGAGAATCGAATGTCAAGCCTATTTCCAAATGAAACTCCTTTAAAATTGCAGAGTTGACTTAGAAATTGAAATCCCCAGTTATGTAATTGATTTTTAAAAAGTTTTGAATAGGCAACTCTTCTTTCAAAATAAGCACTGAAGAGACTCAGGAAATACAAAGTAACATGAGCAAAGAAAAATCTGTGTTTTTTGTGTTATTTGGAATTCTTGAAAGATAGTATGAATGCAAAATAATTGATATTTACATACTAGTGTTGTGCAAGCAATTTTGTCTGCAGTTTTTATGTAAATTGGGAAAATCAAGCATAGAAAGGTTAAGAATACATTTTCAAGGCACACAAATTTAGTTATTCTGTAGTGATAAAACTCAGTGCTTTTTGGAGACAAGAGTATTTCTTTTGAATGACGCACTTAATATAAAACCCATACAAACCAGTTACATTTGTTTTAGAAAGAAACATATTTTTCTGTAATAAAAGATGGAGTGAATGCCATGGTTAAAAATTACAGAATATTATTCCCAGGTATATTTTAAAATATTATAAAATATTATGCCCAGAAAGTAAGTTATTAATTCCTATTCGTACAGAAAAATTACTTGTATGTCAATGGTCTTGGTCTCCAGAAACTCCCTTTAATGTAAAATTCTGCAAAGAGTCATCTACTGAAGCTGGTTTCATTTGTCCTTTTCTTCTTTTTAAAACTCATTTGAATCAGGCTTTTATTTCTACACAAAGGTAAATACTCTTGGCAGGGTTATCTAAAGGTTCCGCATTACAAATGCAGTCATACTCCTCAGCTCTCATCCCACTTGACTTAGCTGTATTTGATTCAGTAACTTACTCTTTCCATGACATAAAGCTCTTACTTGGTTGGAGACCATCGCAGCCTCCTGATAACTGATGTTCCAATCACAGTGGCATTTTGTTCTCACTTTGTCATCCTTTTCTGTATCTCTCCACTCTCTTAACAGCTAAGTAGACTGGTAGTCTCACCACCAACTTTGTCTACATTCTCTCCCTAATGATTTACTTTCATTACTTTAAATGCCAGCCTTATGCTCACAGGATTGAAGGAACTTTAAATTGCATAAACCCTAAGTACTTCCCATTAGATGTACATATATAACTAACAGTTTGAATATACTATTTGGGATTCTAAATAGGCAACCCAAACTTAACGTGTTTAAAATTTAACCAAAATTTAATTTCTGCCTCATTCTCATTACTAGTTTATTTGCTCTCCTGTTATAAAATTACAGGATATTGTTTCCAGGTGCATTTCAAGATTTAAAATATAAGATGTTCTATTGACAAAAAGGATTTTATGCTCATTAAACAATTTTTATTCTCATTTGCAGAAGAAAATTAGATTGTGTATAAGTCAGCAAATCATACTAGTTTTAGATCTGCCAATAAAACTCTTTAAGAGCAATTATGTTTATATAAAATAATGCTAGTGCCATATATGCACACACATTGGTTTCACAGTAGGGAAGTGTAGTTAAAAGCAAGTCCCACGCCCATTCCTAAGAGACTTATATCCTTTATAAGTATCATAAAACACACAGGATTGCTACAGATATAAAGAGACTGAGAATTAATGACCGTATGTGTTTTTGAAAGTCTTAAAGTAGAATAAGAAATGAATGTCATCATTTGAGACAATTAAATACATTTCTTTACCTTGTCCTATGGGGTAGAGTTTCACCCAGAAACAGGTCTATTAGTTATCACTAACGGATGTAAGTAAGCACGATATTACTATCAGTTTCATAGAGAAAATGAAACCATTTTTTTAAAAAATGCATGAAATGGAAATAAGAGAATCATGAAATTTGGAAAACTAAGAAGAAAAAAATAAGAAATATTCTCTGAACTGTGGTTTGAATAAAATGGAGCACCAAAACCTTTTAGCAAGTGAGCTCCTTTTGTGTTTTTCCCACATGGCACTTAGCAGCCTAAGAAGGATTCCAGACACTTAACAGGCATTCATGCATTTGTTGAATGAATGAAATGTTGCAGTGATATATTTCAAACTCAATCACAAATTTGAATGGCCATTCTAGTTTGATTTAGAGTAGATGAAACAGACCCTGGAGTTGAAAGCTGAATTATGAGCAAGCTATTTAAAAGGGGGAAGGAATTTTGGAAAGTTGGATCATTTCTATCTCTCTCCCTCCATCCCAGCTTCTCCCCATTCCTGCCTTACCTCAATTTCTCCTTTCTTGTATATTCTGATGGATTTGATTAATCTGCAAAAGGTAAAATATGGTCAAAAAACAATTTGAATTTGTTGTTTGCAAGTTATTTCAACTACAAGGCAGTTTGAGATTAAAAATTGTTTTTTCTTTCTCAAGTGTGATGCTAAACTGTTTAGTGTCTGCAATGTGATTCTTTTTTGAGCTGTCTTCTTTCATGTAATCTTTGAATCTTAGAAAGTATGTCAAGAATCCCCAAGATGCTAATTTTAAACTCTCATCAAAATCATATGCAAATTGAAATTAAGCACTTTCTTGAGTAATAGTCAACATTTACTATGATATATATATATATGTTTATGAAATCTATACATATATATATATATATATATATATATATATATATATATATATTGATAACTGCTTGTCTAGGCTTAGGTAGGTAATCAAATTATGACAAGTGTTTTCTCCTCAACTGTATGTAATAAAACACAGCACACACTGCTTGCTTCCAGATTGCTCCCATTGAACAGAATGAGGTGATTTTTTTTTACCATCTGATGTTTTAAGCTCATGGATAATTGCTCCATAGTCTTATATTTAAATGATCTTTAGAAGATAACACATTCTAAATCTTCTTCCCAGAATGTTATGCAAGTAGCACTTTTACATAATCAGCTTAAGAATATAGAGCTTCACTAAAAGTTGCTGGATACCAACTGTAATTCAAAACGTGTTATTAAAAATGTAAGCTCAATTTGGCAAAAATGTATTTTATAACCTTTCTACTAACCTAGCATATATTTTTATGGGTTTTGAAAACCCATTTTCCTTGAGGCTAAGCAGAGTCCTTCCTTAGTGATATAATGAAGTATATGAAGTTTTTACCAAAAGATATGATAACATCTCAGGGAAGCATGGCAAATTATTCCGAGTCAATTGCCATATTATTTTGGAAAATGGCAGAGCTATTATTTTGCCTTAATTTTTTAATATACTAGTGCAGCTTTAGGAATGTAAAATGTCTGAATGAGATTTGTTATCTGAAAACGACATAAGGCATAAGAACTTTCAAGCTTCCAATATTTCCATGAGTGTTACCAGCTGCAGTTAGATTCTTACATTTGCTCATCCTCACCTAATTGAAAATTTAGATTTTAGGCCTGTGTTGATCTCATTGTATAAATTTGATTCATCAAAGCCAAAGTTCTACAGAGTAAACCTACTAATTGCACAATTTCCTATCAAAGCTTTTCATTTAATGGCTGTTGCCCCCACCACAATCATGGTACATCATACTTCCTGCACATCACTATTAAACCAGTCACCTTCATCTTCTAACATACTCTAAAGGTACCCAACTTTCCTCAGATTATTTTATTGCATTTGTTACTCAGGCAGCCAATAAAATGATTAAATGGCGAATAGAAAACGTATCTATTAAACTGTATTGAGCATTTGTTTTTGTTGAAAGGATATGAGGATACTGAAATGAATAAAACTGACAAGGCCTCACAAAGCTTAGTCTCATGGTCCTAATTAATAACAGACTTTAAAAAGCATTAGTTGGTGACCAGTGATATTGAAAAAGTAACTGCAGGAAATAGCTAAGAAGTGACTAGGAATGTTCTTAAACCAAGAGCCTCAAGGGAACTATCTGTAGGGAGATGACTTCTGAAATAATTCAACTATAGTTTGAGAGATGACAAAAATGTATATGTAGGAAGAAAAAAATGTTCTGTACAGGAACCCATAAGTGGAGAACCTAGATATTGGAATATGTGTGACTCTTAGAAGTCACAGTGGGTGAAGAAGAATGAGGAATGGAGGTGGCAGACAGTGAAATGGCCATGTAACACTGTGTGGCTCCGGGTTAGAGGTGAATTGGAATCTCATGATTAACTTTTAAGGACTCAACACAGAAGAATGTGATCTCAACTTTAAATTCATTGATTTTATGCTTGAAAAATGGATATGATTCATCATTTCGATAAGCTTTTCCATTTCTACTACGTCAAGAGCAGTCTTTCCCCATCTTGTATTCTCTGTATAGCACAGAGATTGGCATGATGACAGTGACTATTATTAAATGAAAATGTCATATAACAGCATAAAGAAAGAGAGAAAATTAATATCAAATGACTAATTTATAAAAAGTGAAAATCTTCCAAGATGATAAAAATCTGACAGCCTTGGATATTGATAATGTTGATATGAAAGTTATAGTAGGTCAAGAATGCAATATATGATCATAATTTGTACAGTGTATGAATCAGAGCTTATTTAACATTTCATGTATATTAAATGGATAACATTATTTTAATTTCATGCCATTTTATACATTGTAGTGTTTAGAATAACAGAAAAAGGCGTGTATAAATATGCATATATATTTTATATGTAAATAATGTTATTTATGATCAATTTTAAATTTCTTTCAACCTGTAACTATGTGTGACACCAGACAAACAGTCTGCACTATGAAACTGTAGTATGGGAAATATTTTTGAGAGGTTACAAAGAACTGTTAAGTCTGTAATACATTCAGATGGATATCGTCAGATGGAAGACATCTGGAGTATATGATCAAGCTCTGAACCATAGATCTCTCTTAAACTCAGAACGTAATTAGCCAAAAAAGATTATAAAAAAAACATGTTTATTGAAATGAGTTTATCATGAATGTAGATTTAAAACATGTAAGAACAATCTGTTCAGAGAAAAAAGTGTTACCTTGAAAAAACTAACTCTAAAAGCTTATATAGGTTATATATTTAAAGGGCTTTTCTTAAATAATGTTGTTGTTGAATCTAGTGAAAAATGCTAATTCAATTTTTTACATGTAATTCTATAGATTGCTTTACTTATCAGTTTTTTAAACAGGTTAGCAAATTTTGTGTCCAGGAAGGAAGGAAATTTACAGAAGAAACGTTTTAGTGTTTTAGTTTCTCAGAAACAATTTATATTTCACATTTTCTTAATGTGATTAAAGAAATCATTTACTTACTTTCTTGACTATTACTTTGGGACTAGACAGTGTAATTTACAGGAAACATTATTTCAAAAGAAAAATGCTGCTTTCGCTATCAGTTGATTAATAGCAATTTGTTTGTTAAGTCTGGTATATATTTTTCAGTGATCTAAACTTATTTTTAGTAACTTGGCAAATGGTGGAAAAATCTGTTATTACAATCATAAATTACACTTATATGTTCTCAGCCTAAAAAACTAAGGATATGGTTTTATAGTTGAAAAGCAAAATGTTTTAAAATTATTTTAAATCCTCATTTCAACTGAAGTGCTATGAACGGGAATATTGTATTGTGTTATTTTTAATTATAAGGGAATTTATTGCTAAAATTTTTATACTGAATGAATGGTTACAGATGTAGTACTCATATACAAAGGTAAAACAAAAAGAAACAAGCAGAATGATTAATTAAAACTTTCTATATCAGACGTTGTTTATAGTAACACAATTTTTAGATAATATATTTTATACTAAATTTTTTTTTCTTTTTCCTACATGGGCTGTAGTAGATTGAAGTGAGAGAAAGACTTAGGAGTTGAGGAAGACTTTGATAAAAATATAAAGGAATTAAAATGCACGTAAAATGAATTAAGTCATTTTTAGCATTACTTTAAGCTTGACAATACATTAGTGCTTGTTATTTTATAAATTTTGTTTCCCGAATTTGGTAGCAAGTGAAATTATTGAAGTTAAAATGACCTTCTCACATCTCTCTGAAGTGGAAAAGAAGTTGTTCTTCAGGGTTGAATGTCCAAGAGGTAACACATGCGGTAGAAAATTCAAAGAAAAGAGGAAAGCAATTTGAATTGGGGTGTTATAAAACAAGGTATTTTTAAAATGCCAATATCAATTATAGAAAGACAGATATAGGTAATACTGTAAATCAGATGTCTAAACTCTAAAATGAACATAACTCTGAAAATATTTTCTAGTTTTCAAGGAATATGGGGAATTAATTATATAAGGAAAAGTAGAAATAAGAAGAAATTCGACTCAAATATTAGCTGATATGAAAGCCATTGCCTATGAAAAGAAAAGTAATAAACCTTCCAGAACAATAAAACATATTATCATTGAGATCAATCAAAATTACTCGTTGAGCAAACATTGTTTGAATTTTCTAAGATTCTGATGGTGGTCTCAAAAACTGTTTGGAGTGAAGGGTTCTATTTTGTAATGGCTTTAAAATCTCACTAGAGAGACTGAGAGACAAGTGAACCATGGAAGAGAGATAATTTAAAAGAACAATATCGAAGCCAGAAAAAAGTTCTGTGAAAGAGTTCTCAAATAAAAAGGATTTGATAAACTAATATGAGAATGATACAAATTATGAAATTTAAAGTAGAGATCAGAGGATATCTATAAATATATTTGTCACTAAAATAAATGTAAATGAATTACTTTTGTCAGCTCTGAAACAGAAACAGAGCAATAGATTACAATGAAAGATGACAGAAAAAGAAAACAATATAGCTGAATAAATTAACAAATAGAAAAAAGAATAAACTATATATCAAAATACTACTTTTAAACAAAACCATTTATTAAAACCAGAAAAAAAACATCGTGTAGAGAAACAGAAGACATTGCAAAGGCAACACGGCCATCTAAGCAAGAACACTGAACAATATTCAACTTTCTATGTCTACTTAGACAGCTTGCAATAAATAATTTTCTAGAAAAATGTAGTTGATCATGATAAACCTCATGCAATTCTTAGCCACATTTATAGATTAAAAAACAATTGTAAAGATTTATCCCCACCTCAGAGAGAAAGGATTGGACCAACATATTTACATAGGAAAATTTTTAAAAACTTCCAGTGGTCACAGTTAATTCTCTGTTGTCTTGGAAATGTGAAGCAAATATTAAACCTCACTAAGACAATGTTCACAGATGAGAAAAGACCAATATTTTTGGGGGGTATAAAAGTGCTACAAGGAATATTAGCAACCAAATTCAGTGTTGCATTAACAAAGTAATATAGCATAATTGGCATCTATTTTATGAATTCATCTGACTCAATACAAAGAGAAGCATTAATATAATGTACAGGATTAATAAATATATTCATGTTACTGTTTCTGTAGACACTGAGAAAGACTTCCTTCAAACTTACCATCCAATTCTGATTTGACAAAAATAATAACTCAAGAATGGTTGATCATTTACCCCCCATGGGCACACACACATAAAAACTTAGTGTGTCTTAGTCACTTTCTTCATTGCTGGGACAAAATAGCGAACACCCAAAATTTAAAAGAGTAGTTTATTTTTGTCTCACATCTCTTTCCATGTTTAGCTGGCCCCAAGGCAGGATGGCATGGCATTGGGTGAGGCAGAGTAAAGCTTCTCAGAGCCTGGCAGACAGGAAGCAGAGAGTGAAGGGAGCAGCTGTGGAGGGAGGCAATCCTTTTCCACCTACCTCTCCTGAGCACAGCACAGCTCCTAACCTCCAATCATGTATAACCCCTCACAATCCCAGCACCTTCCCAAAGCCCCGCCTATGAGTGAATGAGTCCCTCGGGGAGCACATAGCTGTACATCTTAACCTGCCCACCTATGTATGCACAAGGCTAAGGTCTGTCTTCTATCTAGGTCACTGCACTGAACAACATCTTACTTAACAGGAAAGCATCAGAAGCATTTAAATTTAATTCAGGGACAAAGGAAGGTTGCTCTCTGTTTCCTCTGCTTTTTTTCACATTGTATTGTTAAATGGAGATAGCAGGTTGATGAAATAACAAAAAAGAGGCATAATAATTAATAAAGAGCTGGGTGTGGTGGTACATGACTGTAATCCCAGCACTCAGGAGACTGAGGCAGGAGGATCATTGTGAGTTTGAGACCAGCCTGGGCTACAAATGAGCTCAAGTCCAGCCTGAACTGCGTAGGGAGACCTTGTCTAAAAAAAAAAAAAGAAGAAAAGATGAACAAAGGATCTATTTTTACATAGATTACATCGATTAGATTTAATCTTAATTTGCTGATAAAATGGTAGTAGAAATGAAAAATCTAAAGTAAATGGTAAAATTATTTCAAATAGTGACAAAAATCAGAAGAGTCAAATACTTTTGAGAACTCGGTATAAGAACTGAAAACTGATACCGGATTTTCAAGGTTTGCTCCTCTAGTTCCCCACGACACTGTTGGGGAGCAAGTGTGGTGTAGAAATAGGGTAAGGTTTGGTCAACAATGTTCTAGGACTCTCCATGTCTCCATGAGATCCGCTTTACTTCAATCTTTTTATTTCATGAGAGATTTCCTTTGATGGAAGTATTAAATCTCCTTAAACCCCCAAATTTGAAAATTTCTGAATACATTATTTTACTTAGGAATGGGAAAGAATTTAGAGATTGTCTATCCAAGCAGTATAAACTCCTGAAGCCTGTTGAAATCTAAGAATAAAACCCTGTGTGTGATCAGGGTGCTGGCTTTAGAGAGACAGAGAGTCTTTGAGCAGGGATGCCTGACCATGGATGATACAGAATATGTCTGCCAACAAGGAGCAGATAAATGTGCAAGGGAGCAAACATCTTCTTTCCATAATTACTAATAAGATAAAAGTAAATAGAAAATTAAAGACCAAGTCTCAATTTCTTATGTGAATGAAAGTCTCAATGAACTTCAACTATCTACAAAGAAAAATATTTTTAAATCAATAATATTTTAATCACTTGGGGAACATATAGGATAGATCACTATTTGGAGGAATATAACTTGAGGAAATTCCTCCACAGTAAATCTTCAAGGTGAACATGCTCATATTCATTGATACAGAAATTCCCTATCTGGTTATGCTTTTAACAGAAAAGGATGCATAGCTACACCAAAAGAGATGCATGTGAATACTCACAGCACAACTATTCATAGTAGTTCTTAAATGAAAACAATCCACATATGAATCAGATGGAGAATATAAATAGTTGTCACATCTACCTACTACAGAATGATGCAGTGCAGTGAAAATGAATATATGAAAATACATTGTTGATTCTCACACCCATAATGTTGACTGAAAGGACTCAAATTCAACACACAACATGCCACATGGTTTCATTTATAGAACATTAAACACAAAAGCAAAAACAACATATTGTGTTCAAAGGAAGGGCAGTCGTTCTCCTCAGGAGAGGATAGGGTTTTGGACAAGACACAGAACTACAGTATGTTGATATGGTGACTTTCTAAAAAGTATGTTTTCTTTGTGACTATCAAGAATGGAACAGCTTAATGTCAAGATTTATGTTTTGTGTGTATATTATTAATGTATAAATACATGTATGCTTTATTACATGTGTATATGCACCTATTACATGCACATATTGCTTACATTGGTTCTAGTAAAGCCCAAACCATTTATGTTCCAGTGCAACACGCTTAAAAATGTGTCTGGGACCAATGTGAAGCTCTATCCTTAGCAATATTTTGGCAAGATATTTTGGAAACAATGTCCGAGTATATTTAAATAGCTTTTCAATTCTCATTTAGTAAAATCCGTAATCAAGAAATGCAATTCATAAAAAGTATAGGTTAAAATTGCATTATTTAATTTCAAAGCAAGAGCAGAGGAAAAAAAGAAGATCCAGTTTACAGTCACTGTGAGTCATCCTGAATATTTTTCCATGCAGGCAGGAAAGTGAGGTATTGATCTACTAGCTTTAGTAACAGTCAGGCTCAGCCTAAATCTCACTCTGTGTCATGTCACTCAGCATCCCAAACCAGGGAAATTCGAGATAGATTATTTTACATTTTGAATGATAAGACTAGTTCCAGTAGCACCTTATCAAATAACACATGGTGCTTTTTTGAAGTTGTAACAGGAAAAAATATCTTTGCAATGTAATATTGAAGAATAAAAAAGCACAACAGAACAGAGAGCTGAGCTGAAAATAAAACAAAAGAGAAAGGGAAAAAAGGGTATATCTGCACATACAAACATGGATAATGTTTATTTTGTTTTCTGTGTTATATTTACACAACGGTGAACAATAAATATTAATTATACAATGTTTAATAATTTCAAAATTTTACTTATTAGTAGACCAATTACATGAAAATATAACAGTTTTTATTGAAGTAATAGATAATTTCAGTTACATGAAAATAGGTAATTTCAGTTACATGAAAATATAACAATTTTTATTGAAGTAAAGACAGAACTCTCTTTTTAGTCAGGATTTTTTTCAGTTTACTTGCATTTATGTTGTAAAACAATGAGTTTTCTTTTTAAATATGGTTTTATCAAGAATAGCATTGAGGCTTAAAAATGTATATACAGTATATATGTTTTTATATACATAAAATGTATATGCAGTGCATATACACTCTCTAAGTCTTTTTAAAAGCTCTATTTTTAGTACTAACTAGTTAATTCTTAACTTTAGTAGCCTGTCAGTATTCAGCAACAACCCTTACTAATAATAATGCCTGCTCATGAGTTAGTCTAGGCCTTTGTGACTATTCATTTTTAAATAACATTGTGCATCTGTATGCTTAAATTTGGACTGAAATATTGTTTTAAAGTTTCAGTAAGAGAAGCAAATGGGCTTTCTTTGAAGTCTTAAAGTTTCAGTAAGAGAAGCAAATGGTCTTTCTTTAATTGTACATAGTGGTTTCTTGATTTCGCCTTAGAATTTAGAACATATGTTCTAAACCTTATGGAAATACTGTAATATGTCTTTTTAGAATAAGCTGTGTACTTGTGACCACTGCCCCCTTTATTATGCTTTAGAGATTGAAGATTTATGTAGATTAAACATGCCGGCATCATTATCTGTAATCGCTTTCGATACATTCAACTTTTTAAATCACTACAAGTTGAGAAAGTATATTTTAAAATGAAAAGTAACTTCTTACAATTGAAGCTTTATGCCTTTTCTGTGCAGCTTCCTACAATATCAGTTTGAAGGGTCCTGCTTCTGAAATATAATAACGGTGTGACATTAACCAGGAAGACTGAGTCACTCCTTCCTCTTTCATGAGCTGAGGTAGCTTCCTCTGTACCTCTCACTCACAAATGAAAGCATTACAAATCTTAGAGTCACATCAAGAAATTAACTCCAGGCACCTAGCAAATAGATTGTTTGAGGCAATGAAAGAATGTAAGAACTCCCAAGTGCACTACCAAACACAGCTCAGACTTTCCAAGTCTGACTGGTGTGTTGGGAACAGAAGTGAAAAATCAATGCCTGATAAAGTGCCACATGCAAATTACCACTGAAAGAGAAGCATTTCTCTGGGAATGATGGCAAAGCTGTATGAGGTGGCGTTTGAGAGGTAATACAATCATAAAGGACACAGTCTCTGTTTTGAAGTATAAAATTGGAAAATGTGGTTAAGGAACCACAAATAGATCAAATTTTGATCATAAACTCACTCGTACTCTGTAATTTGCAATAAACACAAATTTTTGAACAAAGAATATTTTTCCAAATATAAATTTTAATTTTGAAACTTTAAAAATTTATTCCGATATTCAGTTGTAAATGATCTTATAATATTGGAATCATAACCTGTCTGTAGGCTAAAACCAACTTAAAATAAAAAATGAAAAAGGATAAATGATTTTTAAACTCATACCTAGTTTTATATTCATGTTACTCACTATATTTTTCTGATAAATTCATTTTTCTATCCAGTTTAATTTTATTGTAAATCTGTTTCTGGCATAGTTATCACAAATAAAAAGCATTTTATTAAGACTATTCGGTATTCATTTGAGAATTACTGTGATTTCTCTATGGACTTTAGCTTTTATTGTGCTCAGAAATTCCATACAAGGTTATTTTATCTCCACTGATGGGTGAAGGGGAAATGCCACACACACATGTACACACTTGTATTCCTGATGCTCTTCAAAGATGCAAAAAACATAAAAATACAAATATCATAACCTATGTTTCTATATGGAAAATTCCACTTACTAATTTTAATCTTGCAATGAATATTTTCTTATCAAAGGAGTCCATTTATCAGAGATCAATAGCTATGCATCATTTTGTTTTCAAGATTTGGCAACATTAATTCACAGTGATACTTTTCTCATATTTTCTTTCTTACTTTCCTTTTGAGGTGCTGAACGATACAGCAAGTTAGGGCTTTAGCAATAGTAGTTTCATTTTTGTCGTTTAAGAACCACTTTGTTTTTAGATGTTTATGTATTTAGTATGTGACACATGACACAAGTGATCTTAACCAGGAATGAAAGCAGCCCACTCCTGTCATTTTTATACCTATGATTTTGGAGCTCTTTATTCCATTTATAGGAAAGTTGGGGGACTGTTATGCTGTGATTAGGAGAGTGGAAATCACCAACATGACTGAACCAATTCAAATAATTCTTCACTTGGTGTGAGTATAGAGGTATTTATGTAAGTTTGTGCTTTCATGTTTAGCATTGAAAGTAGGAGGGGTCAATTTAAAGCGGTTGTCATCTACCGGAAATCATTGTATTTGTAATTGTTTTGGAAAAGTACTTTTGTGCTCATAATTTATTAAATATTTTTGGACTTCAATGTGTGAACCTCTGGGTTATTATTTGATTCTCCTTTGTTTTTCCCCAGAGTCATTTATATAGATACTAATATTCTTTAAAACTTGATGAAAGATAAGGGTATAATTGTTTGCCAAACATGACCAAATTCCACGTGTCACATAACTTCAGACATGATGAAAGCAACATAAAAACTATGTGAAAATAAATTAATGTTTTACTTTGTAAATACATTTCCAGGGGAATAACATTATATAAGAATACTTCAAACAGTGAAAAATAATTGAATGATAGAGGGAGGAAGATGAAAGAAAATGAGGAAAAACACGGATAAAAACAGAATATAGAACTTTTAACAGCTGTGGATGCATGTAGTCACATATTCTATAATTATTTAACCAAGTAAATCATCATATCCATTCTCTTTAAGTTTATTTCTTTATTGTAAATATATCCAAAATCCTCTCTTCTAGCTAGTTGGATACCGACAACAAATTTTTGTTAGGTATGTTAACTCTATGTCACTCAGTTTTGCATAATTCTCAAGTTTCTGTCACCATGATTTAGCTATGTGATATATTTGGTCATGCTTTGCAATTAATTAAATTTATTCAGCACTTTTGAACTTTTGATTTCTGGCTAATCTAGTAAGTCAAAAAATGTTATCTTGTTTATCTCATCAACCACATGATGTGAATCCACATAACACTGGCAAGTAATCCTATGACAATTCTTGGTTTTCACAATGCAATTGAATTTCATTTTCTCTCTTCCTCAGCTCTAATACACTGAATGAATTAGTGGTTATTATGGTAATGAACATAAATGCTCATTTTAGACTTTCATCAAAAATCTTAATTCTGGGAAGAAAAATGTACATTCAAATCACTCACATTTATAGATATATTGCATATATGAATATAAAGAAGACAATATTCAACAAAAGAGTAGAACAAATGTACATATTTGTAGAAAACAATTCAAACTTGGAAGTTTCAGACCATTTAATTGTACATAGGATATAACATTCCCACAAATACATACACACATACACATATAATTTCAACAACATTGAATATACAGAAAAACATATCAAACCTTCCCCTTTCTATAGAATCTTCCTGTCACACAATATAGCAAACTTGTACACAATAAACTATATGATAATACCTTGTAACATGTAATATTATAGATTTTAGTGCTACAAAATGTTACAAAGAGCAATAGAAACCTAAATATGAATACTTGATGAGTCAATTATGTGAGATAATCTTATCACAGACATAAATATTATCTGGAGGATAACTTTCACTGAAAGAATATGCATGCATACACAGATTTACAAACGTATATACAGTTGTGCATATTTGAACCTACATGTCTACACATTGCATTCTTTCTAAGCTCTAGACTCAAATTCTCACTTAGTTAAGAAAGAAGTACTTGTATCTCACAGGAATCTCATGAGACTTTGACTTACCAGCTCCTCCTAATAATCCTCTGCCACCACGTGTACATATTCTGACAGAAAGAACCTCTAGTTATTCTCAAGACAGAAGCTACATCTCATTTCATGTCTCCTTCATTTCTCAAACCTCTTTCAGGCGACAGAACACAGCTCTTCTCTCCAACAGAGATGTACATTCTCACCCCAGTCAAAATATTTTTATCATCCTTGTTACTCCTGGTTCTACCTTGGCTGCACCTATTAACCCTTTCTGCACTCTCCAAGGAATGTGGCAATAAAGACTAAATGAGATCCTGTTAAGTGCTGTATAAATTTCCTGTGTTTAGTAAAAGTCCAGACTGTGTTTTCTTATGCTCTTTAAATAACTGATTCGACCATTTTGTTCTTATATTTTGCAAATTATTTTACTTTCTAAATGACAAAGAATAAAAGATCCCCTAATTTCAAACCCCTCCTTCAGCCACACACACACACACACACACACACACACACACACAGCACACACACATACACACCCCACTCTGTTCTATATACAATGTTTATTGTGATTAAAAATACAAATTTTTGCCTACTGTGAACACTAAAACTGGTTATTTCTATTTTGGAATAGTGAAGATAAGTTTACTAGGATCGCTGTTAGACCCCAGAGACATAAGGTCACATGGGAGTGCATGCACATTTTATGCCCTTTTATAGGATGATAAAGAACATGGGTTCTAAAGTTGGATGAGCAATATCAAAATTGAACTTTACATAGTAACTGTGTAATAATGAATAATTTACCCATGTGTTCTAAGTTTCAGTGTTTGTAATAGGCGATTTTGGCAACTGCCAGTATCTTACAGCTTTGTGAAGATATCCTTAATTTATATAAAGTGATGTTTACATGACAGAGGAGTAAATCCTAGCTATATCATACAAATTATCTCTTTCTTAGAAAGTGCAAGGTTGTGTGAGAAGCACAAGGATCAATCATAGAAACCTAGTTTGATGTTAATATGAAACGGAACCCATTTTAATAATGACTGATGTGTGTAGAAGTTAGAGAAGAGGTTTAGTGATCAAAACTGCCAAAATACTGCAAAACCAATTACCATAACCTGCCAGAAACATACATTTCTATGTAGTAGTGAATGATATGCCAACCTGAGATGCATGAGAGAGACAAGCTTTATCCTTATAAAGAGATCAAACTTAAATGACCTATACTTTTCTCCCAAAAGGAACTCTAACCCATTATACCAGCTGCAACTTTATCAATTTAATATCAACCAAGTAGTTCTTGATTTAGGTTACTACTTCCCCCTCGCAGTATACATGGATATAATTAATTATTTTTAGTGTGTAAGACTTTGACGATACAGTATTTCCTAAATCCAAATGTATGGAATTTGATTGACTTAATCTCTTTTGGCGTTCTATTCATGGAGCTTTATCTTAAGTCTTCTATTGGAAACAAGGGAAATTTGCAAGTTGAGTAAATCAGTACTCATTAGGTTTAGATATGCCTCCCAAAATGTGAATTATGTAATATATATCATATGTATTCTGTCTCATAGAGAAATGTTTTATTTTATTCATTTATATAGAGAAATGTTTTGTTCATTATTTATTCAAGTGCTTTTTTATTTTTGGAGTAAGTTAAAAAGCTAGAGAATTAATGCTCCCAAGTGTATGGCTTCTGTCTAGATGCCTCCCCCCCAATCCTTGTGGGGCCATAGGTGGGGCTTTTTCAGTGGTGACTAAATCTGGAGTGTGTGGTGCTGAGGTTAAGGGTATGTGATTACCAAATCAATCCACCTATTGGTTTGGCATCAGCTTAATCCAGGTAGCTTCATTAAAATATAAAAAGGCAGAAAGACACTGCTAAGGCTCCTTCCCTATTTTGCTCCCTTCTTCCCACCATGAAGTACTTCTGCTCCTTGATGCCAGTCTGCATTCCACCCTGCCTGGGAGCCAGACAGTTATGGACTTACACTTTGACAAACCACGAGTTAAATAAACCTTTCCTCCTTTAACTTAGTGTGTTGGATATTTTGTTTCAGCAACAAGAAAAGTAACTAAGACACCATGTAATTATTGCTGCTGCAGTAATTTTGAGGGATAGTTTTCATGTTTGTTTTAGGTATGGATTAATAATATCCTGATTAGTTATTGCAACATTGTTAAAATATTACAACTGTTTATGACATGACTGAAATAGAAAAGGTTACCAAAGGAGTTTCTTATTTCACAACTAACAAAGAAAAATCAGAAATTTGTTTATCAGGATTAAAGATAAGAAGAATAAGAAATTAGACTGGCATGGTGGTACACGCCTGTTATCCCAACATTCAGGAGTCTGAGGCAAGAGGATCATTGTGAGTTTGAGACCAGCATGGGATACAAAGAGATTTCAATGACAGCCTGAACTGCATAGCAAGACTCTGTCTCAAAAAGATAGGAAGAAGATGAAGACAAAGGTGAGGAAAAAAAAGACAAAGAAAAAATTATTTACTAGGAGTAAACATCGATTTATTTCTGCTCTTTTTCTACCTAGAATGAATGAATTTTCTACCTAGAATGAATGAATTTTCTACCTAGAATGAATTTTTAGTCATTTTATTTTTGAAATCACATAAGATTTTTAAAGTATTAAAATATCAGCAATTTCCTTTCTAAAGAAATGCATGAAATATATTCTTTTGTTACAATTTTTAGATTTACTCTTGTGACCCAGAATCCAGTCCATACTTGAAAGTGTTTGCAGTACTGTTGGCATCAATTTTATTCCTACTTTTGTTTATTCTGATGTAAGTTTTCAGAACAATTTCTATGAGATGGGTAGTAATGGTCAGAATTCTATTGCAATGATGCTATTGAATTATTTTTACAACAGAGCTTTGTAGTCAGAAGTCACAGTAAAATATCATAAAAATAGATTTTATGATCTACCACCTGTCAATTTCATTAAAATTTTGATCAGTTTGATTGCAGTGTAAAAATTGGAACCCTTTAGAATTGTAACAGGATTTGTTACCCTGCCATTACCTTTCACACTGAAAATATCCATTTCCATTTTATTTTCTATTTAGTGTCTTTACACCTTTTTACACCTTGGTACAATGTTCAATATTAATAGACTGGAAAGAGTTAGAGCTCTGCTTTTCTTTTATAAATGGGAGGTGGCAGGACAGATGGCAACATACAAATAATATTGACAATTTTTAGGTAGGTCACATTGAGACAGTAAATATAATTGAGACCTGAAACTAAATATCTGAAAAAAAAATCTGTGCTTAAGTTTCCCTTGGAAAACTGACAAGTATTCTGAGTAATAATTGCCTGAATTTGAAGAAATCTGATATGTCTCAAAGCTCTGGAAATTCTCAGTTCCAATGCTGTGTAATTATTTTATCCTCAAGATCTTAAAAACTAATGCTGGCTAGGCCTAAAATCCTTTGAATCAAAGAAGAATTTCTATGACTTTTCCTCTTAGTAGCAATGCACAACAATCATTTTGTAAGAATTGATATTCAACTTATTTAATTTTCCAAGATATTCCTGGTTTTATTCTTTGTTGGAATTTTTTGTTTAAGTGCTTTGCATAGATGTCAACAATTAAAACTAGAACAGTGAGTTAAAAGATTCAGGACCTGATTATATAGATGAAGAAACAAATAATGACATTTTTTATTTTGTCCCATAATAAAACAAGAGTAAACATTCTTAAATTTGAATGCTTTATTCTAGTACTTAATCGTGACTTTTTAAAAAATCATCTTTACTTTTTACTTTCTACCTCTACTTTCACTTAACATATATAGCAATGCCTCCCTAGAGTCAAAGCTGTAGTATACGTAAGTATCAAAAGTTGAAATAATGCTTCTATTCTATGAAGAAGCTGGTGGAATATAGAAAAGATGTAATTAAATTACATTTGGGGACAAATGTTAAGAACTGGATGAACTGACCTTTTTTAATGCTAATTTTCCCCCAAATATTTTGGAGGTTGGATTGCATTTTCCACATAATGATCTCTGTTTTCTACAGGGTGCTTGCTAAGGACTGTGAAGAAGTCACTGCACCCTGTGAAGAAGTCACTGCATCCTCTGAGAAGCATTCAAGGCCCGTAGGTTATGCAGCCCAGTGACAAGACTCTGCTGCATATGGCAACTTGAGTATAAATAAATAGCTTGTGGTTGGGCATATAAAACTAATTCAAAATTGTCCCAAGTGAAAACCATTATAGACTAGCACTGATTGAACTGTATTTTTCCCACCAGCCATGTTAGCAAAAAAAAAAAAAAAAAAAGTATTGAAGTTGAACTGAGTGAAAAACTCAGTTGTTCTGATTTAGTGTGTTGCAGCTCTAGTTTGCAACTAGGAATTCAAGGAAGTTAAGCCCTAATTTGGGGTTCATAATAGAGGTTATTGAGCAATTCCAAAGTATAGAGCTGCGAATAGTTGAGACGAAGGTATTTTTTTACAGAAAGGACAAGTGCTTCCAATGGAAATAAATTTTAACAGTCAATTACTTTGTGTCAGTTTATATTTTATTCTAGAGCACCAAAAATGAATTCCATATAAAAAAAGTAGCTGAAACTAAAAGTAAACATGTCTATGTATATACTTTTATGGTTTCAAATTCCAAACACCCTTCTGCCATGATTATATAATTCATATTATATTAAGTTCATTCTTGTGATGACTATATTGTTTTCCACTCAAGTATATTAATGGCACATTTTCTTTGTTAAAAATCTTTTGCAAAATTGGAGCTGCCATTATGTGAACTTTTTATGCAGTTGATTTTGTGTAGGATTCATAGTTATTGGTGGTTACTTTACTGTATGTTATCCTTTGTTACATTTCACATGGTAGGGAGCTGACCTCAGTCTGCTTGTATATCAAGCCAGGACATAGATTATGGAACACATAAATGGCCTAGCCATCTCGATGACAGCCCCATATTTTTGCAAGGAAAAATTAATAAAGATTAATGTATTAAAGTAGCTGACATTCACTGGTAGTACTTGATGAAAACATATTAATTGACACTATTACATTGCTGACTCCAGGGAGTAAAATCGTAAAAATAAACTTTTCTGACTATACACTCAAGCATTTTGCAATGAGAATGAACCTTCCTGTGTGGGCAGTTTGAATGTGATCTGACAAAGGAAAAAAAAATGACTATTTTTTCTACAAAATATTCATATTTTCATCTAAAATAATTTGCATAATAAAATGACAGGGAAAGCTAATACTATTAAATTCATATCTAAGCTTACCACCTGTTTTTATTGGCTCAGTTTATGGACATGTATAACATCTGAAGACAAATAAACATTAAGAATTTTCCTGGGTTCATTAAAAGTCAGAAAAATAGTTTACATCGGCTAAGAAAATTAAATTATAACTTCACATTAAAAGGTGATATTTCCTTTCTTCCAGGGAGATGATAAAAATCTATGGTACAGTGACAATCAATCTAAACTTCCGAGTTGGAATTTTGCTGCTTCAGTTCTTTTCAGGCTGTGTCATTAGTTGAAATAACTCTCCAAGGTTTATTTACACTTTAAGGATTTTTCAAAGCTTAAAAAGAACATTTTCAAATAAAATTCTCTACCCTGAAGCTTAGGTAATCAGAGTATCCAAGTCTGTTTTGACTACATCTATTATTGAAAACACTATTACCCAGAGTGTCGAACTGGCAGTGGGGTCCTCCACATTGCAAGTGACTCTCATGAATTTAAAACCTGCTAAAGCATCACTTATGCTGTGGTTATAGTATGTGCTGAGGGATTGTGACAATTCATAAATGCCATTTTGTCAAAGTCTTGTCCTATACTGTGATCAAAACAATTACAGCCTAAGTTTAAATGGAAAGGAGAAATGTCAATGGGTAATAAAAATATTAGGCCTCCACGTATTTAATTTTTATTGAAATTTTGAAATACGTTTTGCTCTACTTTTTATACTGTCACTGACTGTCCTATTCCACACAAGTATTAGCCATAACTTTTATAAAACTGGATGACAAAATTTTTAAATTGGATTTTGATCACATGTTAATGTGTAATTTTTTACTACTTTATGTGCTTTACTAAAATTCAGCATAGTTTCACAAAAACTTGTGAGTATGAACTTATTTTATTCATTAGCTTTCATGTTACCTAGTTTATGGCCTTTAAAAACTGTAGGTTTTATCATGTTAGCTGGAAAAGCACAAAAGGGATAAATATAAAATAGAAACATTTTGCAAAATAAATCCCAAAACACAGCACCTAGCATTTGGGGAAGAACAGTTTTTCCATTCCTGAAAGCTCACTTGCAAAATGAGCACAGGGAGCAAAACTATTGGCAAATATTTCTGTTATGTGGGACTTGTCAGAGCACATATGTCATTTTTTCTGTTCAGATAGTATAATTCTATAAGATTCTGATCCTAAAGTTCTTACTATAGAGTTATGACACTGTTACACGAATGCAACTTGTGGCATTACATTCTACTAGTTCTGTACGTTTTGCAGTGTCTGTGGGCTTTAAAACGACAGAGGCTAATTGATGAGTCGTAATATTCTCATTGTCATTCCTATGAAACTGTAGGACATGGTTTCAGATAAAGTCTATGACTAGAACAAGTTTCTCATATTAAGAAACATCATACGATATTTCTGTAATCTCTTAACTAATTAATCTTCCAACCAATCTCTAGGTTTTCCTGTTTGAAAAACAAAACTGTGATGTTGAAAAAGAACTGACAGAATGGTATAATTTCTCTTTTTCCTACTCTTCTTGCCTGCTTAATAATAACTTTAGCACGATCCTTCATCTAGTCTTAAGAGTGCACATCAGTTAATCACAACATATCAAAATCTTTAATTAAATTTATCTACAAGACACAGGAGTCTGATCCCACCGGTGAACAGAGATCAAAATGCTGACATTTTATGACTGCACTGATTTTGAGAGTACTGGGGTGATTTCTTGGCACTTGTGATATGAGGTACATTGCATTTTACAGTGTTGTTAAATTGTCATAGTCTAGAACTGAATTAAGTTCACTTACCATTTTTAGTTCAGACAGTTGATAGGATATAACTTGTTAAGTAATTTGCAACAACTTAAAACCTTTCTTCTTTTTTTTTGAAAGAATGCCATGTCATATATCCTAAATAGAACACACTATCTTGGTCCCATGCTGGGGATAAAGTAGGATGTTGCTATAAGTGGTAACAAACAGTCCCGTTGCAGAGTCAGCCCTAGACTATCTGTTTTCAAGTTACACATTCAAAAGCCTATTATTCTCCTGGCAGATCCTTAAGCTTAGGAATTCACAAGGTTCTATACTTTTTCTGTTCTGTAATCCTTATTATATTAGTATGCTTTTTTATAGTAAAGGGAAGATATACAAATATTAAAAGTAGGGGACATTGTGTTGTTGGACAGAATTTCATCTCAATTGTATGTTTTATGTAGAAAAAAAATGTGTTTGTGTTCTTGTTGACTTGTTAATTTCTATGTAAATGACCAAAAGTGGAAAGGCATTTCTGTTTCTGAAAATGTTGATACTTGTTTTCATTCAGTTACTGCTATTGATGTGCTTAAAAATTATACTTTGTACAGTCATTCAGATTCTTTCAAGATAATAACTGTTACAGTTGTTTATTTGACTTGATGCCAATTTATTTTTTATGTTTCATTTGAAGGCATTAGTTATGTGACTCCTGAACATTAATTAATTCTTATAAAAATGGTTAATTGGAAAGTTTGGCATCAGATACTAGTGGTTGTTTAGTTATCTTTCCTTTTTTTCTAGAGACCTGTGTTGCAACTTTGAAGCTTTCTGTAACAAGTGAAAAATAATTTGACGATACAACTGTGACCCTAACAATCTAACTCATGTGACTTATGCTTGATTCTAAAATTTGTTTTTATTTTTACACAGTTGCTTGCACAAACAAAAAAAGAGAATAAAGGCACATTTGAAAATTTACTTATTTGGAAATAAGAAGTGTATCCAATTTCTAAAAATATAGACTGTCTTGGCCTGTGTGATAACTCCCACCACTATTACAGCATTAAGCACTTCAGGCAGAACTTTATATAATTAAAGTGTTGGTGATAGCATTAATATTGATTTTCATTTAATTATATTAAAATGATTTAATTTCAAAAGAAAGGGACCAGGAAAATGCAAATTGAAAGCCAGACCTAGAATTACTGCTAATACCTATTATCACAAAAGAGGAAGGTAAAGGCAAAAATAAGCAGATGAAAAATTAGCCCTAAGAAGAGCGATTGTATTTTCAGTAAAATTGTAGAACTAAAACACAAAGTAGTTAGATAAATGTAATAAATACATTTCTGTACAGTTCTTTTTTTTTTTTTTCCACCTGTGAGGTAGGACTGCAAGGACATACCTTCAAAAGTTGCTTTAAATACAAAGATAAGGGTAAGTTAAAATGAAATACATAAATAAATTCATTCCTTGTAATACCACATCTCACATAAACACCTTCAAATAGTCTGGGTTTACTGCTGCATTGCACATTGCAAAATAATTTTCCAGTTGTTATATATTTTTGCAGTTATTATAATTCTACTGGGCCAAATAAAGGTATGTATTACTCTTAAACCTTAATCTCTGATTTCAGCATTTACAAAGAAGTGACTTAGATATGCATATTTAGTTTACTTAGAATACATAAACATATTAAATTTATATTGAATGCATAAATATTTAAGGATATATATTGTATATTTAACTTTGTAATATTTTATACATGTTAAATATTAAATAAAATATTTTGAAAAGCAGAACTGCTTTTCTGTAGACTCTGAGAAGATCTCTAATGAAATTGTAGTTTCTAGTTTTTAATGCAATGAAATTTATGCAACTTGTTTTGCAGTGATTTGGAAAGCTGATTCCAGTGTCGATCTATCTTTGCTGCCAGGAAATTTCAAAATTAATGTGGCGATCTGCACTATGACAAAGTGTATAGATGTACCTCCCTGCCCCATTTTATGGAGAGATGTATTTTGCTGTAAGCAAGGCCAGAGCACAAACACCCTTGGAGAATCTTCCGGGAGACCCACAGCGTTGCTGAGACTCCTTCCCTGCGCACCACAGGCACGAGGCTTCCCGCGTTTCTCTCAGAGCCCTCAGGTTCAATGCCTCTGTGGAGGCCTCTGCAGACCTGCATTGCTTTCCTGCAGTCTGGATTGAGATAAGATCCTTTTCCCAAAGCAAAACTCACACTTTTTTATTTGCAATTTGATAAAGTAAACTGTGACAGTGTATTAGTGAGGAATGAACCATTTATGTATTTTAATAGTAATATTCTGAAGACCATTATGTCACCTCAAGTCAAAGCACTGCCTTTGGATATGGGAATTTTAGTCAAGATATAAACAGATCAGTCCCCGAGTTTGTATCTTCATTGTTGTTGTTATTTGAACTCTTTTTTCTTTGTTCAGGCCTGAGGGTGAGCAAATTAGGGCCTGGGAGATAATCTGATATATTCCAAAGCTCTCTCAATGCTTTGTGGAAAATATTAACATTGAAGTAGGGCCTTCAATGATGACCAGTTCCTTGTTTCTTGAACCGTCACTGCAGTGTGAAAGAAATTCAAATATAAAGCATAATCCAACTTTCAATTCGCTTCCAAGTCTTTCCATCTATCCCAACCGTGTTCACACCCATGCTTTCAGCAAAATTTAATTCCAAGCAGAAAATGGTGATGAAAGACAGAGTTACACACATAGACTCTACTTTTTAACTGATGTAGACTGTCATGTAATTATAAATGAATATGTAGTTCTTTTTGTTATAGCTGAATATAATGAATATTTATAAAATTTAGTGAAATTCAGTATTGGAGGTATTTGAACACTACATTAGTATCTCTGAGTAGTTTCAGAACATAGAAATTACATTCTCGTGTTTTCTCTCAACAAAACATTATTATCAGTGCCAGCTATACAAAATGCTTGGTTTGGAAGGAAACATT
This sequence comes from Hydrochoerus hydrochaeris, assembly GCA_004027455.1. Classification (NCBI taxonomy): domain Eukaryota; kingdom Metazoa; phylum Chordata; class Mammalia; order Rodentia; family Hydrochaeridae; genus Hydrochoerus; species Hydrochoerus hydrochaeris. Next base: position 346,978 of record PVLA01000659.1, read on the forward strand.
CTTGGTGGAGAGGGTTCAGTTAAGTTCAAGAAGAATGAGTAAATATGATAACAGAAGGAAGATAATAGACCTTATACAAAGCTGTAATTTCTGTAACTGTACCTATGAGGAACCCAGTGGGAAGTCAGTCCTATACTATGTGCTAGAAAGCAAGAGATTCCACCGTAACTACTATCCTAGAGAGAAAAAAAAAGTACTCCATTATGTAATCTGTGTACTATGGGGCTCTAGCTAACTGCTCTCTAAATGGTTTTAGATACAGGCATTATGTGGACATTTCAAATTCTCTCTCTCATCTTTTTGCCTTTTCGAGAGAGAGTTTCAGTATGTAGTTCAGGTTGACCCTTTGTGGCCCAGGTTGGCCTCAGCCTCACAGCAATCTTCTTGCCTGGGCCTCCCAAATGTTGGGAATATAGGCATGCACCACCATGCCTGATACTCAGATTTTTGTGACATTAAGTTTAAAAGTAATGACAACATTGATATTCTAGTTTTCCCAGTAATATAGCTAAGGATCCCTGAATTGCCTGTTAAAGACCATAGCTTCTTCCAGAGCCAGAAGATACTGGTTCTTCAATTTAGAGAAAAGAAGAACAGGAAATGAATATGTATGCATGGTTTGTAAATAACTAGAAGAGATGTTCTGCACGAAGAATGTAGATTTTCACTAAGAAATTATGTTAAAAAAATTTAACAATTTAGAAATCATGCATTTTTGTACAACTTACCAATTGTAGTGTTGACATTCCAAAGGATGATTATGAGAAGAAATGTATAAGCTGATAATAGTATAAATTTCATACATGTTACTGCTTTATTCTGTTTTTAGTTTACTTTCTCCTGAGATCAAAGAATAAAAGTAAAAATTCATAAATTCAACTACAATATGTGTAGAAACTTTATATAGGGCACTGTAATGTGTAAAAAGGTAAGCCACCAACTGTGAAAAGCTTTAAATCATATATATATATATATATATATATATATATATATATATATATATATATATATATGCATTCATAGATGATGTGCTAAAATAATTTCTATGAGTCAATGAGAAAGAAATAACTCAACAGAACAAAAAAAAATTTCAGATCTGCTAATGAATATTCAAGCTCCTGACAATGCTATTCCTGTTTTGAAACCTAGCGGAAATCACAGAAACAAATCGCATCATGAAATCAGGTCAATATTTGAAAAAGAATAAAACAGAAAACAATAAAATATTCTTCAACAGTTGAAGGAATGAGTGAAGTACTTTGTGTTGTATGATACACGAATGAACTACAACTTCTACTTCAACATGCATATGCCTTTGAGAGTAATAACAAAGTAAATAAAGACTTAGATGATTAAGAGAGGCAAAATGATACAGCAGTGAGTGCCAGCAACTCAGATTCTTCCGAACAAAATGTCTAGATTCTGAAACCGACGGCTTGGAGAGAAACCAAAGTGCGAGGAGCATACAGAGGAACCATGATGAAACTAACAGAGAAGAAAATTGGATTAAGTGACACAGAACAGGTGGACACACAGCCTAGAAGTGTTACCATGGAAACACCGATAGTGGCCAGCTAGCCGCCAGCTGGAAGTCAGAGTGAAGCTATCAACATTTCCGCTCACAGAGAACTGGAGAGGAACACTGGGAACAGGAAAATGTTACACGGTTGGAGACAGCAGGAGAAGGGGAGACACTGCTTCTCAAGTCACTCTTCAGAGTAAACGGTTGGGGAATTACTGCATGCAAGCACCTAGGAGTAGGAGCTGGTGGAGATGCCATTACAGAGAAGGGCTGGGTGTTTGAACCTGGGTCCCAGAGCAGCTCCTGGGCTGCTTCACACTGCCATGTTTCCAGAGTAGATGAGGGAAGGAGAATCTTGGGAGACTGCTGTCAGCTGAAGAGAAGACTGAGGGCAATTCTCCTGACTGGCAATCACTGATTGGGTACCAGTGATCAAACATCAGATTCTGCCTGAGTTACACAGAATTGGAAGCTCACATTGGTGCTATGTTCCCATTGCTAATGGGAGACTCAAAATAGGGTCTTATGATATGTTACTTCTCAATTTGTACTTAATGATAACTCTGTAACTGTTTAGCCTGTTACTGCTGTAGTTTAATTGATCCCATAGAAATAATCCTGACTTAGTAGACAACTTAGTGTTAGGGAAATTGTCCACTGAATCACCATCACAACCAAAGAGAGGGATACTAAAATTCCTAACCAAGACCTTGGACTACATCAGACTCTGCAAGAATGCCCGGAACCTGAAAGATCAATCATAGTAAGACAGTGTAAGTTATACAAGACTTCAAATTAAGTTAATAGGAACTTAAGGATGATTACCGTATTATATCCTACTATTTTTTGGATAGCTGACTGTGCCCTCAAATCTAGTATAAGTAGACAAACTGGAACAGAATACAATCCATCTAAACAGAGCATTGAGAGTGATGTGGATTTTAAATCCTGATACACTATTAACAATATCCTCTGCCTTCCTTTTTTAGACAATTCTTCCTCTTTCACTCCACAGGGTACACTGCCCATTTTGGGTCCCACTAACTCCCTCTGTTTTTAGACTGAGTGGAGGGGCAACCTGCTATTTACCTAAGTGGTTCCAAATCTTCTCACTCCTGGACTTGATCTCAAGTTGTATTCCATTACCTACAAAAGCCTCAAGGTTTCCCTTCATTATAGCTGAGTAGTTCTCTACTGCACAGAAGTATCATGTCTTTCCAACCTATCTGCAGGTGCTGGGTGAGTTGCCCCTGTTTCTCTCTGGGTCCTTGTCACATAGAGAATTGTTTTCTCATATTTGACTTTTGGTCCATAAACCCTCTTTCAGGTTGATTATATTTCCTATACAGAGCATCTCGATGGACCTACCTCCTGATCTACTCTGCCTGTGTTTCTTTTTTGCTAGTGTATCAAGCCCATCTATGTTAGAGATTATAGCCAACCATCACTGATTCATTTCTGCTATGCTATTTTTCTGCCATTCATTGTCTACTTTTCTCCTTCATTCCACTGTCTGCCCCATTCATTGAGGCTTCTCTGCTACTGTTTCTGAAATCCTAGTTTTTTTTTTCCTTTTTCTCTAGAATGTCCTTCAGTATATTTTTTTAGGGTTGGATTGGTGGTCACAAATCCCCTCAGTTCCACTTTATCATGGAAGCATCTCGTTTCTCCATTAATTTTGAGAGGCAGTTTTGCAGGGTACATCAATCTGGGTTGGAGATTGCTTTCTTTCAGTGGTAGGAATATTTCACTCCAAGCTCTTCTTGATTTGATGGTTTGTGTCAAGAAGTCTACTGTGATTTTAATGGGTTTTCCTTAATAGGTTATGTTTCTTTTCTCTGATGGCTCTTAATATTCTGTTCCTGTGATGAATTTCTGGGATCTTGATTATTATATGTCTGGGTGTAGCTCTGTTTTGGTTGTAGATGGCTAGAGTTCTCCATGCCTCAACATCTAAATATCATTTCCTTTTCCTATGTTTGGGAAGTTTTCCTTAATTATTTCTGTGAGCAGCCTTTTTATTTCCTTTGTAATTATCCTGGTTTATTCACTTACATTTTTCATTCATAAATTATAGATCCTCTTGTTGTCTTCTAGCCTTTGTATTGTTACTGCCTGTTTCCTTGATATTTTTAAGAGATCCTTCCTCTTGCGATCAGTCATTGCAAACCTATCTTCAAGTTTTGTTAATCTATCTCTAGCTTCTGTGACACTATTTTTCCAGCTTTTGATGGAGTTTTTAACTTCCTGGTAATCTCTTTGAATCTGTTTCATGTATTCTAGGTTTTCTTTATATTCTTCATCGAACATTTCTCTCCTTTTTTTGTGTTCCTCCATTCTTCCTTCTGTGTCTTCTTGAGAGTTACTTAGCATTATTTTATTAATCTTCTTGTATCTTGCCTTACTTGAATTAATATTTCAGTTTTGAGCTCATCAATGAGGTCACGAAGATATCTCTTTATTTCCACTGATGCCATGTCTGATACTGCATATTTGCTGCTCTCAGTCTCTTTTGTATTTACCTCTCCTGAGTCAATATTTGCAGGTTTGGGGGTTAGGGGCTTTTTCTTATTTCTTTCTCTTGTCATGTTTTTGGTTTCTTCTATACAGGTGTATAGTGGAGGTCCCAGCCCCTTTCCTTGTTGGTCATGGTTCTTCTGAAGTGTGCTGGCTAGGGAATTCTGCCCTGTGCAGTTTGTTGTTGGTCACTGATGTGCAAGCAGAGGCAGTGTATGCTGGTCTCTCCCCTCTGAGTCAGTCAACTCCTGGGGGGCCTTCACCACATTAATGTGTGCTGTGCCTATGTAGTTGGTTTTGGACAACTCACTGGGGCCTGGCCAGGGGCGTGACCCAGGCCAGGAAGATCCTACCAATCTGCTCTGTGCAGGGAGCAACGAACAGAAGTCACTGCTGTTCCTAGTTCTGGCCAGTCCTGCCTGATTCCAACATGTTGTCCAGTTGATCGCCCCTTTACCATGGGAGGGTCTTATTCTGAGCACTCACCATGGGTTAGTTCAGGTCTCCACACTGGGTCCTTTCCCCGTTGGGCTTACAGACCCCTGACTTCAGCATGACTGTGGCAGCTCCCACGGTGAGTGCACTGTGATCACAAGTTAGGGCTCACCAACTGCTGACTTCAGCGTGACCACAGCGGCTCCCACCTTGAGCAAGCAGCAGCACAAATTATAATAGCTAAATCCTCCAAGTATCCCATCAACAGACAATTGGATAAAGACAATGTGGTATGTATACATGATAGAATACTACTCAACTATAAAGAATGAAAATTGAGACATTTGTAAGAAAATGCATGTTCTAGGAAAATGTAACTTTGAGGGAAATAAACCAGACACACAATCTTAAATAATGCATGATATCTCTCATTTGAGGGAGAGAAAGTATAAACAAAAAGAATAATAAAGGATGGGTGGAAGGGGACAAGAATATGAATCTCTTACTATAGGGAAATCATCTGAAGGAAAAATCACATGGGTTAAGGAGGACTGAAAGGGGAAATGAATAAAGATAAGTCATGTACAGGAACCAATTCACCTCAATTAATGTGACCGCTTAGTGCCATTACATGAGCTAAGATTAATAATACCAACAGAAATGAACCGTGTGATGTAGGAACTGGAGGAGGAAGAGGGAGGAGAGAGGAGGAAGGCTATGAAAAGAAAAAGAAGCCAGCTGTGCTGTGTACTGGTAACCATTCTCCAAGATAATTGTGAACTTTATGAACTGCAAAAATGTACTAATAAAATTTATAAAAAAGAACAGAAAAGCAACAGGAACTGTCCCAGAGAGCAATCACCTGACAGATACACCAGATAAAAACTTTAAAACTGTCATTATTACAAGCGAGCCTCAATAAGATTATCAGTATATTCCCCATTGGAAATTTTGGAGACCACATTGTGGTGAACTGATACATTCAAATTGAAAAAAACCAAAAAATGTCCATTAACCAAACATAAAGATAAACATAAGATGAATAAATATTTTAGCAATAATCTTGCCCTGCAAGAAATTCCAGTGGAATTAGGAGTCTACAGAGTTATCTAAAAGCCCTAGACCCCAAATTAAAGCTATATAATGAAGCTAAAACCTCAGAAAATGTAAGTGTATTGGCAATTATCAAAGGTACCATTAGTGTAATAATATTTGGTAACTCTGCTCTCTAATTTCTATGCTATTTCTATGGTTAAAACATTTTTAAAAAATCAATATAAAAACTAGTATTTTGTAACTTTTGTTGTTAACTCCATTATTTATTTTCTATATAATTAAAGCTATTAATGCATTAAAACAATCATCAATTCACATTTCTGATCACACAATGTGTAAAAGTTAAAATTTAGTGACATCCAAAAGTGGGTTGGAAATGGACATCTAATTAAGCAAATTTTTGTCTATTATTGAAGTCGAACTGATATAACTCAAATTAGAATACTATAAATTTAGTTGAATGTAATCACCATGGAAACAGCAAAAAATAATTTTATGATGTATCCATAAAGAAATGAGAAGTGAATTGAAATGTGCAACAACAACAACAAAAAACTCAATAATATAGAAAAGAGACAGTAATTCAGGAAATGGGACACTAAAAATGTTATGAGGCCTATGGAAAAGAGTAAATTGACATAGGTAATTCTTCAGTATCAATAAATATGAATAAGTTATACTATTTAATCAAAAGACAAAGATCCTTGAATGGATTAAAAAACAGGAATCAAATTGTATGCTACACATAATAAGCCCTCTGTAGATTCAAAATCAAACAAATTGAAAGTAAAATGTCTTGCTTTTTTCATGTTGCTGAGATAAAATACCTGACACCCAAAGGTCTAGAGGTAAAGATTTATTTAGCTCACTTTTTGTACAGGTTTCAGTCCATAATCAGCTGGCTCCAAGGTGGGATGGTATATCAGATAGGCAAGTCAGAGAATAAACAGTTTATGGTGAGCAGAAGGTATCACAGCAAGGAAGAAGTGAGACAACCTCTTTCTGTCCTTTGTATTGTATCCAGGCTCCCATGATTAGGGTGGTGTCCGGCCAGTGCACTAATGCAGCAACAACTTACCCTAAATCTTAGCACCCTTATTCTCAGCCTTGTGCCATGAACTGATCACACACTCTAGATCCAGAAACCTCTGAAACAGCTCCACTCATGACCACATGAGGCTTTAGGAAGACATCTAGACACAAACCATAACATCTAAGATATCCAGTGCAAAAAGAAAATAGAAGTCATTACACTAGTGTTAGACGAAATAGATTGTAACTTAAAAATATTACAATACAAAGAAGGATATTACAGTGTAGTAAAAGTTTTAATGCAGCAGAAAGACTTAGGAAAAACATTTACACATCTCCTAGCAGATCATTAAAATAACTGGTACAAATAGTGACAGAATTCAAGGAAGAAAGACATTTTACAACAATAGTTTGAGATTTTGAAAGAGAAATGATAAAGAATATCAATTACCAAAAGTCAGTTCTTTGAAAGAAAAATGAATATTGATCAACTTTCAATTTTATTAATTAGTAAACATGGAGGACACACATCTGATTTAAAAGTTTAATGACACAGTTACAAAAATAAACAAGTAAAAGAAATAGGCTCTTAGGCACAGTTACGGTGAGTTAACTATCTTATCAGTTCACTGGGTCTATGATGTTAATAAAATAACTTAATCAATTTAAATCTCAAATTTATTTCCAAAAATCACAAACTAATACCTTCTAATTAAATATTTTATAAAGTTGCTTGACAGACATAATATTTTATTCAATTTTATTTAGAAGATATATAATAGTTTGATCTCAGTTGGTCTTTTGGTTTCCTTAGAGAAGTTTTGTTCTGTTTCCCTGTATCAATTCTTTTATCTCATTCTTTTATTCTGTCATCTACTTTTGAACTGATACATAACAGAATTAAATTTATTATTAGTGAATCTCTAAAACACTTAGGAAAGTGATTTTAATGCCTTGGCTAGTATTTTCTTCTTATTTGAATTTTTCAGCTCTCTTTCAAATGTAATTTATACTCATTCAGGTGGTTTTTTGTAACTGTATGTCATAATTTCTGATTCATTTTTCACTCTAATCTAGTTTAATATGACTACCTTTTTCCAGATATTTACTTTTGAATGATATAGGAAAGTTTATTCTGATGTTTTTTTCTACCTTGTCTGAAATGTTTACATTGGTGGAAGTAACTTGACTAAGACTCGAGGCAATAAGATACACTCATTTGCTTATAGGAGGGACAAGGCTGGCATGAATAGTGAAATGGGGAAGGCTTCAAATTCCTGTTAGTAGATCATTTTCAAGGTGCTCTCTGTATCCTTTTAAGTTAAGCCTTTGAGAATGAGCTTCTTAACTACTTACCAGTCCAATTATTTAAATAAAGGATGACCAAAAGTTGCATATTGTATTAGTTATGTAAGAGGATATAAAAAGAAAGATAAAAATGACAATTTTACCAAATTTATTCAATACATGAATCAACTGGTTGAAACCTGCCTGAGTGATGCCTGGGTCAATCAGTACATTAACAAATGCACTGACTAAGTGATGTTTGAGGTAAACTGTTAAATGGTTAAAAGGTTGATTCTAAGAGCATGAAATTATAGACTGCGTCTACCTGGAAATGTATAGTACAATGTTGACTTTATTTCATTGACCCAGATAAATACAAGCCTACCCTAATCACGGTTATTGTATGTATTTGATTTTTTATCAGTCACTAAGATACAGTATTTGACACACATAAATTGAAGGAAGAGAGGTTTAGCTTGGCTCATAGTTTGGAGGGTTCAGTCTATTGTTTGCTGATTTAATAGGGTGTGGCAGAATAAAGCAGTTTAGTTTCTAGTTTCCAGAAATAGAGCAAAGTAATGGTAAACTAGACAGGAATGGACAAGGCATAAACTCCAAGGCCATTTCTCCATGATCCACCAAGACACACTGAGAATGGTGTAACACCAACCTCCTGGGCAGATCCTAAACTCAAATGAAGGTGACATTTGCAACTTCATACCTAAACACAGTTCTGTAACCATAGTTTTAATCACCAAATAAACATGACATAGCAAGTTCTTAATTCTACTTAACACAATACAACTTTTATGTCTATAATAAGAAATGCAACAATCTTTTCCCCAAAGTTGCAAGATTTCTAGCATTTCTCAGATATCCAAGTTACAATCTCTTCTGATACAAGGCAAACATTTGGTCATGGACCTCTGTAAAAGAGGAAACAAAGAAAATAAGCAAAATACACCAGGTTATGTAACTCCAAGGTACGATGGTGGAATGTAAATATTCCCATTCCAAAGGAAGGTATATAAAATAATCAGACTAACAGAAGACTGAAATCCAACAGGGATTCTGCAGTTGCATATCAGCATTCAGGGCACATGGTGGTAAGATGGGAGTCCTAGAGCATTTGGATCAATTACCTCTAAGGACTTATTGGCTGTAGCCCATGTGACCTGTGTCTTGGGCTGACTCCTGTTAGAGCCCTGCACCTTTGCTCTGTAGATAGTTCATGTTTCTGGCATCTCCCACTTTTTTTGGTCTCCATCGTACCCTCAAATTTATTTCCTAGATACAAAATGCCACACTTTGCCTCAGCCTAGATCTTTTTTTAAAATCTAGGCATGAATCTTGGCACCACAACTTACATTCTTCATGTTGGAAAAATAAGCATTATGTAGATATTGTCAAAATTAGTTGCCAGCTCAAGGAGTAGCATATTTACAGCATATTGTAGCTAGCACCTATTTGTTGAGTAGATGAATGACAAACACTTTATTTAATATAATTTAAGAATATATTTTAGAAGATAAATAATTACTTCTTTGAATATACTGCAATTTCTATTATTTTACCACAGATCATTTATTATTATGAAAATCAATTTATTTTAAACAGGTCAAGAAAGCTGCCTCTTAATATTATTTTAAAATAACATACTAAGTTTTAAGTAATGATATGTAATTCAGTGTTAAAAAATAACATTAGTAGCAAGGCACAAGGAAATTATCTCATTTTTGTGAGTCTGTGTGTCCAAAAGCTGATGACTATTTTATAGACACGAGGGTTGTAAATTAATGGGGTGCTTAATTATAGAAATTTATTTTTTTGAGAATCTATTTAAGCTCAAAGCTTTTTCTAATTTTCTTCAGTCCCTTATTGTATTATGATCATTTTCTGTATTGGGGTTCCTATAAAGGGTCCTGTTTGCTCTTCAGAATCTCTTTGCTGGGATATATAAAAAGAGCTTGGGTATGTAATTGAATATATTTGCTACTTTCTTAGATGTTGGTCCACTTGCTCATTATTTGTTCTGAATTTCTTGTCTTGCTGCTTCATGTAAACATGCGATGGAAGTTTTAGAACACATGAACTTGGACATTTCTTTCTTCCTCTTTCTTTTATTCTCCTTTTATTTATTGGTGAAATAGACTTGTGATGCTGCTATTTGGTGACTGTAAGCATTGAATGCTGCCTTGGGTTAGTAGTTCTCTTCTGAGAAATATGTTTCTGGAATATCTCGCCCTGACAGAATACAAGCACAACTCATTCTTAATTGTTAACAAAGTAATAAACACAAATTTTATTAAATTTCATGTGCTTCATTTTAGTTACTTAAAAAGATTTATGTTTCACAAGAAAGCTGGATAAAGGTAGGAAGAGTGTATATCTGTTCCCAAATCCAATGTGAATTAAATACATGACACTTAATATATGAAAAATGCTTTGCAAGAGTCTAGACACCCTTGAAGTTTTGTTGTATTTAACAAAGTTTAAGTGCTGAAAATTTTCTTTTCTACATTTTCTATCAAAGTTCTCAAGAGAAACAAAATTGAGATACACATAGATGTTATTTTATATTATATATCTTATACATTATATATATATATATATATTTTACAAATAAGTGAAAAATAGAAAGATTGCACTGATTTTATTTTAAAGAAATGGCTTGCACACCTCAGGATGGTGGGAAAATCCTAAATTTATAAGGGAAGCTAGCCTTATAGGAAAGAGATTCAAACTTGAATCTGAAGGCTGAAAACTTAAAATATTCATACTGCAGTCCAGAGACAGGATTTCTTTTTTTGGAAAGCTCACTTTTTTCATTTAATGGCTTCAACTAGTTGGATAAGCCTACTAATGTTACGGAAGATAATTTGTTTTACTTAAGTTCAGCTGATAGTGAATTGAAGCACATCTAAAAAACGAAACATCCTCCCAGCAATATCTAGACTAGTATTTTATTAAACAATTGGTTGTCATGGTCTAGACCAGCTAATACATAAAATTAACCACTGCACTTATCTTTCATTTGATTGTTTGAAATAAATTGTCTCTTCATCAGTCTTATTTAGTTTCTGGTCATAAGCTTTACAATGAAGAAAGTTAACTAATAAATGTATTATTTTGTTTTTAGGAAGCAGTTCATTTAAAATCAAGATACTGAACATATACAAGAAACCAAATAGAAACACAGTAATCACAATAAAGAGATTTGATAAAACCAAAAATAGTCATCAACAAGACCATTTTTTATTTTTAAGAGAAAGTACAATAAAAACAATGTTACAAATTTTCAAAACATGATAGTAGGAGAATAACAATGGTTAATACATTGTTATCTTCAAAGTAGTTGCTCAGATTATAAGCTATAGGCTCAGATTATCAAGTAAAAAAAAAGAAAATTTGATCAAACAGTATAAGCACAAACCTATCTTTTCAATGAACTAATACAAAGTATTAGTATAACTATCTTAACTATCATATATATATATATATATATATATATATATATATATATTATAATGTATTCTATTATATATTATATGGTATATATTTTATATTGTATATTTTAAATTATAGTAGTTTATATTTATTTTTTTCTTTTCTTTCCGTATTTTCCCCTTTGGCCCTTTTGAGTTTTCTTTCCTTTTGAATAGTTTCTTCCAGTTTCACCATATGTATTGTACATTTGGATTTTATTTACTCTTTCAGGTCCTTACCCTAGGGACACAATATGATGTTTACCCATGTGAGTCTGATTAATTTCACTTATGAGTATGGTCTCAATTTGCATCACTTTACCTGTGAAAGTCTGAAGTTTATTCCTCTCTATGCCTGAGTAGTACTCAATTGTATAAACATACCAAATCTTTTTTTCCATTCTTCAGTCAGTGAGCACTTGGGTTGTTTCTAAGAGCTAGCTATTGAAAATTGTGCTGCTATAAACATGGATGCACATACATCACTGTGATATGATTGAGGTTGTGTTAAATCTGCATAAGACCTTCCTTGATCCAGTCTGAAACCATTATATCATACCAATAAAAGATATAGTTAAAAGCATTTAATCGTTGAATTAGTTGTAAGAGAAAGATTTGAACTAGAATTTCTATAAAATCCTATTTGGCTAAATTCTATTTCTTTAAATTATTCTATGTTTAAGGTCATTATGTACCAAAGTGAATTTACATAGTAATATATAATAAAATAAAACTAGTATTTGAATGCCAGAATCCTGTGATTACTTTCACATAAATCACCAATGTATGTGGCAGTGATAATGTTTATTGTTCAATAAATATTTGCTTAGTGCCTAGTTAAGTGCCACAGAAGAAAAAAGTAGAGAGATCTTGTGTTACTAGAACTTACAGTGTGGCAGTAAGAAAAAAGTAGTATTCAAATTAACACCTAAGCAATAATAATTATAGTATTAATATATTAGATCTTAATGAGAAAAGGGAATTTTGCTTGGGAAGGTGGATCAGTACCTTCGGTATAGTGCAAAGGATAGGCTTCTGTGACAGGTAGCATTCAACTAATGCTTCTAGTGATAGAATTATGCAAGTATCTGATTCAAGAATTTTGACAGCAAGATGTAAGCTTTCCAAAACACTCAGCAGTGAATCAAGCCAGTTTAAATCTCAGGGTCATTTGGGTTGGGTGAGCACAAGGCCATGGAGATGGACATAAGGCAGTGTTGGAATGTGAGTGAGATAAAACATGTATAATATTTTAACTCACAAAGTGCAACTTGCATGATTTCTGATGTAATAATATATAGAAGACCTAGTACAGTTAACAGAAAATTGTGACTAATAAGAAAAAAATATAGTCCTTATATAAACAGGTCAGGAAAAGAATCCTTAGCAAAAGAATCATTGAAATGGTTACAGAAAGAAATATTTAGTCTTGGGTCTGATCTATGTACAGATGAATAGAGATCATTTTTCACCCACAATGATAGATAGAGCAGGCTCATGGGAATATAATTTCAATATAGAGAATGAATGAGTGGAAAAAACCTAAACTGCCAATAGTAAAATGACTCAACTCATAAAATAGGAAGGCTGGTCAATTTTAAAAGCCAGACTGGAAAATATTTATGTTTTATGAATTTAAATTATACAACCCTAAAAGCAGTTCAACCTCTCTCTCTCCCTCTATCTTTCTGTCTCTCTCTTTCTGTCTCTCTCTCTGTCTCTCTATTCCTCTGTCTCTCTGTGTTTACTTGATGATTACATGCTGCCTGAATACATTTGACATGTCAGTGTCTATCCCTAAAGGTTTTGAGATATAACTCAAAGCCTCAAGTTTCAAATGTAGCAGGATTTTCTAATTAATTATATATTTCTATCGAGTATATGAAGATTATATAGGACTGGGGATATAGTTCAGAGGTATAAGTGCCTGCCTCGCAAGTGCAAGGTTCTGATTTCCAGTACCCTTAATAATAATAATAATGCACCCTCTAAATAATAATAATAACTAAAAATTATAAATACTATGAAGGAAATTAGATCCTGGGGCAATATTAGTATTAAAACTGGAGAGTAAAATAAAAAACAGTAGAAACAGCATTTGAAAAAAGTAGAAATCTAGGTCTAATCACCATCAGAAACCTAGTAATGATAGCCTGCCAAAAATATCCTGATGGATTTTGCCCTAGACTTCAGGAATAATGTAAAAAACTTTCTTCTAATTTTTTAAAAAGCTCAAATCCTTCTCTTAATTTTGCTACCATTACCTGTTAGTACTTTGAAGAATAAAAACAGAAAAGGCAATAAAATTCAGTTTGTTTTACATCAACTTTTACTTACACTAAGGGAGCATCGTTCAAAGGGAAGATGGGTTTGTGAAATTTCAAGAACAGCATTATTGAGAAGGCAGAAAAACAAGTCTAGATCAGGAAGAGAGAAACTGTAGAACCAACATCTAAATGAACTATTCAACATAAATGTGATATGCCATTCAGTATAAAATATATACTGAAAGAAGTCACATTGCAAAACCTGAGGAATAAGTGAAGAGGCGGATTCCTTTGTTTACAGTTTGACTGGAAATCTTAATCACATGCCCGTTTCCTGCCTCAAATCGTCTGAAATCACTCTACAGTAAATATTTTATATTTGTTTAGAACTAGTGTAACTTGCATGAAGAATACTTGAATATCACAACCAGCTTTCCACTGGAATTTCTCTGGCTTGAACTACTGTTGCAGTTCACAAATATGGCACGGTGCAAAGAGCGAGAGATTACTGAGTCAATGTCCAATTCAAACCCCACGAAGACAGAGAGGAACTGCCCTCAGTGCGAGAGTCTTATAAAGGTCTTCCTGAACTGAAGCATTTGGGGTTTTTAATTGATAGAACCAGGAAGCAAGGACTGAAGCATGGTATTGGTGCGGGAATTGATGTAGGAAAGACAGGGTAAGGTCAGGGTGGTCTGTTATAGGTCTAATCTTACGGCTAAAGTAATCAGTTGGAGTATGGGGAGGATGTAGACCAGAACATTCATTCCTTAAGGCAATGCATTTGGATCCTGTTTGGACTTGTGGCCCTGTGGGCTGTCTTTCCATCTCATACATACCTCTGGCCAATGCTCCCACAATCTGTTTGACTAGTCACAAAATTGAGTATCCATCTAGTTGTATTATCATGACATTGTAATGCAGGAGATACGGTTTGGGTCATCAGTTGGTAGCTGGTACTAATCCAAACAACATCAAATTCTTAAGCCAAGTAAAAACATGTACATTCTGGATACTTCCAGATAAAAGAGTGGGAAAAAGACATACAAATCTGTCATTTATTAAAAAAAAGTGTTGATTTACAAGTGTGAGAACTTGGAACTCTGATTTTCTTTGGCACAGTAACTGCCCACTTTAGTCGCTTTTACATCATCCCTGAATCCTGAATGATTAGGAAGGACTGGAACTCTAAAAATCTGAATATCTGTGATAGACATTTAGAATTACTGCAAGATTAATATTTATTGCTTCTAAGTAATAATTTGGCATTAGTTACCATTAAGTAATAAATTTAAAGCTGCTAAGATTGATGATTGATCTATTTGCATAGTATAAAGCAGTCTGCTAATACCTGTACAATTATTCCTTAATGATAAACTAATTGTATTTTCATATTGTTTGAAATTACTAATAATCATATACTTATTTTAGTTGTCATTTAGTGATCTTTTGGAGTGTTTTACATACAATAAAAATTATGTTTTCTGCAATATTTTCTTAATTGAATTCTCCAAATTAAATATTTTGTTTTCACTTAATAGAGATCAGTTTACTGCTTTATTCAAAGAAATAAGCAGGAAGCTATGGAAACATATTTTTATATTTTCTATCTTATTAACCTAGAAAGAAGAACTAAAATATTCAGCTATTGAGCTACTTATGTTTATTTATATTATTACTTGATTGATATTATTTTCCAAAATACAAATGCTTTCAATCCATTCCTTGGTTATTTAGTAAGATGAATTCAATGAATGCTAATGCCCAGTATTGACGATATCAGTTATGCTGGGAAACATATTCCTAATCTCATTCTTAATTTGATTTCATTCATATGGCAGTAATTATCCCTGAAGCCATGCTTCTCTAAGTTTCATTTAAACCGTGTTTCAATGAAAGGATACTTTCATTTAAATCATTTATGCATCCTATTCAACTCTAATCATTCTCAACTCAACTAACTGTGTTTCTTTATACCATTAACTAATTTTTTAGTTAATTTATACCATTATACCAAAATTAGTTAATCTGTACCATTAACTAATTTTTTAGTAGGAAAAGAAATAACACTAAGAAAAGTAAGGAGAGATTCAAAGACTTTATAAAATACTGGGAGAAGGAGAGTAACACTGAGCTACTCGTGTACTCAGAATTCCCTAAGATATTAAACTGGAGTCACTTTAAGATGTAAATTCTCACCATTCTCACCACACTTTCAAGAAAAGTTTCCCAGTTTTTACCAAAGAGTATCAATTGATAAGAAAACATATATTTTAATTTTATATATGAAATGTCTTCTAAAGATTAAAAATTTTGTATTACCAATGAGAAAGCATTTGAAATAAAACCAGTAAGCATAAATGATCTACTTTAAATTAATCAGTAGACTAACCTGAGTAGATAGATATAAAATCCTTAAGGATGAACATGTGTGTATATATATATATATATATATATATATATATATATACTAGTAAATTATATATAGAATTTTAAAGAAAACAAAGGAGCTGGGGACTTAGCTCAGCGGCATAAGCGCCTGCCTTGCAAGCTCGCAGTATTGAGTTCTATCCCCAGTATCAATAAAAAATAAACAAACAATATAGTATAACATTGTGTTAATAATTATAGAAATATAAGTTTAATGTCTCTATATTAAGTAACCATTGCTAGTACATGATAATTAATAGTTTCTTACCTATTAAGTAAACATGAAGCTGGAAAAAATATATTAATATACTTTTCTCTAGAAATAATGTTACTTTTTGTATTTCATTTAGAAACAATTGGTACTTACAAAGTGTTCTGATAAAATATCCTTGGAATTTCTTAACATAATATAGTAATACAAAATGCTTACTAGTGTATTTTTTAATTTTCAAAATCAAACATTGTTGTTAGCTAATTTCCTGATTGCAGCCATCAATAATAATTAGCATTATGTCTCTAGGAGTTGATGCTACTTATTTTGGGAATCAGTGTAAAGGGATTTAGGGACTTTCTAATATGAATTGATGGTGTCTTTTCTATGCATCTCATTAGAGTCATAAAATGAGTTGAAATTTAAATCAAGGATAAAAAGCATATTAGATCAAAATATACATAGCTCATTAAAATGGAAATGTAAGAACTATTCAAAAGAATACATAATTTGTATCTGAGGGAATAGCTTTTGTGACAATTTTAAGTCTCCTCAAAATAAAAATTTCAAAGTGTATATTTTTTTATACACTGAAAACATACTACTGCTCATGTTGAACCATATGCAATAAATACCTTAAATCATTCATGTTTACTTTCAAAAGGATGCCTAAATAGATACTATGTGTGGCAAAAATTGAGTGATTTCTAATGAATTCAATTTTCCCATCCTGAATATCTAAGAATCCCATGCTTCAGAAAACTGCCATTCTCTTATGGTTCTTAACCTTTTATGAAACTATAGATATATAGTTCCAAAATTATATAGATATAATGAATTTATTTTCTGTCACAGACTTGCCCATACCATATTCTTGGTTGTCTTCCATAAGTTATCATTAACAATATTCATAGTAACATGTGAAGAAGTCTGCATTAGTTTAAAAAAATATTGGAGCCAGTGCGGGTGGGTAGCTTGAGTTCTTAGATTCCTCTTTCAGAAGCCTGTTGGCCTGTGATATAAAAAAATAGAATTTTATTGTAATAATCCAGAAAAAATACTAAAAATCATATGTAAAACAAGAGAGCTAGAATAGCAAAGGCAACTCTGGGCAACAAGGACAAGCTGGGAGAATCATAATCCCAGACTTTAAGTTATATTACAAAGCTACACTGATAACACAGCATGGTATTAAAAAAGACATGTGAATAAATGGGATGGAATAGAAGATGGGGAAACAACTCAAGGAACATTCAGCTATGCTGTCTTTCACAAAGGAGCCAAATCCCTTTGCTGAAGGAAAAATAGTCTATAAAATTACAGGCAAAGACTACAAAACCATGGTTCTGCAAGAAATAATACTTAGAATCAACAAATTGGATTACGTCATTATAAAGCTTTTGCAAAGCAAAGGAAACCACCAATGGAGTGAAGAGACAATATACAGCATGGGAAAAAAAATTGCCAGCTACTCTTTAGATAAAGGAGTAATATCTAGAATATCTAAAAAAATCAAGATATTAGACTCCCAAATTTAAAGATCCAATCAAAAGTGGGCCTCTGATATGAACAGACACTTCTCAGATGAAGAAATGCAAGCTTCCAATAAGTACATGAAGAAATGTTCAGGTTCCTTGGCCATTTGAGAAATGTGAATTAAAATGACACTAAGATTCCATCTCACTCCAAAAACAATGACTACCGTTACCAAGCAATAAAGAATGCTGGTAAAGTTCTTGAAAGAAAGGAAAACTTCTTCATCATTGCCGAGAGTGTGAGCTGTTATAACCGTTTTGAGAATTGGTATGGAGGTTCCTCAAAACTAAAACTAAAAATTTCATTTGACCCAGAAATTCCTCTTCTAGCTATTGTTCCCAAAAGAATTCAGGACATCATACCACAGTGATGCATTCATACCCATGATCATAGGAGCACAATTCATAATAGCTAAATCTGGGTAACAAGCTATATATCCATTAACACATGAATGGATAAAGAAGGGTGGTGTTACTGTGTTGTAAAAAAGAACACACTTGAGCCATTTATGGACAAAGGATGCACCTGAGATCATAATGTTAAGCAAAGTAAATCAGACACACAAGCTTAAAAATAGCATGGTTTGTCTTTTATGAAAAACATATAAATAATGTATGAAATATATGGCAGATAATATGAAAAAGAGAGGAAAATGTTATTAAAAACCAGTGTGAACATTGTATCTAAAAATTTACTTTAACTTTGTAAATTTGTCTTATGTGTTTTATATGTTTTTCTTATACTAGATTTTAACTTGAATATATGTTAACTAACTTTATGGTATCCTAAGATAAATGAATCTGACAAAATAAAAGGAGGTGGGGAGGGGGAAATTCAAGTGTATTTTGCACATAGAACATTTTCTTACAATTAATGCTATTATTATGTACTGCAAATATGTACCAATAAAAGTGAAAACTTAAAAAATCTGGTGGTTCTTCTTAATGCCACCTAGATATTGGTTACATTGACTAATAAGATATTCAACCATGTAGAAATATTTTCTGGAGAAGAATGTTTATCAATGCAAGACATTTAATAATGTTATTTAATGTAATCTATTCAAATTTGAGTGATTAAGAGATAAAAAAAGCTTTAGGATTTAATTGAATAATGTTTCATGGATTTTAGATGCTTAAAACAGTTCACAAAATGTTAAACATATAAATTATATGCAAATTACAAATAGCAAAATAGAAGCAGAAAATATGATCGCCACACTTTAATATTTTCTCCTGTTATTATAATCTTAGCATGCTCTTGCCTCTATGAATGACTCTTAATAACTCATGGATGTGATTATCATTAATACAACTCAGAAATCCATCCAGGGTGATGAAAGCATCCTAAATTGCCCTTGATCATGTTTCTGACCACTTAGAAGTGTCTTTATACTGTCACTAGCTGAGATTCTTCATCGTTTTCTATGTCCTTGTCAAGTAATTGCTTCAAAAAGAGATCAGTGAGAATCTATAAAAAGAATTAAGATCAAACTCAGCTCAAACACCCTTTTCAATATGGAAGTGTCCTCTTTAATATTAATTTATAAATATATATAATATTAATATATATTAATATGCATAAACCTGTATTGTCCCCTAATTCCCTCTATTTGGCAAAAGAATCACAAAGATTCAACTCTCTTCACGGAAACCAGACTATATTGAAAATAAGAAACATGTTTGTAGGAAATTCACAATTTTATCACTGCATTTCCTCAGAAGGAATAGAAGTGTTTTATGACTGAAAAGCTGCAGAAAATGTTCTGCATGATAGGAAAAAATTAATTAAACTTACTCGAAGTTCCTTTTGCAAGCAGCCAAAGTGAAAGCCTAGAATTTGCCAAGTAGTGGATAAGATCAGCTACCTATTAAACATTATCCATAAAATGGCCACTATATTCAATTTTATTTTTCAATACAATGATAATCAAGAGCTTCATGTGAGCAGATAAGACGTTTTGCTGTTGTTTGCCGAGTTCACAGTCTAATATGTCTATTCCACAAGAGTTAAAAGCAAATACATTGTGTGTCTTTGTGCAGTACTAATTTGTAGATTAGATGAATCAAATTATCACTTTTATACTTCATATTCAGGCCCACTTGGCAATCATCTGAGTTGAATGCAGGAGAAGATACGATTGATCGTATCTCCATTTTGAGAGACATTGTGGTGCATCTTGTAAGACTATTAAAAACCAATCAAATCACCAAACTGGAGGATAAAGTTGTGGTAAAACAACCATCCTTCCACAGTGAGTTAGAGAATGGAACACTTCAGCAAGCTGCCAAATATATCATACTTTGAAAAGTTCAAATGATTAACTGATTGAAAAATTCTTAAGTTTTTTAGAAGTATGATTGTTTGCCATTGTATACATATGATTTAAAAGCATTAGAAAGTTTCTGCAATGTAGCAAGGTTTTACCTGAAAAAAAGTAACCCATTACTATTCCATCATTAAATTTTTGAATTAATTTTCTTTGAATAGATGTCCAGCAATGGAATTTTGAGTCATACAGCTGTTCTATGCAAGTGTTTTCTTTAAGCAACTTCCATATTACTTTTCACAGTGGTTGCATTTGCATTGGTTGTACATATGATTTTCTTTTCTCCACATGTTTGTGAATACTTCTTTTCTTTTGGAAAAATGCTGTTTTTAATTGCAGTAAGGTAATAAGTCGTTATGATTTTAATTCAGTTTCCAGGTGATTAGTTCTATGAGGTACATTCTCCTATACCTTTAGACCTTTGTCTGTCTTCTGTTGAGAAGTATCTACTGAGGTCTTTTGCCCGTTTTTGTCACATTATTTATTTTCTCTGTGTTGACACAGAAATGCTATTAATATTAACCAATTACAAATGTTTTCTCTCATTTTGAAGGTTGTCACCATTCTACTGTTTTCTGCGTTATGTAAAGATTTTTTAAAATTTATTGCAATTTCAATAGTCAGGTACCGTTAATGGATCATAAGCAAAATAAATGGTAAGATACATAGAATCCTGGAGGAATGCAAGGTCTAAGAGGAAAAAAAAATAACTGTGAAAGGTGCCAAAGAGTGTCTTCAAGAATTAATATTTCTAATATAGAAGTTTGATGTTTCTAAGATAGATAAGAACATATGTAACTAGAATGATTATGAGGACATGCTCTTCTATCTGAACTAGATAAATGTTATTAATCACTGAAAACACTGTGGGGCTTTTCAGAGAATAGTTTGCAACTATATGAGGTCATCTCTTATAGAATAATGAGGCCTTATGATTTTGCTTTTTCCTCCATGACTTTAAAAACTAGTGTGAAACCCCTGCAAGGTGAGTTAGCCCTTCATGTAACACATATCTGAAGGATATGTAACAAGTATTTAGGATAATTTTCTGCTTTGAAAGCCTCCTTCCAGTTTTACTCAAAAGAAGATATAATATGTAGAAAAAAATATTATGAATCAGGGAATGGTTTCTCATTTCAGCTGCTCAAGTTTTTACACAGTACCATCCATTCTGAACTAGGATTTCTCTCATTATAAAATTGCACTAAATTAACAATTTAAAACTTTCCCTAAAAGTTATTTTTGCTAATTTAGTTTAAAATTATTAAATCTAACTGTATATATGTACCTCTTTGTGTCTTCTATTTCAACTTTTATTAATTCTCAGACATGCATCTAAAATTTTCATTAGAGACACTTAAAGATAAAAATAATATTTTCATTCCTCTACAGAAATTTTTATATAATGTGTAAAAATAAAATAATAAATATATTAATGTACCATTTTGCAATAAATGTATTGAAGCGCAAATACCTTGAAATTTTCCCTGGGAAACACTGAAAGTATTCACGAGTTTCTCTCCTTTGGGATTGTTTCAATATTTGCCAGATTCAAGTTATTCTTGAAGAGTTTTCGTGATTAGATAATATATATCTGATTAAAAATGTTATTATGATCCAAAGAGATCCACATTTGGGAGCGAAGGTAATCTTTGAAGATTTACTACAACATCAATGTTCTATTATCTTGAATCTGAAATTTCACTTCCAGGCAGATGCATATGTTTAATCAATATCTCATTGCTATTGTATTTTTCAAGATTCTTTTAACTTTCATACCTATTCACTTGATTATAACTCAGTAACTTTACTCTGAAACCATGGAAACCATTAAGCTCACATTATCTGGTCTTTTTTATTGTTTTCATAAAATTCTGTTAAGCATGAAAACACATTTTTGTGATTTAAAATTTTTGGTATCTTTGTACAATGCAAGAATCAAGTGGCAGGATATTACTTTAAAATGGAAATATTTCATATAAGATATGTGCCTGCATATTTATTATACTATTTCTTCACATAATAAAATTATGCTAAAGTCTTCAGCCCCCATATAAATAACAGAAAATTTGCATGTACCATCCTGAACCCATCAGTTTAGTATCAATCCTTATGTCTTCCATTTTCACAAGTTCTAAATACAGAGTGAACTCATTTCCAGAGAGGTCATTTCTATATGTATAGGTAATATGTATTCATTGACACGTTGGTGAAGATTTGTGTTAATAAAATACTTCTCAAGGTACCTCACTAATGTTGAGTTGAAAGCTGTCTGACAGTAACAAAATGAAGTGCACATGATGATTAATTATCTATTTGATTCTATTGCCACTGTTTCAGGTATGCTACAGAATCACGTATTTGCTACACTCACCAGAGTATGTACTTCTCTGAGTTCTAAAGGCAAACACTTTTGGTCACACTACTTCTTCTGGGTAGGATATTTACTCAAGTATTTCAACTTGTAAAAATTATTGTGCTTAAATCTAGAAATATACAAAATCAAATTTTTAGATGTTAGACAGAATGCAAGCATTTCAGTGCCTGTCTTCTATGTATTTTTTTGTGCTATTGAGAAAGTTACATAACTTCTGTGATACGCAGTTTTACTATTTAGGAATTCCAAGGTATTAGAATCAATAGAAGAATACAGGTACGATATTTACTTATTTATTCTAAGTCATTGCCTTGAGATATCATGAAGTCTGAGAAGATTCACATTCTATTTACTCGTTGCAAAAAGGAGATCAAGGAAAACCAGAAGTTAAGTTCAAAATCCTTGGTGTTAATAAGATGTTGCTGCATATTTCAGTCCAAGTCTAAAGGCACCAAGAGCATTGAGGCACAGAGAAAATGAGTGTCTCTATGATATTAAACAGAGCAAAGCCAAATCCTAATCTTTTTCATCTTTCCTTTCTATTCATGCCCTCGGTGAATTATATGATGCTCACCTACAGTAAGGGGGGTACACACATTACAATTTAAGCATTCTCAACTTTTCTGTCAGTACTCTCAAAGATACGAAGGGCATAATGTATAGACAAACAACGGTCCATTCCATGATCCAGCTAAATTGTCAAATAAAGGTAATATGTCAAATGTTAAACAGCTAAGATTAAAATTCGTTTTATAGGTAGATTAATCTAACCTCCTATGATGTAAGAGTGAAGTTGCTCAGCAAATGCAAAGCACATAATATACAATCTGTGAAGCAATAAGTCCCATGCAACTATGTGCTACTATTAATAAATGTTGACTATTGCAGCCTCCTACTCCCTTAACATATCATTTCAGCAGAATTTCCAGTACTAAGTTTTCAGTAGTAATTTTGCAATTTGCAATATTTCTTAACATTATTATTGGTCTCATCTCCTTTTACATAGCATTTAATTTTTGCCCTTAAAACAATTAATAAAATAAGATAAAGTATATATATTTCTGCTAACCTATGAGCTCATTAAGGGAATGAAGTTATTCATTTCCAAAGGTGCTTATTTTAGATATTTTAAATTGCTTATAAATATTTCTGTGTAAAAACCCATGAATCTTCATGGGGATAAGCACTGCATCACTGACTTGTGTTTTCTTTTTAATAAAACTTTCTGGGCCAATTTAGAGAAAAAAAGATTTTTATGTTCCACTCAAACTTAAAAGTGCATATATATATATTACTTTGTATAAAAAGGAATATAAAATTCAACATTTTTTGAAATCTATCCAAACACTTTGGTTTTTATGTATATGATATTTTCCTTCATCCCACAAAAGATTTTACAATTGGAAAAAGTAATTTTCCTTAGCAAAGGAACTGAGAATTCAATTCTCTTTTCAAATGATCACATATCCTTATAATTTTTGTGAAAGACTTTCAGAGTGAACCCTTTATTTTCCTGTACTCTTTTGGAATTTTTGTGCTTATTGTTCCTGCACTAAAATAAGCTTAGAGAAAATATGAAATACAAATAAACTAGATATATCTCACAAGAAATATATCCATGATAAAAAATTATGCAGCGAAACCTCAAGTATTTTTAAAATCTGTTGATTAAAAGTTAACTGGATACCAAGCAAACTAGCTATACACCTAAATACAGAAAACACTACTTATATTATTGCTCCAATTAATGTATTTTCAAAAATGAGAAAATCAACAATGCCAAAACAGCAGACAACAAAAATAACAAAAGCAGTAAAGCAAAAGCATAAAATGAACCCCTGGGTTATGTTAGAATTAAACATTAATGCTAGCATTACATTAGACACAGTAAGTTTTGCTTCTGTATGGCTATGATTAAGTAGTCTCATGATTAAGTTCTGTCACAGAAGATTAAATTTACAAGAGAAAATCACACACCTTTATTTGATAAAAATGTTTACATGACATGGGAGGCTCAAATATAGTTGCCAAGAAATAGGAAAATTTGTGTGTTTTATGCTATGTTTATCAAAGTACTGGATAGTTGTGGAAGACAGTGAATGGACAAAGGGTTACTGATCTAACAGTGATAAACCGGGGAAGTCTTAGCAAACACTGCTTGTTAAGAGTCTTCCATGTACTGTGTCTGATTCCAATCAGATCTAGCGTAAGCATTTCACATGAAATCTACTTCTATGGATATTATGGTCCATTTCAGAGGATGATCCAGAAAAGTTTGCTTAGTTCTTAAAGCCAGCTCTAGCAGAGAAGGGGAAGAAAAAGTGAGAGAGTCCCTCTTATATTTGTGGTTTCCCCAAATAGCAAGGTGCCATAATGTTGTGTAAAATGTCCTAAATGCTATCATTTCAGATATGACTATAGAAATCTCATTGGGTGACTGTTCCTGCAGATAACAATTTTAAAGTTCAGATAAAAAACAGCAAAACACAAATATCAGAAGATACTGCAGAGTAATGAAAGATATAGGTGCTCAGAATAAGGAAGTGGCTTCCAGTGAATTTTCATGAAAGTCATCCTGTGTTCAGGGTAATGGAGCACATGACTTAAGGGATACCCACTGTCTGGATCTAAAGAACCATGTACCATTTAGGGATAAGCAGAGCCATTTTGTACAGTGGGAGATCTCACAGCTCAGAGTCCAAAATGGTATTCTGAGAATAACCACTGAGCAAGTTTCTAAGGAACAATTAAATTATATACACATGGGGCAGACTCCAACTAGCACAGATAAGAATTAAGAAAATTTTACATGACAGAGTTGACCTGTCACTCAAAATACAAAGATGGTAATGAGTCAGCCAAATTAACTGTCTTATAAAAAAATTAATATAAAAATATGTTCTGAAGGACTATAACATTATTCAAACTTTCTGTCAAGTATCCCAACATCCTGAAAGGAAATTATTAGGTATACAAAGTAACAAGATTATGTAAACAATTTTTATGGAAGAAAAGTTAGTCGATATCAATATTAAGATGTGGATAATGATTGGAATTAGTATTAAGCAATTATAATTTTGCTCGATGATTAAAAACAAAGTTTATTTGAATGAGTATTTACAGCCCCTTAGGAGGGAAACAGAAGATATAAAAATAAAGAATCAGTGGTATCAGATGGTAATGCTTTTCTAAGCAACCATGAACAAAGCAGAATTTGAAGAAACTAAAATTGCAATGTTTGCATGAGTTTCTTGCTTAATTATGGAGTAATTTATGAAAAGAAAATCTCTTTCTGGAAACAATGAGCCAAAAGAAAACTGTCTGACTTTATTCTGATAGTCAACAGGAAAAACTATAAATACAATTTTGTGCACAGAATATTTAAATCAGATCAAAGCCATTTTGGTGGAGTAGTCAATCTTAGAGAGATTTTCCAGTTCAAAAAGTATAACAATTACAAAAAGGGAATTCAGATATAACACTAGCTTATTTGATAAAAAGAAAATGCAAATCTTTTCAAAAGAAATAAATTTAAAATAGTCAAAGTAATTTTCATAATATAGAGTAATCACACTAAATAGCAGAGATTAAAACACAGTGTTGATATTTCCAGTGGGAGAAAAAATAACTAATGGAGCCAAACAGATATCAAGGAAAATGGTACATTTACCTAGACTTATGTTATATCAAACAGATAATATGGCAAGAAAATTAGTAAAGAATTGACTAACTAATAAATACTATAAGAAATTGATTTGTAAACATAACATAGACTTTGGTTTAAAAATCAAATATGAATAAAGAATTAAATATGAAAGTTAAACCTTTCATGTTTGGAAGAAATAGAAAAATAAAACTCAAATTATATTTGGAATTTAAAAAAATGAATTATTAATATTTGTGTTACATATGAGCAACATAAAATGTATATTAAAGTGTACATTAAAGTTGAAAGACATTGAGAAAAAATATTTCAGCTTAATAACATACTCAATGGAGATACTATATTTCACAGAAGAGATAATTTGCAACAGACCTACTATACTGTCAAATTTTTCAGAATTTGACAGTACTTCTAAAACCTGACAGGGAAAAGAGAACTGTCTTTTCTCTCTACAATAAATACTAAAGTGTTTTCATTATGAAAAAAAGTAAAATATGCTTCTAAATGAAGATAAATAATGTTATAAAGATCGATGAAAAAAGCATTAATTGCATCAGTGCTATTATTCAACACTTTAAAATTTGAATTTCACTATGATTATCTTGGCTATCATTATGGTTTACATATACAATTTTCCTCAAAGGCCTTGTGTCCAGAGATGGTTCTGGGTTGAGAAGGAAAATCACTGGGGGAAGACCTGGAAGGGCATATTTCTCTCCGTGGTGTTCCCTTCCTCAATCTGTTTCTGTCTGCAATACGTTGAGCTGCTTTCCTCCACCATATCTTCCCTTGCTGGCTTTGCCTTGCAGTAAATCTGCTGTAGACTAAACTCTGAGCCAAAATAAACCTCCTTTCCTTTAAACTGGGAGTGGGGAACCTTTTATCTCAGTGATGGTGAAGTGACTAATAAGAAAACTGGTACCAGATAGGTTGGATTGTTCTTGTGTGTTGAGTTGTTGGATTGTTGTTGGACATTTGATCTCAGTGGTGGGAAAGAACACTGGTACCAGAAAAGTTGTACTGTTGTCATTGTATGATTGTGAGAATTAGAAGCCTTTGGGACCTAAATGCAGGAAGGGTTTGGAAATGTCTGTGGATATGTGCTAGAGAAACCCTAGAATGCTATATACAGAGCTTGGAGGGTGATTTTAGTTGCAGCTCAGGAGACCACAATGCTGATAGAATTGCCACAGTAAAGGCTGGGCTTATGAAGCTTCAGATGTAAGACAGTTCCAAAGGCATTTGTGAAGCTGAATTGAAAGCCATTTGATAAACTGATCTAGAAGAAGAAATTTCAAGGCAGCCAATAGTTCAAGCTAAGAGATAGCTATGACCATTGGCCATAACTACAATGGGAATGTGAATCAGGAAAAGGCAAATAAACACACAACAACAACAGAAACAGAGTTGAATTATTTTAAAAATTTGCAGTTTGGCCGTAGCAAAAGAACTTTAATATTTTGGCCAATGAGAGCCTTTTTTTACTGGAAAGATTAATATTTAAAGAAGTCAAGTATTTCACTTAAGGACAATAGGAAAGATAACGGGAGGGTGTCTCAAGAAATAGAGAAACTAAACCCATTGAAGGCTCAACAGTGTAAAGAGGCAAATTGCTCTGAATGACCCACACTGTCTAGGGAACTGTTTCCTGACTCCAGTTATTCAGAGGCCACTGCAACCATAGTCCAAGGGGATTTGGCTACTGCTCAAGTGAGTAGCAGATTTTGACCTCATTTAGATGCATTGATTTTTTAACAATGAAGAATTCAAGACTTTTGGCATCATGGTGGTTTCCAACCCGATTTCAGGGGAAGGTCCAGGTGGCCAAGAAGTGCGTCTTAGAGAAGTCAATGCAGTAATCTGTGAGCAAAGCCCAAAAGTGAAGTGGATACCTGAAATATTTGGAGATGCCAGGAACACAGAATATCTGCTGAGGAGAAAAAATACAAATTGTGAAGACAGCCAGCACAGAGAGGTGAGGGGCTGAAATCAACCAAGCAATAGAGGCAGAGTGGCACAAGCCCTTAGGAGCTAACATCTCACCACAGCTTTCCCCATATTCTGGACATGGACCCACTGGATTCGATATTTTTCTTAATGATTTTTAATCTTCTTATTGTCTGATTCCTATCAATCCTCCATTCTTAGTTTTTTGGAATGATATTTTTTACTTTGTGTTGTTTTATGTTGGATCTTTAACTTTTAAAAAAAATGCATAGAGAGAGACAGCTGACTCAACCTTGAGTCTCAGGGAAGACTTTGGACTTTTACTTTTCACTGCTTCTGAAACTACAAACATTTTGGTGATTCTTTCAGATGGATTCACCATGTTTTACATAATAAGATGTGCATGATCATTTGGGTGTTCTGGGGCAGAATATTACAGTTTAAAACTAATCCCCTCCAAAGTCTTATGTTCAAAGCTGAACCTTGGTTGAGAGTGATGAGTTACTAGGGCAGGACCTGGGAGAATGTATTCTTGTCTTTGGCTACATCGTTTCTCTGCATCTTGCTTGCCATAGGTTCAGCAGCTGACCCCCACTGTTATGGACTGCATCTTGACATCCCAGAAAGCTTCATGTAATCAGAGGTGGAGTTTTTCAAAGGTGACTGTATCTAGATTATGTGATGCTGGATTGATTCTTGGTGCAATGTTAGGATTAAGAGTGCCTGAACTTGAGTGGGAATGCTACCTGGCCAAGGGTTGGTAGCCTGGAAAAAATATAAGGGACAGGAAAAGGACTTACTGTTGTTGCTGTTTGTTGCTTTCTGATTTCTGCCATGAACTGTTTCTCTCTTATAACGTCTCACTGTCAGGCAACCCTGCCTTGGACCCAGGCAACTATGAACTAAAACCTCTACAAACTCTGTGCTACCATAAACCTTTAAATTTGGGTGTCTGGTGTTTTTTCGTAGTATGAAGAAATAACCAAGACATCCACAATGCCTTTCCACCATGCTATTTATTTCTAGGAGCCAAATGACTGAGGATTTAAACTGTGAGCTAACATAAACCTTAAGTATTTTATCCCAATGACAAGAAAGAGACTAATACTTTGAATGTTAGGAAATACTCACTTAATTTTTATTTCAGTGTTTGCATTTTTTTAAGCAACTAGATCTTCCATATTGTTTAAGATTTAGGTCCCTAAAAAGTCACTATATAGCTCTGCTGGTTGGTGATC
Source organism: Hydrochoerus hydrochaeris (assembly GCA_004027455.1). Taxonomy (NCBI): domain Eukaryota; kingdom Metazoa; phylum Chordata; class Mammalia; order Rodentia; family Hydrochaeridae; genus Hydrochoerus; species Hydrochoerus hydrochaeris. The sequence goes on from PVLA01000659.1 coordinate 376,311, forward strand.
TTGGGTAGTAGTACAATATAATTTTTAGTTTTGTTATTATTTATATTTTATTTATTTTGGAAGATGAAAAATCTGGTAATGCAAATAGATTTTCAAACTATATTTGTACTTTGAAGCTGAAATTATATTCATCTGTGACACTTCCGGGACTTTTACCTTTCCTGGTTGGGTATCACATTCCATCACGAGCTTTGGCATTTATGCAACACGCTGTCTTCTCAGTATATTCGCTGAGATCTACCCATGATAGGAACAGACAATGGAAGGTGAGCTCCATTCACGTTGTTTTGTGTGTGTTAAAAGAAAAACTTAGCCTAAAAAGAAGAGGAAAAACAACCAAAACAATTATTAAAATTGCTTAAAATTGTTACAGTGAGCTGCATTTTGGAATGTAATCATCACGAGTTAAAAATTTTCTCACCAAAGTACTACACTTTGACAGTTAGAATTGTGAGAGTACATCTAATCAGCAGTCCTCTTAAATTCTTTCATTTGTTCTCTCTTTTTCTGAGCTATATTTTCAAGTCATTAATTTACGACTATGCTAAGCTAATATTACACTGAGGTGTTTATAAATTGATTTTAGTAAAACATCTTTAATCTTACATTATAATGCTATTTATGTCAATAACACATTATAGACAATCAAAACATTCCACTGTCTTAGCATTTTCTACATTACCAATGACAACTGATTAGCAATAAGAAGGAAAAATATAAAGAAATAGTTGAAGTATTGAGTCTCAAAGTATTTCTTTCTAGCATACAACATAAATTCACCAGTGTATTTCATTTTATGTAATGCATTTGTCTTGTGTTTTATTTTCTCAATTTTATGCTATCTCAGTGAGAAAATAAAGGTTTATAAGTATGCAGTTGGTTCAATTTGACAGAAAAGATATAAAAGAATGAATTTTAGTTATAAATATGAAAACATAATGGCTAAAAATAAGCTTTCATTACGAGAGAATCACCATAACACTTGCTACTGTGACGTAGAGGAATATTGATATCTAAAGTTTTAATTATGAAAACTTAAAGATATTTATACTGGGGAAATTGGTATTTCTGTACAGAAGTAAAAGTAATGAGATTTTGAGTTGTGACTAATAAACATTTAATAATTATTAATTTAAACTTTATTTCCCTTTGAGTTTTCTCTTGCTGTGTACAATATAAAACAGGTGCCATATTATTCTACAGGTACCAGAGTTTAATAATTTTTACTGAGCTTGACATTATTCATCTAAAATCAAGTCACTTGCATTGCTATTGCTTTGGAAAACTTAATTAGGAGTTAGGGAATTTATAGCAAAAGTAATATCATTTGGTACACTCATGATGAGAAATTATTTAGATTCATTATGTTGAAATACGAGAATTATACCTTTAGTGTTTTGTGATTTAAAAATAATTTATTAGAACAGGGAAAGGCAGATTTTATAAAAACAAATACAGAAACAAACTCTAGAGTTTTCTTCCTTAAATGCATTTATTACTTAACTGGATATTCCACCTGTCTTAGTTACTTTTCTCTCATTGCTGAGACAAAATACCTAATGCCAAAATTTAAAAGGGAAAAGATTTCTTCAGCTCAAAATCTATAGAGGTTTCAGTTAATAATCATCTGGCTCCAAGGCAGGGTATGTGGCAGACAAGTGTTGCAGAGGAGAAACAGTTGAAGGAGGGCAGAATGTACCAAAGCAAGCAAGAGGTGAGACAAGTCCCTTCCTGTCCCTCATATTGTATCCAGACTATGGGGATTAGGGCAGAGCCAATCCAATCCGTGTACTGAGTTAGTAATCACACAACTTTAATCCTAGCATTGCACTATGAATCAATCACACACTTAGATTCAGCTACCTCTGAAAAAGCCTAATCTATGACTGCATGAGGTTATGGGTGATGTCTAGATCTGAGGCTTAGCACCATCTTTAAAGATCATTATAATAGAAGCTATATGGTACAGTTAAGTTATAAATAAAACTCTAGTACCAGAAAACCTGGCATTTTTTGAATGTGTTGTGTTTTCCTTCAGGCCTGAATGAATTATTCTTTATGTAAAAATATGATCATAAAAGATATCTATATGATTTTTTTGCCTAATCACAGATTTATTTGGAGCTGTAAACTGGATTAATTTCTTGTACTGGAGGCACAATTTTTCCTGATTGCAGGGCAATCTCTATATCATTGGCAAAGTACAGATCCACTTGAGTAGGATACAGGGAATTGTTTGCTAATGAAATAATCTCTTCTAAACAAGATCTGTTTTTGCTTTTGTCCTACAAGTTGAGAGTTGTGTGTTTTGGAACTGATGTTTCTTTATCATCCTAGGACCTGTCTCTGGGATAGTCCTTAATGTGCTCTACCGACAGATCCCTGAGTGATTCCCAGGTTTAACTTAGTGATAAATGCAGAAGGAGATCTTGAATCCCTATGTACATAGAAACATAGAGTCAGTTGGTTTGAGGTTTCATTGATTAGTTTCTAAATCTCCAGTTTCATCAATAAACATTTCATTCTATGAAAGCAGTACTAGTTACAAAAATCTATTCAGCCAGAAGTCATCATTCCATTTTTTCTTATTCCTTGTTTATTTTATTAATGTGCAATAAATATGCAGCATAAAGGCTGATGCTGTGAGTTTTCTTAATGAATGTAACATAATTTGATTATAACCATCCTCCAAAACCTCCCCTTGTCTGGCCATCCTCCTCCTTCCAAAAATCTCTTTTAGTTATGTGTCATTGCCTCTCTGAATCTGACTCATTTCACTTAACACAAAAATCTTCAGTTTCATCTATTTCCCTGAAAATGACATGATTTTATTCCTCTTCATGATTGCATAATACTCAACTGTGTTCATAAGACAAAATTTATTTATTCATTCACTCACTGACAGGAGCTTAGACTGCTTCTAATGCTAATCATAGAATAACTTTCTGGCCCATCATATGCTACGTCCCTGGGTCATTTCTAAGAAACTTTAGTTATCATTATAGACTTTTAAATCTATTCTTCAAAAATAAAACAAAATAGTTTTGTGTAGTGATTATTTGCAACTCTGGTTGCAAGAAGGAAATTAAAGTGTGTCTCTAATTCCTCTTTTCTTTTAAACACCTTTTAATATTCAAGGAGTCAGGGATGTTAAAAGGAAGATGCATATTAGCATTTAAGGTTCCACAGTCATTTATGAAATAATGGGTCATTCACGTGACATTAATATCCCCAAAGAAATGAAAGGAAATTTCCAGGACTAGGCCTTTTAGGCCTAGGTAAGCACCGATCAAATATTTCAATAAATTATTAATATCTAGACTTTCTTGGCTTGCAAGTATATTACGACTATATCTGCACTCCAGGTAAAATCTATTCTAATAATATTTTAATGATATACAATTATATCTGCTTAAATAGTACTTAGCTAGTGATTAACATTCATTTGCACTTTGAATGAAAACTGTATCATTCTCTAATTCATAACACTATTTTAATTTTTGAATAGTAGATAGCAAAAGAAAAAAAACAGCATAAGGATAGACCAATTTGAGGTGGCATTTTTAAAATAACACATCTTATTTTAATTCCACTGCTGTCTTTTTTCCCATGCTACAACTGTAATATTTGTACCATTTCTTAACTCCACCGCCAAATTTTTAATAAATTTGCATAATTTTTAAAGTTAGTAATTATATTTCGTAGATTGATTACAAATACAGGTATTCTTTGATATATCTAAAGAAATCATAAGTGTTGATTGCAATATGGAAATTTTTACATTTTTTAAAAATGTGAATTACTTACCAAATATTTGAGTTTCATTAAGTCAGGTTCCAGCATCAAAGTAAATATGCAGCTCACCTATATCAATTTCTTTGTATAAAAGAATTATGCAGCATATTATAATTAAGGCTGATAACAACTGGTTAATATTTCAGGGATAATTATATTCCAAACAATCATAAATATGTTAGTTTGCAGGACAGTTTAAAACACATTATTATTAATAGATTTTTGGTATTTTAATAATTGTATTTACTAAAGGGGATAGTTTTGTAATAAACCTACAAGATCCATTAAGATTAGACTTTTTATCCTAAAATACACAATTTATTCCAAATTTTATGTCCAATTAGCAATCTGAAAGAATGAATAACATTTTTTAAAAATCCAGTACCAATTAATTTTAATAAACCAAATCTACTGAGCACTAACTAGGTCGAGAACATTAATATGACCTTGAAGATAGATGTTATTATCTTCAGTTTGATAAGATTTTTGAAGAAGTTGAATCTTACAGAGTCTAAATCACTTACTCAAAATAACTGAACCAATCAGCATAACTGAATTTGAAATACATGTTTATGTAACTCCAATTCATGGAATTTTTCCAATTTGTCCACAGTATTAATATTTTTAAACCATTAAATTTGAGATGTGACAAGCTAAGAACTGCTATCTTATTTAGTCAAACAGTATAACTAATTTCTTTGTGAAGAGAGGTGCTTTATTTCTTTGAAATACTTGGAAAATGCATCTGTGATAGAATAATAAGGTATTTCTGGAAGATTTAACACTGGAGACAAGCTGGTTTGTCTTGTGATCCATGAAATATCATGAAACTATTCAGAGGGAGAGTTGAGTGGGTTGCATTTAAAAATGTCCACATCTATAAACCTGAGAACTAAACACATACAAGTGTGAATGTTTATTTTGAATTACAAAAGTGTGAATTGTATGTGATTTAAATGTTTAAAGAAAATGGTGCTCTTATGCAGTTCTGAGAACTGAAAATGACTTCAAAATGAGTGCTTTTAAATAGGCTCTCAGGAAGATGTGGGCTTTTTTTTATACAATGGACTACTACTCAGCCATAAAGAAGGGTTACACTTCACAGTATTGAAAAAGATGAGAAATGGGCTGTCTCGTCCTATTCCCTTGACAGCCAGAAGGGGACGTAGTTCAACAAACCTGTCATGCTTCTCCCTTTCTCTTTGCATGGTTTCTTGTGGGTGTTCTGGGGCAACTTGTTCCCATGTCTTGTGTTCATTTCTGAGGTCACTTCTGAATCCCTCCTGGACCACACCGACAGGAGGCCCCCAGAGCTGACAGCTTGTGTAACCCTGTCTGACTGCTAAGCTGTGGGCATTGCTGCCACTCCTCAAGAAGAGCACTGGAAACCGCCTCTAACGGAGCAGCAATCAGAGAAGAATTCGGGCCCACCGTTAACACCCTTGAACTCCCCAAGTCCCAGTGATTAACGTGGCTGGCCCTCCTGGAAAGTCCTAAGGCTGGCAGCAGTCCCAAAGTTAGTCCCAGTTTTGCAAAGATGGGGTGGTAGCTATCAACCAGCAGCTTCTCCCAAGTTTTACTGCCATACTGGCCCCTTAACAGCTGTTCCAGGTCCCACAACTGCAGGGAGTTCCGACACTGTCCTCAAAAGACCTGAATTTGAAAAAAAAAAAAAAACCAAAAAAACACCCTAGGAGAAACACATTTGGACTCCGATGTTAAAGACGGCATTAAATTATGTTCCTGAAATGTTCCTCACTTATGTCTGAGTCATTGTATTACATGTGTGTGTGTACAACTAATACACTTTGACTTGCTGTAATTTTAAGTTTAAAAGGTCAGCTAAAAATAAATAATAAAGCACCATGATTCCTGTTTACCTTTCTGTATTCAAAGAGCTGGTATGACTACTTTTGTAAAATCGAACTGTATTAACAGCACACTGATAAATCATTTGGAAAGACATTTGAAATTCATCTTCTCAGTGACATTAGTATTCATTTTCTTAGTTTTAACATTGAGCAAAGCATTTTTTATCTTTGCTTGTATAATTATTTTTCAGCCTCAAATCATGCTAAAAGTAATTGAGTGCCATCGTAATCTAAGAGAAACAATGAGTCAAATGTTCAACAGACCAAGCTATCATAATTAAAAGACAATCTTTCTCCTTTAAGCTAAAAGTGCTGATTCTGCTGAATAACTACTTTGAACAAACAGGATTGTCCAATTGTATCAGGAATGCATTTTTTATGGTGTGCATTGTGTTTTCAGTAGAATTTTTTGTTCAAGGTATCGGGTAGGTAAGAGAAACTGATATTTTACCAATCAATATCAGAAATAAAATTTGTTTTCTATCTTTAAACACATTTCCTTACTTATTGAAAGGTATAAATATCACATTTCAGTATATACTACATATGCCTAGTGGAGGATGGTCTAAATGTATTTCACTAGTAAATGTCCCCAAATACAGGTTACGTCAACAGCATGATATGCTGGCTCTTGATAACATTTGTTACCATTTCTGGAGGGTTTGAATGAGATCAAAGCACAGAAGGGTCATTATGTGCAGACTGAAAGAGCACAAGGGGTGAGCAAAAATATGGTGAAAGGTAAATTTAAGCATTCTTTATTTTGTATGATCACTCTTTCTGATCAACCATTTATTGTGATTCATGTCAAATAAAAATATTTGGGTATTTCTTCATGAAAGGAAAATTCTAGAAACACTTCAGAGAATGAGAACAATGTTAGGCTAGTATATTTGAAATGAAGGGAGGATATTATAGAGGGATTAATGGCAATGTGTAAATGTTTTTTTTAAAAATTTAAATTTAATTTTCACTTATTGTATATGCAGATAGTAACTTATATGTCACCTGTACTTGATTTAACTTTGTGTAAAATCATCCTAATGCGTCCTCTGGGTTGAGGTAAATATCTAGTATTCATTTCTACTACAGCAAAAAAGACCTGGGACAACACACTCAAAAGTAACGCTCAAGTCCAGAGTTTCTAAATATCTGTTCTGCCTAGAAACCCTTGGAAATTCATTTGCACACTCTCATTTCAGGCCAAAGGAGACTATTTCAAGTCTAGCAATCTTTGCTCAAACAAACAAAATAGATGAAAACACTACAATGTTTCTCCTGCAGCTATTCATGTATTTTAACCACTAGTTTGGTTTAAAAACATCTTTTGAAGGATAGCTTTATTTGTAAAGCCAGTTAACCCCAGTGATAAAGACTACCTTACAAGCAAAATATAAATGGGTACACAAGTTTCAAAATGGTTGGGACTCAGGCTTGACACTTAACAAGAACAAGCCTAGATTCTAGCTAATAGCAGAGGCTTGGTCCTCAAGCCTTCCGGAAATCATACCTCGTATAATTTGGAGGAGATTGGCATTAGATTTATTAAATAATGTGGAGAAAACTGGAAATTTTTTCTTCTGTCTACCTCAGTGAGATGTTCTAATTCCTCAGAAAAGTACCCGGATGGATCTTTTTGCTGCCAATCTTTCTCACTTGTGAACAAGGCTAATTTTTTAGTTTACTTGGAGAATTTTGTCATTAATTAAAATTCTAGAGAAAAGATCATAAAGCCATCAGTATCTAGGTAACATACAATGTTATTGCTACTATAATTTTATCTTTTCAAATTACATTACATTAACGTTTACTGCTGGTTTATAGGGTCATAGCTGACAAGCTCTCTTCTTAATACCATTTACAGATGTTCAGTTATTTTGTGTGGAGAAACTTCATTATTTGGTAATAACCATAAACCTGTTCTCTTTTTACAACTCTGACGCAGTCTACTTATTTATTACTACAAAATGTCCCACCTTTGGTAATTCATAATGCTCAACAATTTATTACTTACCGTTTTGGAAGTCAATGCACTACAGAATTCAGTGGATGGTGATGACTGGGGCTGATTTCAACATCGTGCCTCTTAATGCATCCTCCAGAAGGGAGGGACACTGTGTCTTCACCCTGGGGAAGCATGGAAACATGCAAAAAGAATTTTCAGTGCAGCAGTGTGACATGTAGATCTGTAATTCAGAGAAAATGCTTCAGCTAACAAGCACAGATTTTGAGCCATCTCTGCATAATTTGAGACATAATTATAGACAGGATTGCTTGTGGAGGGAAAACACAGTGAGGAAAGAGGGGAAGAGGGCCAAGCAGCACTCCTTGTGTTCTAGTATGAAATGGCAAAATAGGGAAGTGTATCTCCAAAGAACTTTCAAGAACTTGGCCAAAGATGTCAGGAAAATCAAAACTGTAAGGAGTTACATTAGGCCAGGAAAAGAAACATCTTAAAGAAAGGAGGGGATGGTCTGTGAAATCACTATGCTATGATGTCAACTGAGCTGAAATCTCAGCCGTGTTTCTTTGATTTAGTAACAAGAAAATTGTGTTTGTCCTTATTCAGAACTGCCTCGGTAGAACAGGTTGAGAAAGATTGGACTACGCTGAAGAAGAAGAAAAACGGAACATTGGAGGAAGCCATTTTAGGAGATATCCTCTCCTGAAATGAAGATTCAGGAATGTGAAGGAGACGAGAGTAATAAGGTAGTCACTGGATAGCAGAGGGCAGTATTCACTCAAGATATGTGTGCTTGCATGCATGCGTGTGTGTGTGAGTGTGTGCGTGTGCATGTATGTGTATGACATAGGAAGTTTGGAAGGCAGGAAACATCTGTCATTTCAACTTACTCAGAGGCCGTTTATTTCTATTTTATGCAACAACACTCTTCTATTTAGGCAGAATCGCTAAACTTCTTGTCATTTATTTCCTTTTTGTACTTTATTTTTGTTTTGTTGTTGTTGTTATTAATACAAGTGAGTAGTACATAATGTTTATATTCTTTTTGGGAAGTTGGACATAGAAACTCAGATTCCTTTCTTATCCCCTTTTCTTTCCTTCCGTCTTTCTCTTGACAGCTTTATTATCTGTTCTTGAGGGTGTCGGGCTAATTAAATAATCCTAACCCATAACCACATTGACACAGTTGGTTAGAATCTTGCTTGTGGCCTTACACATGTGCATTTTGAAAGGGAGTTTCTACTTGTATTGTTTTGATGGAAGAATATCATCTAGGTCTACAGAACTTTTGCTAATACAAAAATCCACAAACAAACAGGGGACTGGGGGAAAATAATTCAGCCCCCATGTTGCTTGCAAGTCCTATTCCGTGAAATGGAGCTGAGTCCACCAGAGGAAGAGCTATTTTTTCTTTAATAGCTCATGATGCAGCTCCCAAAGCTGGTTCTATGTTTTGGCAATTTGTTCAACATCTCAAAATTTCCAATTCTGCACAAAAGTTCTGTGTAGACCAGTTAATGGTGGGCATCTCTGGAGCTATCTTTATGTGTCTAGATTTATTGCACAGAGAAACCTGCATAAATCTTGTATCATGTCTACAAAGAGTGAGAAGAAAACCTATGTAAGTATACAAAAGTGAACAAAGGTGAGACAGAATGATGATCTGAAGTTATATTGTTTGTTCCTCTCAACTATGATAATCACTTTTGTACTTTCAATTTGTAACAGTTAATTTACATGTTTAAAATTTCCTTATGTTATACCCTGGTTGAATGTCAAATTTGAGTTATGATTTTGGCATTTTCAACTAAAATTCTCTCTATAATGCACTACATATTTCACATAGTTTAAAAAATACTATATCTTCCTTGACCTATAAAAATCAAATTCTGAATAACTTGAGATAAGATGTAAGTTCAAATCAAAATCAGCTTTTTCTTTACCTCTCCCCTAGAAACAATATTTATCACTTCTCTAGTAGTATGCTTCCTTCTATAGGGTAGAGAGAATAAGTTTCTTCAATTATTTTCTTTTTAGAAAAAAAAAAGTTGTTACATGTTGGCCATAACCACTTTTTACCCATGGCCATTAACTGTTTACATCACCCAATTTCTTTCTATTCAAAATTGGAGTCACTCAAGTGCCATTTTTATAAATAACATTATTTTCAATCTCCAGGTTCAATTGTGTCAGTACTAATAGTGAGATTTATTAACTTTTGTACAGTATCTGTGTTACAGACCTCAGGATGTCCTGAAAAATAGATTCTTTCTGACCTGTATTCCAACTCAACTGGCTCCGTTGTTCTTTTCTTGACAGTGACTTTTCCTTCTAACATGTTACCAATAAGAATGTTTACTAGAGATTTTTTTTGCCCAAATTGTCTCCTTTGGTTTTCCTAAAGCAGTTTTTTCTAAACACTTTTAGCCTCTAGCTCATTACTGCATGGACTACTTCCCAAGAGACATTCTACAGACATTACAGAGGGTAAATGGGGAATCCTGAAAGCCAAAGGAAACGTATTTTTCTGGTTAATTCCACTTTCCTATAATCCTATAAATATTAAATGGATCAATACCCTGTGTGGAACAGTTATAATTTCTCTAGTGATTATATGGTTAAAACTCTCTAATTATGTGTTTTACTATTAATATACCTATTATTTCAGCCCTAATATCCAGTCTAACCTACAAGATAGTAATTTGTTAAAGCCTTTCGTGTCGATTCCTAACTTTGCAGGGGATGATGGAAAATTACAAATAGTGATTGAAATAAGGCCGACATTACATGGAAAACACATGGCAAAGAATGATGGGTCAAATTGTTAAAAGCAAGTGAAAGGATTCTGAGGATTCTGAGGAGGTTAGCTGCAATATGTCCTTACTGTAATAAAATTTTTAATTTAAAAATTCACTGTTTTTGACCACCATTCATTGACCATCCATTAGTGGCAATTCATGTCAAATAAAATGAGTGTTCTTACTCGATTGAGTCACTCAGTAGATCTTAACCACGTGACTTCTGGCTTTGATCCAAATTAACAGTTAACATGTGACTATTTAAGTGAAATAGTCCCCCCAAAAGATAAAAGAGAAATGATAATAATCTGACCCAGGAAAAAGTCCACTTATTTTTGAAAATTGATAACCATGTGTTCAGAGTATACTATGGGATGAGATTGGATCAAAATAAAATAGAAAGTAAATGTGAAGGAGAGATAACATAGTATCTTACAGGTCAAGTTTCAAAATTTAAATAACCCAAAAGTGCAGTGAAAAGTTATACACATTACTTCAAAAACATGCTAGCAATGCAAACTAGTTTGAGAGTTATTTTAGTGTTCTGAAAGAGAATGTTACTTTCATCTCTGAAGAGTAGCAGAAACAATTGAAATAAGTAAATAAATGTGAAATGTTGGAGACAAATAATGAGATTTAGAAATAGATGTAATTAAACTATTGAGGAGAAGAAAATGCCAATAACAATCCCCAAATTTCTTTTTAATACTGATGGTGATAAAAGACTGGTAGAGTTAATAACTGAATTCAGGCTACAGTGGTGAGCTGAATTTACTAGTGTAGCTGGATATACTCACAAAGCAATAGCATTCCTGTTCAGCAAAAACAAACACACTGATAGAGAAAATAGGGAAACCACACCTCCCTCAATAGCACTAAAAAAAAAAAAAAAACGAAATACTTAGGAATCACTCTAACAAAAGAAGGAAAATATATATAAAATGAAAATTTCAGTACTATGAAAAAAAAAAGACCAAAGAAGACATCAGAAAATGGAAAGATATCCCTTGCTTATGGATAGGAAGAACAAACATAGTGAAAATGACCATCCTACTAAAATGGATATGCAAATTTAAAATTCGATCCCAATCAAAATTCCATTAGCACACTTTGCAGAGAGACCTGGTACATTCACCAGAAGATAGTTTCTTTAATAAATGGGGCTGGAAAACCGACTTTCCACATGCCACAGTGTAAAAAAAATCTCATAGTTAACTCCATGTACCAAACTAAAGTAAAAATGGATCAGAGACCTAAATATTAAAACAGAAATACTAAATCTTCTGGAAGAGAGAATAGGTAGAATTCTTGAAGATAAAGATGTAGGCAAAGAATGAAACCCAAATTGCGTAGGAAATACTATCAGGTCCTTACCTAGATCCTCAATCTTCCAAACAAGTGAACAATAAGTCTTAAATTCATGAGACAAGTGGTATGATTTGAGGGTTCCAGGAGGATCAAAACCCTTTAGCTGAATATGAGACTCTGGGGCTAAGACAAAAACTTCTTTGGACTGCCTACATTTATTAGCTCCAAAACAAAGAGTGGGGAAAGGAAGAAAAACATAGGCAATGAACAGGACCTTGGGAGTCAGTTCAAGGACATCTCCAAGTAATAAGTCAGTTTAGGAGAACCAGCTTATCTTCATGATGATATGGTAGAAGAGAGTGTAGGAGTAATTCCTACAGCTGCAGTGTCTATCTACTTAACTGATGATTGAGCCAAGTGTCCACAGCCATGGCCTTGTATTGCCCTCTGAGGTATCCCTGGCTTCACAGGCCACTATAGGTTTCAGCCAGGTCCAGTGATTCATAGAGGTTCATTATTATAGATTAAAAACTGGTGGTTAACTTTATGCCAGCAGAATTAAATCACCATGGTGCTGATCATAGATGTTTCACCTGAAGAAAGTTGTCAGCATAAATAGAGATGTGGAGAAGAAGAGAAGCATTGAGGTGTTGAGGCATTGTGGGTTCTCCTACATGTTACTGTTTGAGCCATTGGTTCTTCTGGAGAAGCTCTGGTCCTTACATTGAGCATTCTTCCTGGCTCCGGAGGGGAAGGCGTCTACCTCTTAATCTCCAGGATGAACTTGTCATGCTGGCTTCCTGGCTTGTACTCTGGACTGTGCTTATCTTCAGAGGAGCACAGGGCCTCCCTGTCGCTGGGGATGGCTGTAGTACTTTTCAGGGCAGCCTTCGTCTTTGTTTTGAGCGTGATTTCTCTGCTCCAGCATAGAACCCTCAACCTAGCAGCACAGCTCCTTCACCCTGCTGGCATGGACTCTCTATCTTCTACCACTGACCTTTGGGCCTTCCCAGTATGGATCTGTAAAAGAGACTGGTGTGAGTCTTTCTTGTGGGCTCTAGACATCCGGTTGGACTTGTGGGAGGTATTGTCATGAGCTCTGGGTCTTCCCCTGGACTCATACAGGACATTGCTGTGGATTCAGGCCCTTGGTTGAATACTCTATGTTTTTGGTGTTGTGGATAGATATCCTGAAGTTTCTTGTGTTAACTCTGGGTGACTGTCATAAAAAAATATAAATTCTGTGTCTTGATTTTAATTGATTTTTCTCACAACCCCTGACTACAACGTTGATTTACTAGGAATCAGCTCCCATCACCAGGCAAGGGGTTGAGGCCTAGGACAGACTCACAGATAACATAGAAAGCCAATTAGTTGATTTTAAGTCCTGCTCAGAGCCACTTTTTAGTGGTCTCCAACAAAATACTACAACAATCAACAGTTGGGATCTCAAAGCTTTTGCAAACCAAAAGAAACTATTAATAGAGTCAGAAAATCGCCTACAGAGTGGCAAAAATCTTAGCTGTTTATCCTGTAGACAAATGATTAATATCTGGAACATATAAAGAACTGAAAATTATCAGATCCCCCAATTTAAAGACGCAATCCTAAAATGGGCATCTGAGAGGAATACACACTTCTCAGATGAAGGCATACAAATAACAAAAGAATATGTGAAAAATATTCAACATCACTGGTCATTCAAGAGACACAAATCAAGACAATGCTAAGATTTCATTTCATCCCAGAAAGAATGACAATCATCAAGAAATCAACCAATAACAAATGCTAGAGGGGCTGTGGGGAAAAAAAAAAAAACCTTTCTCCACATTGGTGGATGTGCGGACTCATGCAACAACTGTGAAAATCAGAGTGGAGACTCCTCAAAATTATGGGATTAGATCCCACTTGATCCAGTACTTCGCCATGGTTATCCTAGCAGATGAATTAGAAATGTAGTACCACATCAATATACACACACCCATGTTTATAGCAGCACATTTTGTATTGGCTAAATATTAGAAACAAGCAAAATGCTCATTTACCAAAGGATGGATGAAGAAGACATGTGCATTTTTTTTAAACAGTGGAGTACTACACAGCTGTTAAGACTTGAATCATTTCTGGGTAGCCAGATCCACCTTGAGAAGATACTATTAGGTGAAATAAATTTAACTCATCTATGTAAATATCACATCATTTATCTTGTATGAGATATCGAATGTATAAATAAGGAGCAAAATGTATAAAAAGAAACAGGAAAAATTTTTCAAAGAAAGCAGAACTAGGAAGCAAGTAGGGGGAGGGAGGAAGGAAGGAGAAAAAAAGACTCCATATTTGTCTTAGTTACCTTTTACTAGTTGTTGAGACAAAATACCTCATGCCCAAAATGGAGGAAGGAAAGGTTTATTCCTTAGAGTTCTTGGAGGTTTCAGTCCATACTCAGCTGGCTGCAAGGCAGGGTGATATGGTGGCCTCAAACAGCAAGTTCAAACCTGCAAGGTAGAGAGAGAGAAAGACACTTTCTTCCCACCATTACACAGTGTGCTGGCTCCACACCTAGGCAGGTGTAGCACTCACACCACCAATCTGAGTGCTAGACAACCAACCAATCACAAATGCTAGATTTGGTCACATCCAAAATTGGATGAGGCTTGGGAGCCATGACATAAGCCATGACAATATTCTTAAATGAAATAAATAAGAGACACATGTTTAAATATCATTGTTTCTCTAGTGGGAGAAACTGAAAGGTTAAATTAGGATCAAAATACATAACAGGAAATATGCAGTAAATTTTCAAATGGGAAGGGGAAAATGGGGGATCAGGGAAAAAGGAAAGGAAAGGATTTTTTACAAGAATAAGAAAGAAAATGGAAACAAAGCTTTTGTAAATGAGGGGAGAAGGGATTGAAGGAAAGAGAGGAAAGTGAGGAATCAAGAAATATCATGTACAGGTACAGAGATCCTGTAATAAATGTGATCACTATGTATACAAAAATGCACTAATAAAATTAAAGAAGATTAATAGTGATAAGATTTTTTTAGATTTTAAAAACGAGAAGAGAAAACATGTACTTCTTTCATACATGTGTTTGAAAACAATGAAGAGTTTATCAAGCAAAACAAATTAAAAATTATTGAAACACATTCCACTTTTGATGTAAATTATAACAACAGTCGAGAGGATGGAACTCAAAGAAGTGGTCTGCTTTGGAGAAACACATTTAGTGTTCAATATTTTAAAGATATTTAAATAATCTAAGAAGAAAATGCAGAGACACAAGAAGAAATTTCAGCACAGATGTTGAGCTACTCTAATATTTAGAAGCTGAAATGACCTAGACAAGGAAATTGAGTAAAATTTCCTAGCAGACCAGGAAAATGTTGAGCCAGTTATATTGGAGAGAAAGACACGCAGAGAGACAGCAACATCCTAAAGGATGATTGCTGCTTATAGTCAAGTAACCTTATGATTACACAAAATACTAACATCAGCATATGGGCAGACATGCAAGAGATAGGTCTGTAAAAACATCACAGACCTTGGATGTGGCACTAGACTCTCAAGCGAGAGGTAAGAACATGATTCTAAACAGCTTTAACACAAGATTGCAAGCTTAACAGCCAAGACATTAGTCAGAGAGTAAAATGAGAAATTACTTAGAAATTTGAGTTACAGTATAACACTCCCTTCTATTGGCATTGTTTGGTTTCATGTCATCTTTAGGTTTTATCTAACTTGTCAGCTCCTCAGAGATATTTTGTCACACCATTTCCTGAAAAAGACATTCCATAGTGTTTCACCATTCGGGATTTCGCTTTCATTGTTATTGTTACAATTTTGAATGAACTTTTTCCTTTTTTTATTAGTTTTTTCTTTCACCTTTCAGATTGCAAACTATAAAGTTGGGATTGTGTTTGCTTTAGTGGTTACTATATCCTCAGGGACAGTACAGTGTCTGGCATAAAATAGGTACTCAAGAATTCTGTCCTGGAATTAAAGAAAAAAATGCATTTAGGAACAAGTTATTTTCATTATTAGGGTGTACAAATGTATTTACCAAACTGCATGCAATATGATAGTTTTCAAAAATGAATACTTAGGAAAACAGAAGCTTTGTGTTATTCAAACTGCTTATTGAATAAAAGAATAATTTTGTGGAGAAATATGATTGAAAAAGGTGTTAAAAATCTAATGGTAATAAGAAGAAAATTAGTGTGTTCCATCTAATTGGTTTTTTCCACATTCATATCTTTGGAGATAAGTATTATGCTCCATTACTGTAGGTATAGAAATAGTTCTTACTTGAGAGTCTTATGACCTGTTTTAAGCAGAAAGGATGAGATAAGATCAGGGATGAGGGATAAGATCTCTCCTGTTTCTGTGCTGTTCAAAGATTCCAAGGTGCCATTCCTTGGACAAGCTTGCTGTTAAACCTATGGAGGAAATGAATGAGATGAAAGCAAAATTAAAGGAAGAAGAGAAACAGGTGAGATGGACCTCCAGTGAGACTCCCTCCCTTTGTTTTCTTGTCATTATGCTCATCCTGTCTCCTTCCCTATAGTTACTTTAGCATTTTCCCCTCCAAAATATAACACTTAAGAAAAAATGAATTAATTACAAAAAAACTACTCATTTTGGTTATATTGCTAATACACTATCCCTCACTTCCATGAAAATTTAATTCTAAAAGTACCCTTAAAAGTGTTTTTATTTCTAATAATCAAATCAAAGAAATAGTTTTCTTCAAAATTAATTTAAATTTATTTTTCTAAGCTTTAAAATTAATGAAGAAAAAGTCCTTGTGATTTAAACACTGAAATCCCTCATGATTTTTTAAATAAGGCCATTTGATTCAATAGGACTTCAAAGATGAGTGAATAAAGATGCAAATTAATTTAATAGATAAGCCACCAAAGGGCTGATTATGAACCATTTATTGACTCTTTAGCTGATTGTAAGATATATTAAATAACCAGGGGTTAACTGGAGGCATAGAAACAACAGGTTTATTTTGTAAGACCCTTGAGAATGAAAAGAGTATAAATGATGACATTTATCTTAATAGTCACTTGGAAGAATGCATTAATAATTAAACTTTGTGTCCTAAATATACTGGCATAATACTAATGCTGAGACACTGGAAATCAAATATATATCCTAGAAACTGGCAGCAATTCTTTTGATGAACTATTGCTGATACTTTACAAGGCAAAACACATTATCTTGATATTATTGAATTATCTGTCTTTTACAAAAGTATTTTTTCTCTTTTTTTTTGCATGGAATTTGTACTTACTTTCATGATTTAACTGCACTAGAAATTATGGATTATATATGTTTAAAGGAAATGCATGCAAAGTGTATGTATTAATTTCATATTTTAAAAATATAAAGATCTGCTAATAACTAGAGTAAATGTTTAAATCTAAGTTTTTAATCCAAATGCTTACAATCCAAACCAATTAAATAATCACATAATTAATGTTAACATTTGACAATTGAATATCTTAGTTACTTCATCGCTGGGAAAAAAAATATCCAACACCTACAACTTCAAAAAGGCATATTTTATTTTGTCCTACCATTTGTGGAGGTTTCAGTGAACTGTTGTCTGGCTTCATGGCAAGATGGAAGGAAGCAGAGAGACAGAGGGATCAAGAAATAGACCTTTCCAGGCCACATACCAAGTTATCCAACTCTTCCAAGCATTCCTCAGTTCCCAAATCACATTCAGCTATAAGCTCATTAGTAGATAAGTCCTCTAAGTATCATGCCCCTATGATCAAATTACTATCCCAAAATCCCACCTATGAGTACATGAGACTTTGGGGGATATCCAGATGTGAACCATTTGCCCTTGACCCCTGTAAGACTCATGCATATTCCTTTATGCAAAAGACATTTAAATCCTAACATTTTCAACTTTGTTGAAAAATCCATGTCCAGAGTTACTCCTGAGATTTAAAGCAAACTCATAAGTGTTAGCTTCTGTAAAAATGGAAAGATAAACACTGCCAATTACACAAAAGCACAGGATAAACATTCCCATAACAAAAGACAGGAAATAGGCTATAGAAAGGAAGGGACCAAAACAAGATAAAATCCAGTAGGACAAAAATGAAATCTCATAGTTTAGCACCCAAAGCAATCAGTGACAAGATATGAGCTCCAGAGGAGTAGTAGTGTGAGCCAGCTCCCATGGCAATGCCAGTGACTGTAGACCACACGGCCTTTCAGTCCAGCTTTGCTCGCCCCTGGAAACTTTCCTCAGATGATATACATTCCTGGCTTCTCCAATTTTCACTGGTCTCCACTGCACTTTCATTTGCATCTTCACAGTTTTACTCACCGCTTTCTCAGGAGCACACAGCCTGGCCTCCTAAGTCTTCTTCAGAAATCTGCATGGCATCCTCCCTGACCCTGTAACCCTTGCAATCTGCATGCACCTAAATTGAATGCCATGTGGATGATACCAAATTCTGCTGCCAATTTGAGCCGTAGCTGAGCCCTTTTGTATCTTGCCATCAGTGGCACAGGGCTCTGAATGCCTGGATGTCTAAATATAGTAAACTGAATTCCAGAGAGTCCATTTCCACTCTCTAGATTGCTACTGTTCTAGAGAACTATAACTTGGGGCTGTTTTTGCAAGAAAAAGACTTCCATTTTTATAACATAACCCTGAACCTTTTAAGAGTAGTGTTACATTAGTTCCTCTGATACTTTCAGGCCATTATCTAGGCCTCAGCTTTACAAGAGCTTCCTTTCTGTGAAATTCATAACATTTTAAAACATTCATCTATGCCCTTTGCTCTTGATTTTCAAGGAAGAACTACCTGGCTAAATGCCCCCCATAGTAGCAATGCCACTGCTTCAATGTTAGACTTCTTTGAGAGATGTTCCACTGGGTCAGTGGTGGTGAGTGCACCATCCTTAGTCAAATCTTCCCTCAGTGTCTCAGAAGAGGTGCAAAATCAAGACAAATTTTCTTCCAGAGCATAACACACATGGCCTGGCTACCAACTTCCAATGCAGATCTTGTTCCCTATTGCGAACTTCTGATTCCAGTCCTTACCAGCTGCGTTTTTATCAGCATTCTAGTCTTTTGAGCTCTAACCAGGATCCCCCACAAACCTTAGAATACAGCATTTTTGGGCTGCTTCTCTGGAAGCATTCCCAAACATTTCCAAACTCCTCCTTTCACCAAGTTCCAAAGCCTGCTGATCCATTTGGTCAGATAGTCACACCAATGATTCCACACTTCTCTGTTACCGAAATTTGTCTTAGTTATTTTCATTGGTGTTGGGATGCAATATCCAAAAATCCACATCTCACAGAAGGAGAGGTTTTTCTTAGCCTAGTTGGCAGAGGTTTCATTGCCTAGTTGGCCAGCTCTAGGGCAAGGTGGAATGGCAAAGGGACATGGCAGAGGTAAAACAGCTCTTAGCTTGGCAACAGGAAACAGAAAGAGAGGAATCAAGACAGGAAAAAAAAAAAAAGGAGACAGATCTTTTCAAACCATGGCCCCAGTGACCCACATCCTCTAAGCATCACTCCTCAAATCACATTTAGCCATAAACTCATCAGTGTAATAATTCACTGACAGATATCATGCCCTCATAATCCCATCCGTTTGCATGGGCCCCACCTATCAGTGCATAAGGCCTTGGGAGGTCACCCAGATACAATCTATAATACAAAGTATTTTTGAATAAATCATATTGGCATATTAAGTTGACTATCCTCTCCCATCCTCCTTTAGTTTCTTTTCCTATATGTTAAAAAGGTTTGGTCCTGGCTTGGGACTATTAGGAGATTGTGGAACCCTTAGGAGATAGAGCCTAGTGAGAGATGTCAGGTCACTGTGGATACCCTTAAAGGAGATAAGGGGATTCCCAATTTGTTCTTCTTCCTGTCTTTCACTTCCTGGCCACAAAGTGAGTAGTTTTTCTCTGCCAAATGCCCCTCATCATGACACACTTCCTTGCCTCAAGACGAAGCACAATGGGATGCATCAGGTATAGATTTAAATCTCCAAAACTGTGAACCAAAATAAACCTTTTCTTCTTTAAAGTGGGTCATCCTTGGTATCAGTTACAAGGGCAGAAAGCTGACTAACATTATACTTTATGCCTGAAAGTTATGTGAAGAGCAGATTTCTTTACAGGTCATGGGTCTAAGGATTGAGTCATTGCACTCAGACCAGAGACCAAATGTAGATGAGATTTTGAAGTCAAAATTATGAGACTTTCAAAGTCTTAAAATGAGGGCAAATGTATTTGCATATGGGAGACAGATGACCAATTGTGGCCAAGAGAGAGGACTCTGGCAGTTCGACTTATGAGTCACGTTCTTCTCCTCCCTTGTACCTATAATTTTGACATTACCTTCAGATGGCAAAGTTGGTGGAATGGATTTTTTGGTGCCTTAAACTTGGGGTTGGTTATATGATTTACTTCATCTAGTTAGGTGTGGGCAGAAATTTAATTTCAAGCATGGGTCTTGTTCTGTTTTCCATATGTGTGCATGACACTGGAGATTGAACTGAGGGCTTTCATACTGAGCCATATATCCTTTTCTCCAGTCCTAAATTGCCCATGCTGGCTTTGAAATTGGGATCCCAGAATGCTGGGATTACTGGCACCATTCTGCCTGGCTTCACACTTAGATCTTAAAACCACATTTATTTATTGATTGATTTATTGGCTTGTCTTCATGCTCTTCTGCCAGAATTAATACAGTGGCTCTTCCTGCTGTCTGATCTCCAAAATGGAATGTGAGAGACACGCTAGAAGAGCTGGATTTCAATCTTGAAGGAGGCTCACCTAAGCTATGCCAAGATTTGGCCAGCCTGCTCCTTACCCAGTACCCATAAAGAAGTCTTGACCTGAATTGTGAACACAATAAATGCTTTTTCTTGTGTATGGTGAAGAAAATGTTTTACAGAAAAATTAGTTTAAAAGTTTATCAGCATTAACTAACATTCTATAATTTGGGGTCCTTTATGCAATCATAGATATTTAGTTTATTGCCAAATTGGGCAATTATCAACTTCAAACTTGTAAGTCTATTCTTTGCTTTGCAGTTCTATGCCTGGGACATATAAAATTGCAGTTTTACTTGGCAGCTGACTCTGGGCAGGTTCCACTGATATGAGTTGTTAGAAGGAGGCTAGGATGAGAGAAGAAATAAACTTCCTCTTTCCTATTTGTTTCCTGTTGCTCTTTCATTCTTCTTTGAGAATCAATTTAACAAATGACTACATCACTGCAGTAGAAATCCTTTTACACACCAATAGCTGGGCCCACTTTGTAGTTTTATTAAAAACTCAGCAAACCTGCCTTATTGTGTCTCCTCAAAAACACCAGTAGAGTACACTGAAGCCTCTTACTCATACCCACACTCCTACTCCTCCTCCACAGCTCACAGCTGTAAGTCAAGGAAGCGGGTCCTCCACAGGAAACTTCAATTTTAAAATTTCCACCTCTTCCGCACAACCCTGTTAGACCTAGACGAGTTAACTGCTTCCTAAGATTTTTATTTTTGTGAAAACTTTCTGCTTCCATGAGTTATCAGTTATAATTTAATGATAACTGAGTAATAGAATTATATCTGTTTAACAATCCTTTATATTTAACTATCTCTGTTAAAATAATAAGCAGTCATTCCCACTCCTGCTTGAATTCCTTTTTTTTTTTTTAAGATTGGTAGTGTGAAATAAAATCACAAGCTAGTTCAAAACTCCATATAATAAAATTGGGAAGCTATTGAAGAAACAAAGCCCATGCATGTTCACAACTGTTTTTAACTGGGCCGAAAAAATGGGGACCTCAGTCACACTTGTTTCTAAAACTGCAATACATAGGGCCAGAGATATAGTTCATTGGCGCAAGGCCTGCTTTGCAAGGGCGAGGTCCTGATTTCAATCCCGGGTACCACAAACAAACAAACAAACAAACAAACAATAAAACAACATATAAAACAGCAAAAACCAACAGACTTTATACCATAAACCAATTCTATGTCTTTAACAATCATAACTGTGCAAAACAACTTGCCCAGCTTCAGTGTTCACATATTTTTTATTTTAAAAAAGAGCTTTGTTTGCATTGACGCGTGTTCGCAGCACACAATGATGATGTTAACTGTGGGGAGTGGGTACATGTGCATAACACACCTGAATTCTTTTTACTTCCCTTTCCCTTCTTTTCTCTCCTTTCCCTCCATCCCTAGATCCCTTACTTCCAAAAGAGCTGTCTCCCTTTTCCTATTACCATCTTGTATTCTCCTTTTTAAATTATTTATGCTTTGGGCTTCTCACATTTTCTCCTCTTAGAACACAATCCAGGTGCGCCTGGGCCCTGTGTCTCCTGGTATTTTCATCCTTCAAGTGAAATCCACCTGTACCGGCACCAGTGCTTTATGTGTGTCTGGCTGCTGATTTCGTTTTGACTTGTTGACATTATAAACAGTTTTGAGCGTTACTATCAATGCACATACTTAAAAGTTTCTGCAGTGTTTATCCCTACAAGTGGAGTCAGATCACAGACTATGTGCATGTTTAACTTCGTGGTATTTCCCACTACCTCTGCACTATGGCTCTGCAGACTGGTACTTCTACCATAGAAAATGCAAGTTATAATATTCAACATTCTGCTGACATTTGTTTCCAGTGTTGGTAAAATTACCTTTTCCTGTAATGTACATTCTTTAGACCACTGAATTTGAACACACCTATATATGTGTTCAATTATTTTATATTTTACTTGTGCTTTTTTATATTAAGTGATGATAAATTCATAAGAATCATAAGAATCATTCCAGCCTTGAGGTCAGCATTGTTACTGAAATATTCTGGTAGCAGTTCAGTGATTTTCTTAGACTTCCATATAGCACAGAAAATACAGGTGCAAGATTGTTTTAAAAATCTTTGGTAGGAAAAAAAATAAAAATAATTATTAAAAAGGAATCTCAGCCAGCTGTGGAGGCATATGTCTGTATTTGCAGCACTCAGGAGGCTGAGGCAGGAAGATTGTCTTGAGTCCAATCCTGGGCTATAAAGTGAGTTCAATGCCAGCCTGAAGTACAAAAAAAAAAAAAAGTCCTTAACATGGATCAAGTAAGGATTAAAAAGAGAGAGAAGGGGCAGAAAGACAGGGAGAGAGAGAGAGAGAGAGAGAGAGAGAGAGGAGAGAGCTCTAGGCAGTTTTCTCAAATGTAAAAGTAGAGGATATTTAAAATTCAAGGAATGTACTAGGTTTGCATCCTGAAAGCTGCAACAGAAGGGTGTTGAGCTGGAGGCAAGCCTGGTCTGCAGAAAAAGATCTTTATGAAAAGTTAAATAAAAGCAACTACTTTGAAGATGACAATATGCAATATACTAACCATGGTCAATTTCTTATTATCTTGTTTTTGAAATTCTGCGTCTTTGTTTTAGTGTTTTACTTTTCTCTTTAAAATAAAAAAAGCAATGGGCCTGATAAATGGTAATTTTAGTATACTTACCTCTTTAAACTACAGACAATACCTCCCAGGCCAAATTTTTATGGAAATTTGAGGCAAATAGATTTGCTTAATTTAACTGCTTTTCCTTCAGAACATCTGTGCTTCAGATGTGCCCATGGCTACCATTAATAGAAATGCATAATAAGTTATAAATAAAATTGTATTGTACATATGCAAGGATACTAAAGTCAAGATCATAGCATCCCTAGCATACACAACTAGACTTTGTTTTAATCCTAAAGATTTTAATCATTTCATCACTAAATTAATGAAGGTTCTATGTTAATTACACATAAACATCATCACTACTGTGAATGTAGTCAAACTACAAATAAAATCTTTAAATATATGTCATCTATCAATAGCATCCTCTTTGCAGACAAAGTACAAAAGATGAGAAAATGATCCACCCATGCCTGAGACTATGCTTTATTTGTGAAAAAAAATACCATTTATTACTTCATACAAAATTTCCAAAAGTGTACCGGGAAGAAAATGCACAGAGCATTTGGAGATTTACTACATGTTTGGATCCCAACATTTTGGTAAACTATCTCACAAATCTTTTCTAAGAGGAAAGTTATGTTTCAGGAACAAAAAAAAGTTACTTTTGAGCAAATGATTAATGTATTCTAGCAGAAACGTTGACTGTCTTCACAATGGCAAGACATCATTCAATGAAAAATAAAAGCATTTCTAGTTGTGGAGTTTGAATGCTGAAAAACATAAAATCATATTGGGCACTTGTTATTTTCATAATTAAGACAAAACTTTTCAGTTCATCAGGTTTATATCTTGCAAATAATGCTAAATGTTGAAGCAGTAAGTCAGATTCCCAAAGCAATTTCATCTCCAGAGAACAGCAAAATTCCTTTCATTGTTTGGACTGTTTCTGTGGCCAGGTATTCTTCAGGTATTGTAGGCTCTAACAGTTCGGGAAGCTCCCCTTGTTTTGGGGCCACAGGATGGCTACTTTTCCTTTCCTCACAAAAAACAGAGGTGGTAGTAATTCCCTTACTCTTCTGGGGAAATCTTTGAAAAATTGCACAGTTGTCTAGCAAGTGGTAGGAAAATTCTTGTCTAACTGTTAATTCTTGAACACGAATGGCCTCTAGTTATCTTTCCATTTGGAATGTGACAACTGAATGACCTCAGAATTTATTCTTACTTTCTCTTGACAGAACTATGGTACCCTCTTCATGAGCAGCCATATATTTTTTTCCTCTTTAAAAAAACTCTATAATCAAATTTAAGAAATATTTTCACAAAATATATTGCATGCATTTTAAGACAATCTAATGTTAATTTAAAATAACAGCTTTAAAAAGTAAATTGTTTGGACTATTTGCCATGAACTGATTCCAAACATTTATCTTTCATGGTCATTTAGACTTTGGGGTGGAACTAGAAGCCACACTCCAGGTTCAGTGAATCGGTGGGCAGAGGACACACACTAACGCTTTCATGAGCTTGCTTTTCTATTGGGCAGCACAGGACAGCAGCACTGAACACAGTTGTCGTCCCTGTTCTTAAGGAAACTGATAAAAGGTCATTTCCAGAACAGCTTTGGAAAGTGGGAGATGATACGAGAGTGTGCTCAAGGGAGGAGATGAAGAAGATTGACGCAAAGTGTCTTTTAATGACACGATTTCTTTTATTAAAACACACAGTGTATTTTTAATACCTAGTATTTGTGTATTGTATGTAATTATGTTTATTAGTGCATAAATATATATACATATATCAATGTACACATAGATCTATAAATTATCTGAAGTCATATATGTAGTAATCCTTTATATAAAGTATTTATATTTCATAAAGTATTCTATAGACTTAAGAGAGCTTCTGAATAATCCTGTCGAGTATACCATATAATACTTTGCAGATGATAAAGCAGAGCTGTAAATAACTGAAGTCTCAAGAACTATCTTAATGTTGAACTTATACTTCTTATATACCTAAGATATAATTCCTTAAATTGATATTAATTATCTTCTCACAGAGACATTTTATTATCTGTATGTGTCTTTTTAGTCAAAAGAAGATATCATATGGAAAGATTAGCACATTACCTTCTGTTCATAATTCTCTAAGAAAGATTTAAAATTCTTATTTATAAGTTATCATACAAATATTCTTCTCTGAGAAGGTTAAGAGAGCATCTTTAAAAATAAATTAAATGATATGATGATTTTAATAGGAAATATGCATTTGAAATAACTTCCTATATGATTTAGAACTATCCAGAGAGAAAATGAGAATACTGCATACATTTTATTTTCACTAATTAGGGTTAAGATAAATAAAAGTTTAAGGGATTCTTAGTCATCTTCATGAAACTTTTAATTAGGTAAATCTTTTACTAGAATTTACTAGAATTGCCTGTCAGTACTTGGAAATATTTATTGTTATTCTTAACATAGATATGTGAAATATATAATATTGTTAAATGTTTTTATGAATTGAATAGATTTCACTTGTATAATTCTAGCATGTTTGAACAATTCATATCTAATCAAGCAATTTTAAAATAAAAACTATAACTAATGAAATTAAAACTGTTTTATAAGCATGCAAAATATAAGATTTGCATAGTAATTTTATAAATGGTATTAAATAACATTTCCTGTCCATTCATTTGATCACTTCTATGTAGAGAGATAGTTATCACTAAATTAGTAATATTTGAAATATTTAGTACCTTCGGACCAATTTGCTTTTAAAAATTCACATTTTCTTGTCTGGTTTATGTCTTTAAAATACAGTTAAAGCTCATTTAAATTCATAAAATAATCGACATTGTTCTTTCAAAAGGGATCATTCAGATGCAAATGTACCTATTACCAAACAGTAATAAAAAGTTTGAATCTGTCTTCTCTGATATTTTAGAGATCCAGTTTATTTCAAAAGAATTTTGCATTTAAAGAATAATTGGTTAGCTATACATGATAATGATTTTAAAGTTCTTATCTGAGTTCACTGACATATGGATAATGAAAAATTATCTATAGCCCTTTATATTCACAGGTTCAACAAACTTCAGATCAAAAACAGTTTTTCAAAATTTCACCTTTTTTTCAAAATGTACAGAACTTTTCTCATTATAATTCCCTAAGTAATACAGTATTACAACTATAAACAGTGTTGCATTTTATTAGCCATTATTGGGGGCCTGACCAAGGTCCCCAATGGACTGTAGGAGGGGTATGGTAAAAAGGTGAAGCAAAAGACAGAGACAGATTTGGTAATGCACAACAGGAGGTGGAGAACTAGGGCCTCAAGAAAAACAAAGACACTCTGAGCAAGCCTCTATTTACTGAGTGTGTACAATAATCTGAGGGAAGATCAGATGATCAGAGAGAGCAGTGATGACGAACTTACATCGATGAGGGTTGTTTCAGAGGAGGACGGTGGGATGTGCAAAGTGCTCTTGCAACAGCAGGGGGGAAGAAATAACAGGTGAATAAGGAGTTAATCCTTTCAGGTGAACCCCCCCCCCCTTTTAATTATTCCTTGGTTCTCAAGGAACCAAGATGTCTTCAGCTGGTGTAGTCATGACCGGGAGCATCACAGCACCATGGGACTAGTGAGACCTCAATTGTGACCAGAAGCACACAGAGTTACATTCTTGCGCACCATAACCAGCTCACCACAGTTTACGCATACAATGATTGTTCTCCAAAAATCATATAGACTTGCTCTTGATAAGACATTATTAGTAACTTAGACAGAAGTTAAAGTACATAAAAAGACATATAGGACATGTGTACATTACAAATGTGTCATTTTATAAAATGGACATGAGCACTCCTGGATTTTGACACGGGGGGAGAATATTCCTGTATGTACTGCAATGTAACTGTTTTCTGAATATTTGAAGCCATTCTTAGGGTTGAACTCTATGTTATTCGTAATACCATAAGTTATTTCTGAAATTTGGACATACCATTAAATTCATGTATACTTCTCTCCCATTTAATTCTAGTTCCAATTATTTTATGATCAGTGATATATAAAGAATGTAAAAAATATATCCTAGAAGAACGGGGCACATTACACACATTAGGTGTGTACGTCATCTCTGAGCTGAAATTGAAGACCTGGAGGGGTTAATTCAACATAATGTAAATTCTTAATGTGAAGGTTAGAAATTAGGCCTGTCTGAAAAAAATCAAAGAAGCATGAGTCTCCTTTCAAATTTTGGTGAACGTCTAAATACATATAATACTATGAATCAAAACTCTCTGCACAGATAGTTGATTATTTAAAAATACGATGACAGAATTTCTGCTTTTAAGATTATAGCTGAGCATGCTTGCCCATATTCCTTCTCATACAGCTACACATTGTGGGACTTTTAAAGAAAACAAACATAAGCTTCTGAGTGCTGAGGAAAAGCAGGCACATCAGCCAGGAACCTCAGTGCCCAGGGATGACACAGG
This sequence comes from Hydrochoerus hydrochaeris, assembly GCA_004027455.1. Lineage (NCBI taxonomy): Eukaryota > Metazoa > Chordata > Mammalia > Rodentia > Hydrochaeridae > Hydrochoerus > Hydrochoerus hydrochaeris. Next base: position 404,000 of record PVLA01000659.1, read on the forward strand.
TCCTTCCTTTTTCTTTATTCGTTATATAGTCCAGATTTGGAAGTGAAGAAGGTATCAAAATCCAGGAAAAACAATTAGATCTGACCAAAAACTCTTTCAAATACTTCTCTTTCTTGTCAAGGACCATGAAAAATGCAATTTAGCAACACAAAAACAGACAAAAAGAAAGAAAAGAAAAAGAAGAAATGTGGGACAAAGGTCGTTGTCACTGTTAAACCTGAAGAAGAAGCCGAACTTTCCACACTTTCCAGCTTTCACACAGACCTCCCACTCGTCTTTTGGTTCTCAGTCAGCGTGGACACATTCGGAGCCCTGGGTTTTCACTGTAGACATGCAGGAATATCTTACTGTGGCAGGGGAAGAAAGATAATGGGCCGGGAACTCCACCCTGCACTAGTGAGACACTGTGCCTCTTTTACCTGGGCTCCTAGTTAATTAATAAATACACCAAAGCTGAGCAATTAAGTGGTGACTGAACAGATCTCCTGTCATTTCACTGGAAGCCACATCTAAACAGCAAGATATTGTTTATACTTTCAGTTAAAGAGATATCACTGGAGGCTTCATGAGGAGGCAGAGTCATGTACTGAATGTCAAAAAAGGAAAAGCCGGGAATCAGTCTTCTACATCAAGGAAAGCTCAGACAAAGCTCTTTAATCAGGTTTAAATAATACCCAAAGCCTTACAGCATCATACCCACAGTCCTTAATACCAACCATGAAATGTTTTGTATATAAAATAATCAAGAAAACCCGAAATGGAATGAAAAAAGACAATAAAAATGCCAAACGCTAAGAGGACAGGCTTAATACAATTAACTAACAAAGATTGTGCATTAGCCAGGTATAAATGCTATAAAGAGCAATTACAAACATATCTGAAATAACTTAGTGACTGAAAGTCCCAAACAAAGGGGAAAAATGTCAGTAATTACATAGGGAAAAAAATGAATGCAAATTTGAAAACTGAAAATTACAATGACAAAATTGTAAAAATCTCAGTCCATATATTCAGCAACAGAATAAAAGATAAGATGAAAGAATCAGTGAGCTAGTAGGTAAAGCAATAAAGCAAACACTTAAATTGGATAACAGAAAAAAAATTAAAAGATAAGATAGCACCAGTGATCTGTAGGCACAAATAAAAGAATAATAGTTGTTATTAAAGTCTCAAATATATAAGAAAAATTAAAAGGCAGAAAAAGAGTAAAAAAAAGATTAATAAAATTTGATGGAAGATAGTAATCTAAAGATTAAATAAACTAGAAGAAGCCCTAAGAGGATAAATTTGAATTTAATTCATGGCAAATCTCTTATTACTAAAGGCAAAAGTAAATCTTGTGAGTAGCAGGAGAGAAATGACACCATATAATGAGTTTAAGATTTCTCATCAAAAATAATAAAGACCTAGATGAATGACATAACTTTTTAAACAAAAGGACTATGGATCCAAAGGCCTATAGCCACCAGAAATAACTCTGAACAAATGGGAAATCAAGACCCTCTAAGATGAATATAAATTAAAAGGTTTCACCTGATGCAAACTAAAAGAATGGCTGAGTGAAGTTCTCTAAATTAAGGAAAAGTAATATTGGAATATTGGAATACCAGGAAACAAGATGATAAGGCAAGAATGATGTGTATGTACAATACAGACTACAAATTTAAATGTTTTAAATTGTGATTGGTAGTGGAAGCAAAAACTTTAATACAAATTTAGTCATAAATGTATGTATTTAAGATAATTATAGGAAAGAAAAGAGAAAGATACAGGAAATAAGGTTTCTATGCTTTCTGTGGGAAGTCAGAAGCAAATACATGAAGAAGCAGGGAACAGAGAAAAAACTGGAAATCAAAATTAAAATGGGTTACTTCATGTATTCAAATAGTATTATATGTAAAAGAATGAAGGCACAAATCAAAGACAGAGATTCAGAATGGATTAAAAAAATTATACACCAAAGGTTTGCTAGATACAAGAAACTAAAATTAACCTTGACTGTAAAAATATGGGCAAGTTGAAATTAATAAATGAAAAGAGTTCATCTTGGGAACTGTAATCAAATGAAACCAGGACTTGTTGTTTAGGTAGACTTACAAAAAATAAATCAAAACAAAAGTAAACCAAATAAAAAACAAACCCAAACAAACAAAAAGTATCCCATGAAAATAGAGAAGATTTTGAAATTATGGAAAGATTCTTGCTACCCACCCAGCGGACCCGGCAATGAGAAATATATATATATAATAACTTCACACATGCAAAGCAAAAACTGGAAATAATTGGAAAGAACCAAAACAAAAGTTATATTTACAAAGCTTAAAATTCCACTCTATATAACATGTAAAGTAGGTAGACATTAAATTTAAAAGAATAGAGAATTACCATCACACTGATTAATAGTTATGTAATATTTCACCAACAACAGCATTATGAATATTTTCACTATGGATTTCTGGAATAAATACCAAAAGAGAGGAAATTCTGGGTCATAAAACAAATCTTAACAAATTAAAACACTTGCAGTCATACCTAGTGTGTTCTTTAATCACAATGACTTCATTGTGATTAAAGAAATCAAATTGGAAATCAATAGCAGAGTAATAAGAGTTCTGTTGTAGTCAGGGGTTACAAGGAGAACAATTACGTACAAGACACCTAATTTACAGTATTATTTGTAATGATCAACCAAGTAGTCAAATGAAGAAAGTGCAGGAAATTTGTCCACAACACTAAATACTTAGAAAGTTCAACTGAGGGCCTGGATTCTGTGGCAGTAACATGCATGAATTTAGCAAAAACCTAGAGCCTGTGACAATAACTCCCTCAAGTCTGTTTCACAGATGTGCACTGGGAAGGCCCAAATGTCAGTGGTTGAAGCTAGAAAATCTATGTCAGTGAGATGAAGGATCTGTGCCAGTAGTTTGAGGGTTTTGCAGTGAAGCCAAAAAGTGACACTGAAAATAAGGATCAGGGCTTCTCTAAAATAACCATGCAATCCTTAGAGAAAATGAGGCCTGGAGCTTCCCCAACAATGAGAACAGGCGAGTTCATATCAGGAATTCGGGGTGATAAGTTTCTTCTAGAGATTGAAGAGCACACATCTTTCCCTCTGGAGCCAGCAAGTGATGCTCAAAGTAAGGACCAGAGCTCCCCCAAAGTGAACTGCAGCCCCTCCCAGCTACAAGGTCCTGAGCTTCTCCAATGATGGAAGTCAAGTTCATCTCAGAGAAGCCAGCATGACAAGCTTTTCCAGAAGAACCAATGGATCCAAACAACAACATCACTTAGGAGAACCCACAGCACTACCCTTCTTCTTCACGTCTCCTTTCCATGCTAGCAACAATCCTAGCTGGGCCATCCACGCTCAGCACCACACTGATTCTGTTCAGCTGGGGTTTGAGCTGACCACCAGTTTTTAATCCACAACAAGGCCAGTATCCAAATGCTTGGAATAAGGGACCAAATTCTAAATAATCCCAAGGTCGAGAAGAAATCTTAAAGAAAAAGAAATACACCTAACTCCATAAAAGAAAAATAATACATCAAAAGTTTGGAACACATTTGAAAGTGCTGCAATGAAATGGATATCTTATATTAGAAAACAGAAGAAACCCTAGAACCTAAAAAAAAGAGAATAAAATAAAGTTAAAACAAGGAAGATGAAGAAATAGCAAAATAAAAACAGAAAGCAATGAAATTAAAGCAAATATATCAAGTACAATAAATGAAAGAAGAGTTGAGTCTTTATAATGAACGACAAATTTGTCAAACTTCTAGCTCTAAAAACAAAGAAGACAAATTAAAAACATTTGAAATAAAATGAGAAATATTATATAGGTATGGGAGGTATTTAAAGAATAATACCACAAACAATCTTGCACACACAAATTGACTGATTAAATGAAGTGGACTCCTAAATATATACTGCAAACTGTCATGCAATATAACTTACAGAAACTGAGTTTTTTAAAAAACACACAACCCCCTCTCCTCCTAAAAAAACACATTACTCCTAATGAGTCTCTACATGTAGGAAGTTTTACTGGACAGACATTTGGAACCAGAATTCAGATATTATAGACCAGTATTTGTCATATGTAGAGAAACAAAAATCTTTCACAAAATGTTAGTAAGAATTTAAAAATATATGAAAAGAGTATACTAAGACCTAATGAGTTTATTCCCAATTTGGAAAACTGTTCCAATATTTAAAATCAAGATATAATATTTGTGGAATAAAAAGAAAAACCCTATCATTACATCAAAATATTCAATCTCTTTTGTCACACAACTCTTAGAACATTAGGAACAGAAGAAGGTTTTGTCATTTTGATGTGGGAGTGCCAAAAAAAATCTGTAAGCAACGTAAATTCAGTGAAATTTTAATTCAGCAGTGAATGGTTGTTTTGTCTTATAATCTCAAATTAAGCAAAAAAGGTCCTGCTCACACTTTTAGTCATTGTTGTACTTCTATACATTCTAGGAATACTACACAGCCTAGGAGGAAAACCTGGGTCATGCAACCCACCGTGATTATACTCAGTGCAGAACAAGCCTGAGTCTGCAGGAGGAAATAAGCGCTGTAGCAGTGTACTGTGGTGTCCTTTGCTTCCAGTGGAAGGCCATAGAAGCTTCTTGAAAAAATCCATTGGCTGGTGGAGAATTAAAAACTCCACAGAAAGGAGTAGTAATTCTGTCTGGCCCACTGGAAGTGAATGGTAAATTCACTAGGGAACTTTATCCCCTGGAGTGGAGACGGCAGTGTTATTAGGGGGACATAAAAGAGGGGGGGCTATAGAGAATTTATATAACTTTTATATTAATATTTTTGAGTTGTCAAATGCATCGTCTTGGATTTCATTAATTCTTCACGTCAAGCCCTCCCACTTTTAGCAGTTGTCAAAGCAGAATTAATATTGAAGTTGTACTTTAACACTTGGGCCACATGTTATGGTTTTTGTCTAGATGCCTGTCCAAAGCCTCAAGTGATCATATTATTTTTTCTGAGGTAACTGAATCTAGTGTGTAATTTGTTGTGCAAGGAGGGATTAAGGGTGCTGGGATTAAGGTTGCTGGATCAGTGCTCTAATTGGTTTGGTATGTTAGTCCTAATCCAGGAAGACTGTATATAATATAATAGGCAGAAAGAAGACTGTCTTGCTCTCTTCTTGTATTTTGTCTTCTGCCGCCATGAACTGTTGCCCCTCTACCATGTGCTACCCTGCCTTGGAGCCAGTCAGTGATGGACTGAAACCTCTACAAATTGTGAGTTAAATAGACCTTTCCTCCTTTAATTTTGGGTGTCAGGTATTTTATCTCAGCAATGAAACAAAAATAGTAAGATACTGCACAAATTATGATATAAAAACAGAATTTACTCTGATTATCTTCCGGAAGAGACAAGCAGAATTTTGGGTATTTCTATTGGTGACACTTTTATGTCATTGCTGTTTTGAAGTATTTTATAGCCTTCTGCAGAAAATCTTGCTTCTGTAAATTGATTTTATTTCTCCATAAAGGTAATTCATAAAAAGTGTCTTCATCTTATGTAATCTTCACAAATGTGAATAAAGCATTCATAAGTGTACTGAAAATTGCTGTTTAACAGCTGCTGAAAGACAGATGATCAAAATGAATAATATAAATAAGTCAAAAACAAAACAAAACAAAAAAACAAAGCAAAAAACCTTCAGATGCTCTATTTAAGTAGTGAAGGAGAATTCCAAATGTTTATAATTCTCTGATAACAATTCAATGAGTAAAAATGTACAGTAAAATCCTAGATTGCAAGTATCTTGTTCTATTAGTGATCCACAAGACAAGCAAACACTTCTAATAAAATTTAACTGATAAACAGGCTATGTCTTGCAATAAAAGTATGTGACATCAACTGAGCTGATGGTTCCCCCCCGACTCTTTTTTTCTCTTTGGTTGAAGGATTGTGGGTGATTCTCTCCTAACAGCAAGAGGTTATACAAGAGATAACTACAGAATAGAAGGAGAAAAAGGTGGAGGAATCCTTCACTTCAAATGGGATTAGGAAGGTGCTTTAAGTGGAGAAGACAGTGCAAAATTTTGTGCAAAAGTGTCACCTGAATAAAATGTAAGCCATGGATCTGTTTAATGGCAATGCAATATCACATTTCCAAAGAATCCTCAAAAGGAGTTAAAAAAAAGTGTCATTGAATAGGTTCTTTGTTAAAGTTACATGAAAAGAAAGATTCCAGTGAGCCAATATCAGGCAGGTTTCATTAATAACAGTGAAAGTTGTCTTATGAAAAACTCTCCTATCTCTTATCTCTTCACACCAACCACAAAGATTTTTAAATTTAATTGTAGGTGAGTTTGCTTATTTTTCTTTATGTTTTGTATTTTCTTTACTATTTTGTATTATGTTACAAATTATTATGTATTATAATAATTTTTATATGACTATTTTTGGTTGTGGAATGAATAATCTGAGTTTCCACTATTTCTTAGGGGAAATTCCTTTTGAAACACAAGTTCTTTGGATAATAAACATATTTCTGAAGCAAATTATGTTTGCAAACCAAGACTTTACCTGTAAAATTGCTGAATCTCTAGAAAAACTGCATAAATAAAAGAATTATAACATTTTCAGGGTACTGTAGAAAAATTTGCATAATTCAAATTTGGATGGTAGAATGAGGAGTTAGAAAAAATAGTAAGACTTCTACATATTTGTAAATTAATGAAACAATGTCATAACAATAAAATGGGCATTGGAAATGTGTAAATGAAATCAAGAAATGAAGTGTAATAAAAATTTAATTCATTTTTATTTTTGTCATACTCAAAAGACAACTATTATTCAGACTTGGTTGACTGCTATTTTGGTGGATTAAATCTTACAAAGTTAAACAGCATGCAAAATGAACAGTTAAATTTAGTATATTTACATACAGTATAATCATAGTATATATAATATATAGTATATCTGATGGGAAAATTTAAAATTTGAGTGATGTAACAAACTTCAAGTTATGGCAGAAATACAAAATATGTAAGAAATCATTATCCCTATTAAAAGGATATCATTCATTAAAACATGATTACACACCCAGACATTGAATAATTATCCCCTGTTCAAATGCTAGATGTGCAATTAGATTTAGAGATTTATCTTGATTTTTCATTCATTCAGTCATTTTCTCACCACTAATCCATGAATGATCTACTACAGATCATCATTTCCCAAAGAAAAGTGATTTGTAAACATAGCAAAGATGGTTTCTATTGCCATGAAATGTACAATATATTTGGCAATTCTGACAGAAGTTCTCGAATTAGGTTTTTGTCAAAGTTTAAGATTGCATCCTATTTCCCTCTCATTAAAAAGTACAGCATAAATGAATTTTCTGTCATTATGGGAATCTTTTATTTTGATTCAGTGCACTAGTATTAATAATTTGAAATGTGACAAAACAAAAATTTAAATATTCAGTTTTTATTAATAATTTAAACTTAAATAGCCACATATTGTTTGTGGGTAACAGAATGAGTTAATCAAGAGACAACAGGAAGGGTCCACCATGCAAAAGCAGATAGTGTGGTGTGGAGCAGGTAGTATGAACATACTATCAAGGAGATATCAGCTTGGTGAGAATGATGATATAGATTTCCTTGGCAAGATCAAGTCATTTGAAAAACGCAAAAACTTCTTACACAATTATATTAAAATGGAAGTTCAGTAATAATTTGATTTTTGCATAAGCATAAGGAAAATATCACTTTCAATGTTTATAATCATGATATTAAAATGTAATATACACATTGTGAGCATTAATCATCTTGCACTACTGAACCATAACACTCAACTAACCAGTTTCTCACATTCAAAAGCAGGAACAGGTATTGATTTCTACTAATGGGACATCTGAGTTTTGTTTTGTTTTTTTCCACATTCAAAGCAAGAATATTTACAGACACATCTAAACATCTTTCAGCATACCAAAGAGACTATTCAGTTTTTCAGGACTTAACACTATACATTCACATGTCATGTTCCATTTTCACAATGCAGTATTCCATATTCTAATGTAAAGCCATGAATGTATTCAGTACTTTAAGAAGTTCATAGTGTGGCAAAACTTTCTATGTGCTAGATTTGGTATGTTTGCAATTTGCACATAATCTTAGTAATAGTACTAAATCCTGAACTAGTAATATTCTAGAATGTAAATGTATCTTTAAAAGAGTATCTAGACTAGCTCATACTTGGGAAGAAAACCTTCTTCACAGTAAGCCACACTCTAGAAAAGATGGCCACTCTATATCCTTACATATTTTCAGCTTATAAGTATATGTGAAGTAAACTTTGTTGAAAACCTTTTGCAGTCTCCTCCAACTGCACTACTGACTTAGCTCTGTCAAATTCAGTACTCCAGAAAAATTTCCATTTGCATTGCACTAAGAAACCTCCTTACACTCTGGCTAATGTTTGAGTTTTGGAAAGTGGGATGCTCCATAAAAATTGAATGGAAAGGTTTAATACTTGTTCTCTATTTCCAGGGCTAAGGGAAGTAAACCTCTATATCTTTCTTAGTCTTGGCTCAACTTGTTGGTAGTCATAGCCTTGTTTATAACCTTAAAGAGTCCTTTCAGTAAATTTGTACCAACTAACTTTGAACAAATGCAATTTCCGAAGCTGGACATGGTGGCGCACAACTGTAGTCCCAGCACTTGGGAAGCTGATGCAAGAGCACTGCCCTGGGTTCAAGACAAGCATGGGGTACATAGAAAAGTCTAGGCCATCCTGTACTACCTAACAAGAAGTTGTCCTGTTGCAAAACCAATGAATAGATAGTGAATTAGCAAATGAATACATACATACATACATACATACATACATAAATACATACATACAACAAAAATGCAACTTTAGGGCTGCCAAGTCCTTGATACATATAAGAACCAATCTTGATAGGAAATTATGGTTCTAATGAATTTAGAAACTTGAATAAAATATTAGATGCTCATGAAGAGTTTTGAAAACCTCTTCCTCACTTTTGTGATTATAAACCTTAACTGGAAAGTAACATATTTAGGTGAAACAATTTATGAGATTAAGAAACAAAGAAAAAATCTTGAAAAAATTATAAGAAAGGGACTGGATTGATTGGTTTTCCATTACTATAGTAGGTACCTGACAAAGTGGGTTTATAAAGAACAGAAGTTTTGTTCCATAGTTTTGGAAGTTTAGTTTCACAGTCAATGGACAGTTGGCCCCATTACATTTTGCCTATGACAAAAGAGTACATCATTGCAAAGGGCATGAGACAGAGCAAAGATCCTTACTTCATGGCCAGAAACTAAAAAAGAGGACAAGGAAAAGGCTGAGGTGCCATTTCCGTTTCAAGGGAATACCTGCAAGGCCCTGGAGAACGAGGCTCCCCGCCTTAAATTCCCAACACTATAGTGGAGAATACGCTTTCTCCTTTCCACACATGGATCTATGGGAAACAGTTCAGACCCAAACTACAACAGAGACTGAATAAGTCACAAGTAGAGACAAATGTTGCAGCAAGACCCTTACCCATGGGCTAAACAGAAAAGATACTAAGATATTGAAAAGGAGAGAAGTAGTAACTTACGTATCAAGGAACACAAAAAATTTTTATTGTTTAAATTTATAATTATCAATATAAAGATAATATGTAAAAGAAAAGCAGAAAAATAAAAAATAATGCTTAGTTCTAGCCTGGCATCATAGCACATGCATGTTGTTACCAACACTGGCAGGCAGAGGCAGCAGAAAGGAAAATTTGAGCCTTCCCTAGGCGATTTAGTAGACTTTGTCTCAAAACAAAAACATAAAAAGATCTGGTGTGTAGTTCACCACAAAGACCCTGTGCTCAATCCTCAGTACACCTGCAAACTACACCCTGGAAAATTATTCATTTTATGTATCAGTTATTCATATTTCAGAATCTGCCTTACACAGAAAGACAAGTTGTGTGTTATTAAATTTTCTTTGAAAACTCCAAGTAGAAATAAAACAGATGTATTTGCCTATTGGCCTATTTTATGAATCACTAAACTACACAGAGATTAATTTTCTAAATTTAGCATAAATAGAAATTATATGATGATATGTTTATATCTAGCTTTTCCTATGAACTAAAGCAATTATTAATGGATGTCATAATTTTAATCCTGTCATCTCTTTCCACCCAAACATGTCATACTCCTAACAGCCCACCCCAACTGAAAAACTAAGCCAGACCATGGATCAGTGCTGCGGGTCTCTCAACGAATTATGCTCAAAAGGAGGATTCTTTCTTACCCTGCCCTCAGATTGTAAGGCATTTTTTTTAAGAGCAACAGACTACAATTCTATGCACACAGACTAGGAGCTGATGGGTTGGTTTACATTCCAGCCCTATAATTTCTAATGGCATTGATCAAATTACCTCAACTCTCTATTTCCTTATTTATAGAAGGGGGATTATTGCAGTCCTAAAGTCTAGCTTTATTATGGAAACAAGAAAATTTATTTCATATGAAGCCACTTCATTTGCTGTTGGTACGCTGGCAGCATAAAAATGGGCTGAATTTCTGGAATAGCATTGTATACTGAGCTTTACTAATAATTAACAATTCCACTGAGGAGTTCTAATTTTTATGGGAAGCTTTCTAAAACTATTTTTCTCCAAAGGATCTGCTTTTGGTTCAAAGTACTGTATGTGCTGCAGTCCAACTGAGCGTGGTATAAGTGGGCAGGGGAATCAGCTAGTCCTAGAGCTTTTTATATATCGCTCATCAGAGAGCAACAAGCTATATGATTAACTTTGATTCTCTAGCACAGGGATGGATCAGAAGACCATAAACTGCAGTTTTATTTGCAATAAACAATTGTACACCAAAAATACGTTGATAGAAAGATTATTTTTATAGCACTTAGTTTTTAGCAATACTTAGAAAGCTTTCTCTCTCCTTTTATAGCAAGAAATACATCAGTGAAAAATCTTTGCTAACTTTCACCAAGACACTGAAATATATAAAGTAAGTATCATCCATAATAGGTACAAACTGATGATAATAAAAATGTGCACCAATAATTGAATGGATTGGTACCAGTAATTGAATTGAAAGGATATATGAGATATGGTACATCTTTCAGCAGACTGTTAAGCTGTGTGGAAGATGAATGAAAGGTAGCAATATATGTCTTCAGTGAATGATTTTCATAAATACATAAGTTCAGACAGGAAGAATCAAAGCCATACTTACTGTTCAAGTCCATTTATAAAAAAATTTGGAAATAGTCACAATAAAACTAACAAATGAAAGCATATAACATAAAATCTTACACAGAAAGGTATGACTCTCTATGTAGTTTTCTTTAAGGACAATAATATATTTGATGATTGGGAGAGGAATGGTTCTGGAGTTATCAAAATCTGTATTTCTTCTCTGAGATGATGATGATTTTATTATCATCATCATGAGACAGTTTCTATTTGCTTTTAAGGGGGAAGGTATTTTTAAATCATTTGCTACATGGAATTGTTATTTTTCCAGAATTTCTTTATTTGAAATATGTTCTCAATAAGAAGTCATAGTATTATTAGGCAAAGTTTTTTTTTGCCTAATTTTCTAACAAAAATATGTCATACATTCAGATACAAATTTAGTCAGCTATTTCTGGCATGGAATAGTTTTTAAATTTATATTTGACTAGCTACAGTAAAGGTTTTTATTTAGGAGAATGTGCAGTTTATTTGAGGTTTGTTTGTTGCAATGATAATCTGTCATATCTACAATAACTATTTTTTAAGTTTTTGAAAATAATCCACAATAAAATATGTCAGGAGTTTTGATTGATTAGCTCTCAACCTTTTTTAATCACTTATGCTTAAATATAACTCTGTGTCATAGAAAAGCGTTTGACATCATTGACTACTTCCTGGTCATATATTCTTACATTTTTGTTTTGTACCTCTGTAACATGAGTGGGTTAGATTCCACCTCCTGTCTCCAACAATGGGTCAAGCATGGCACTTCTTGCAAAAGTTATTTCAAAATCTGAACTTAAATTTTGTTACATAAAATCAAGTCTAAGGGTGGGTAAGAAGAGTTAGAGAAAATGAATTTTTCCATCTGGAGAATATAAGAAAGACAAGTGAATAGTAAATTGCAGCACCAATCTTACTACTGCAAAAAAAAAAAAAGTCAACAATGACTCAAGTGACACAGCTAATAGCATTTCACTAATGCTATGTGGTTCCTCAATCTAAACTAGCCCGCGCTGTTTCACCAATTGTGAGACATGAAAATCTCATTTCCATGTACTTTTTTTGTGTGTGAAGATGGGAAGCAAGTAACTAAATCTTTTTTTTTTATCGTTTACCAGTGTGAGTTCATTTTCTTTTCTTTGCAGTTGATCACATTTTATTGATCTTTAAATTGTTTTCAGAGTAATGAAATTTTCAGGAAAAAAGCATTAGCCTTTATTTACATCTGAATAAAACCACGAAAGTGAAGGATCAAGTGTAAGCTAGCAAATACTAATTTAAAGACTGTTGTAAAGCAAATTCAATTCCATAACCAATAGATTTTGGCTTGTTTTATTTTTAAGATATATCATAATTTTGAAAAAAGAAAATAGAAAGGCAAATATAAAATGCCTAATATTCATGTGACTACATATGGTTTTCTATGCAATTAAATAATTTCTGGCATGTATAAAGTTGTTTATCACAGTTTTATAAAATAACATTTGCATTATGTGAAGCAAAAAGACAGTTATTTATTTCTGCCAGCCCTGACATCTCAGGTACTATCATTGTGAAGATGCCATCATACTCTGGACCCCAAATTCCTGTCATTCCCTCATTACTCCATCACCACTCTCAATTTAAAAAGGGACTCTCTCATCCGAGTGCACAATGGCGTTCCCACAAAGAAACTGCCTTTTCAGCACATATCAGAGATTGCTTTCAGAGACAGAGCTTAACAAGAGTGATTTGTAATTGTAGTCATTAAAGCCTTGTTCTTAAAATTGGACCTTGAAGGAAGCCAGAAAAGTAAACAGTAAAGTACCTACAAGCACAACCTTGATACAATAAGTGGGTAAACATGATCAAATGCACTGCTAAAAAAAGACTATAATATATTTTGGCAGAAATATATGCTCCAATCTGAATTGAGAAATTAATTCTAGGATTTGTTAGGTATATAAATTGGTTCAAAGCAAAATTAACATATGAAAAGGAGAGGAAGAGACACTGAAAATAGACTTTGAATTAAACAGCAAAAGAAGTAATAGAAATAAACCTTACATGTGACAGCCTGTCATCCAGATAAAATAGGGTTGTACGGAAAAAGGCAGCCACTGCAAGAACTGTGACACCGATATTCAAGAATAGCACCAATGTTGGTCACATAGACATTTTCTTTACAAACAGTCGTGTCATTAGTCTTCCTTCAAAACTCGTTAAAGTATAAACATGAACCAGGCTTGTATTAACAAAGGATGCTCTAAAACACAAGTGTGATGTATTCTCTCTTGCTGTTTCTGTTTTTACATATAACAATATAGACCATGGGAAAGAGAACCTAGATGATCTTATTGCTGAGTCTGCCATATATATATATATATATATATATATATATATATATATATCACAATGTATCTTAAATTCAGATACATGGTGTATCTTTTGTTTTATAAAATTTTTCCTAGAATTGGGACAAACTGAGATTTACATTATAATGATCCTGGTTAGCTCTGTATTAGTTTGTAATAAATCATGTCACTTGCATAAACTCATAACATCTTCAGAAAAAAGAGACTATATGCAATTTAAGCATCACCAAATATGATATAGTACACAATGATTAATGTAGTAAAACTAGCAAAAGCCTACATGTTTGAAACACTATTGAAAGACTAAAGAAGAAAGATTTATCCCCACAAAAATGTGCATTATATAGGAGTCCAAAATATTTGCAATAAAAGGGAATTTTGCAGTGCTGTTTTTGAGGTGTAAGCAAGGCATTATAGAGGCAGGGATGAAAGATTCCCTTTAAGGAATGGCCAAATGTTTTGTAGACATCTTAGTAGAGAGAAACTGAGAGCAATCCATGTCAAAGGAATATTGTACAGAATATATTGTAATGTGGGCAGGCTGCTGCGTGTAGCTGATTCAAGTCACAGTTCAGTTTGCTGGTAGAGTAAGATGATTCTGTGCAGGTTTGCTGGACTCTCTCACAGATCTTTCACGCTTCCTGGAAAGTCTAAATGATCAAAGTAGGGTGAGTAACACCAAAATCATACATTAAACTCACATATTAATAGCAAGAATACTGGACTAACTGAAGTAGTATGAGAAAGTAACAGAGAACCTCTAAACTAGCAATTCTGTTGTAAGTGAAATTTGGTGGGAGATCTCAGTAACTCAAGGTAGTGCAAATAAAACAAGTAGAAATACTTTTAAAAAGTGCATAGCCTTTATTGCTCACAATATTTTGGTAAACTGTGTTTTGGCCTCAAGGGAGAGAAAGGCTTTTAATATGCTTGAGGTTGTCACTTGGATAGTAGAGGGTGAAGGCAAGGAATGCTGAATTCAAAATACTTTTGGGGAACAATTCAAATGATTTTAAGCATAAATATCCTCACCTGGAATTATTTTAGAATACAGATATTTATAGTTACCAGAACAGAATTGGTTATCATGTAAAGATGTTGAAGTTGTTACTATATAACTAAAGAATGATTCTATTAAATAAAAATAAAGGTTTACAACTATACTTTATGAAAAGTCTTAGTGATTATAAAATTAAAATCTGTATGGAATGAATTGGATGAAATAATATAGGGATCATACAACATTCAAACATTCAAACATTCAAATAAAATAGGGACAAACAACATTCAAGGATAAAAAGAATAATATCTAAGCTCATAAGTTTAATAATTACTACAGATTTTGCTCACTGTCAGATAACATGACAAGCTAAACATTTTACTTCTTTTTTTACAAATATTAGCATATTTTATTAATGTATTAATATTAGTCTTTTATTATTATTTGGTTTGGTTTAATTTCTGTTTGAGTATTTTCATAAGCTGACAGACCATTTATCTACATTATCATATGGAAGATTGTGCCATAGAAATCATAAGCAACAGTGCTTAGTGAAATAGTGACCCAAATTCCTCAAAAGTCTTCCTATTTCCCATTTAATTGGCCAGACAGAGTTGATAGAAAGGTACTAGGGCGTGATGTGTCACTAGGTAGGTGGTAGATGGATGAAACCAACTCTCTGATTTTGAATAGACATAAGAGAGAAATTAACTTATATTATTTTTGTCCATCATACATTTTTATATGTTGTCAGAAGAATTTATACAGCATTGGTTAACACATAAAATTAATAAAAGAAAATGCAAAATGTTTTGGTGACATTGAAATAAAAAGGAAATACTGAAAGAAGGTTTAAAACATAAATCATAATAAAAATATTGGAGGATTTTCCAAGGCTATGGAAGAACTATATTGATAGTTCTATAAAAATTAATCTAAAGTCATTTAGAATACCTTGAAACTATGCATTATGTTAAGGTACTTTCCATAGGTATTCTTAGTGTAAGGAAAGTGATCTTTTCCAAAATTTTCTGATTTAGTCAATGCAATACCAATCAAAATTTATGTTTTGCATTTTTATGTGTATATATGTATTAAATTGCCAGAGTTTACTATAATTGAATTTAAGCCACAAAGCTGGGCTTTGCATACATTGTGATATTATGATTTCAAGCTGATCCTTAAGCTTCCTTTCATAATCTTCTTGCCCATTTTTTTACCAAGAGTAGTCAGGAAAGTTATCTGTTCAGATAGATCCACAACATAAATGGAAGCATTCTTGTCCCTGAGATTCAACATGAAAGAACCTATCTTGAATATCAGCTCTGGTCTTCCTGAGATGGTACCTTTTCTGAAAAGAATCAGTCACAGAGTTGGTGTAAGTTTTTTGTATCATACCAATTCTTCATTGGAAGCAGATGAAGATTTAGATCTTACTTAAATTGACATTTATTTTATATATTAAATTTGCCTTCCTTGCCTTCAATACTTTTTCCTGAATACCAGCCATGGTCCTAAAGAACATCTTTTGACTGTCATAATATTTCACATAATATTCTTCTGTCCTTTCATGGAAAAGGAAATAAAACAATGAATGAGTTCATGTCTATGAAACTTTAGTTTTTTCATTTATGCCTGTATCTAGAATTGGTGGTTTGAGAAGTGAAATTGCATTTTAAAAATTTATTTATTATGATATCTAAGTGGCACTCCAGGAATAGAATGTATTCTAAATCATTGCATAAATGTCACTATTTCTCCCATGACTGGAACTCATGGCGGTATTGATCAAGGAATGAAAATGAAAGTAGTTAATTTTAATATTTACCATAAGGGTAAGCTAGCAAATTTTCTGCTTTCTACTCCTAAATTTTGGGCTTTTCTGCCTAAGTTTTCTTAGTTTCAAAGTAAATGAAAGTTTCTATCAGGTGATAAACCAATGATTCCACTGAAGTGGAACATGAAATTGTGGAGTGCTTTAGATTTTCATTACTGCAATGAAATACCTGAGGTGATTAACTTATGATGAAAATAATTTTTAGCACAAAGCTCTGGAAGTTTGAGTCCAGTATTGGACAGTTCCAGCCTTTAAGTTTTTGGTGAGGGTGTGGAACGGCAGTGGTGGTGATGCTCACATAATGAGATGGGTCAGGCACTCACAATCTCATATAAGAAGGTGTTCTATCAGTGATGTAAGGTCTTCCTACCAGGCTTTATTTTCTGAAGGTCCATAGAACTTCCTGATGGCCACTGTCTTGGGAATAAGCCTTTAATACATAAAGTTGGTGAGATATTATCCATATTTGAATCATAGCACCATCTGACACTCTATATTCCCCATGTGAAAAATTAATAAGCAAAGATGAGCTCACTATATCACTAGAGTGTTTGATTTTAACTCTTAAGGAGAAAGTGAATTGGGCTTTATGATAGGTATAAAATGAAGCATGAATGAAATGTCAGAAGTCTAACAGAATGGTTCTACTTATTTCCTTGTTCTGAGAGTGAAGATAATAGAAACCTATATATTATAGTTCTGATCTATAATATCCCTCAAAATCCTTATACGTGTGAAATGCAATTTGATCATGGGAGCAGTATAGTTATTAGTGTTCCATACAATGATGAGTTCATTACCTAAAAGTGCTGTTTAGAGTTTATGCCTGCTTGGATGAGCATCACTGAGAATACAACCTGAAAAAAATCGAATCTCTGGATCCTTTCCACTCTCTCTGCTTCCTAGGTACCATGACGCAAGCAGTTTTTCTTCACTATGCCATTATACTGTGCTTATTCTGCCTTGAATTCAGCTGATTGTTAAGTGAATACACTGAAATAGTGAGCCAAGATCAGCTTCTCCTAATTTAAATTATGTGCATTGGGTATGGTGACTCAGTGACAGGAACATAACCAAGAAAGATCTTGGTACCGATGTTGTGCCTGTACCTGCCATGTAGTTTAAAAGCTTTTGGAAAGGATTTGTGGGAAGACCTTGGGATGGTTTGGAGATGCCAGCTAGAATATCCAAGAACTGCTTTAAACCTTCTTTGATGGAAAACTCTGGTTGGAACTCAAGAAGACAAGACTATAGTGGAGAGATCCACGCCATATTGGAACTTGGGGCACTGGGAAAATAAGCAGCCAGCTCACCACTCTGGTAAGTGGCTGGGCCTACCAGGCTGTAGCCACTCCAGGGCGAGAACCATCAGTGTTTCCTGAGATCTGCGCCATGTTGGAACTTGGGGCACTGGAAAAACAAGCAGCCAGGCACCCTGCTCCCATCTCTCTATTCTGATTAATGGTATTGCTTTATTCAATTTCTGTTTTGATGTTTGCTATTTCCTTTGATTTTGCTGAACCTGATTGAAAGAACAACTATTGTGAAGAAAATGAAATATACTATTGTTCTATTACTGTTATCCACTTTGTATGCTTTAATTTTGTAACTTAACTATATCTAAGAAGACAATATGTAATTTATCAAATAGTGATTTCTTACTGTTTTTTTAAAAAAATTCTGTTCTGTTTCTACCTTTTTTTCTGTTTTGCTTTTTTTTCTCTTTAAATACAATTTTAAAAAATACTGGTAGAAACACAGAAAGTAAAGGCTGGTCTCAGGAGGTTTCAGATGGGAATAAGAAATTCATTGGCAGTTGGCCATAATACAACAGTTGTCTACATTTTGCCAGTGTCCAAACTCATTGTGAGAGACTGATATTAAGATTAGGAACTAATTAATATCAAAGAGAAATTTTCAAAGCAACCCAGTTAACAGGGGACACATAAGCACTGATTGTTGCTTTTAGAAAGATGCACAGTAAGAATCAGGAGCAAAGGACAGAGCCAAAAGATATAAAAAGTTTTCAGTTTTGCCACAAAGAAAGTACCTGAAAAGTTGGGGTCATGAAGAGCTTGGCTTCTGAAAAGGTTAGTCCTGAAAAAAGAAGCCAAGTACTTTGCACTGGTACAATAGCAAAGATGACATGAAGGTGTTTTAGGAATAAGCAAGAGTTCACTAATCACATGCTCAAAGACACAAAGCTGAAGTTTTCTTTTGAAAGGAGACTCCTGAGGTACCTTACTTGCTTAGGATCATAGAGGGAATTCAGCTATCCAGTTGTTCATCAGTCTCTGTAGCCATGGAACAAGGCTGGCAACACATTTCAACATTTTCCACGTGGTGGTGATTTTGCAGGCATGCAGAATGTAAAAGTAATAGAATGAAAGTCTTTATCCAGATTGCAAAAGAAAACCAGAAGACTAAGTGATAGCCCTCTGAGAGAATAGTGTATGAAGTTGTGAGTGTAAAGACAAAAACACAGTGGACAATCCATGAAGTTTAAGATATCAGAAATATGGAACATCTGCTGAGAAAAGGTGTGGGTAGTGAGCTCTTCCAAGAGAAAGGCCAAAAGCCTGCAACGGGAAATTCTGGAGGGGCAGGACAACCCAAGATTTTGTAGCTCACATCTCATTACAATTTGTTCCAAGTCCTAAGCATGGAATGGAAGAATTTAATGTTTATCTTGCTATATTTCTCTTACCTTGGTCACATTGCTTTCTGCTTCCCCTTTTCTCCCTTTTTGGAAGGGGAATCTTTGCCATTTTATATTAGCAATGTTTAAATTTTCTTTTAATTTTTACAAGACTTCACAGATAAGAGTTTGCCTTTAGTCTCAGAGCAGCCTTTGGATTTTGACTTTTCAGCATTGTTGGAAATTATAAGATTTTGGTGACTCTTAGACTAAATTTATTTTGAATAATGATATTAGCATGAGTACTTTGGGTTCCAAGGATGAAATGCTGGGGTTTAGATCTAAAATGTTGCCCAAATTCTTATGTATATAAAATGTGATTGGATTGTGACGCACTAGACTCATCAATGAGTCCTATGGTGGGTGTGTTGTTAGGAGGTAGAATTTGGCAGGAGGTGGATCTGGAAAAGTGTATTCTAATATGGATGTTCTCTTTCCCCCTGCTTCCTGGCCACCGTGACGTGAAGAGTTTTCTTTCACCATGCTGTTACTGCCTTGCATCTGACCAACCATGAAATCGTTCACTGAAACCGATCCAAAATAAACTTATCCCTTTTAAAATGGAAAGTATTGAGTATTTTTGCCTCACCAATGGGATAATAACTAAGGCACTACATAAATATAGTGAGGAGAATTGTCATCATTGTAGGTGATTCAGGAATGTATCACATCAGCAGATGAATGACAAAGGATGTTCTAGAAAATAATTTTCAAATAATTTTCAAGTTGGAATTTCACACCTTATCTGTGTATTTAATGATCTTTAAATATTTTCACATATTCTTTCTAAGAAGATACTTGAGAAGATACTCTGGCCAACACCATTGAGAGATAGAGAGAAAGAAAGGGGGAGGAATTCAAACAAAGTGTGTAACCCAATGAATTCCATGGCAAGGTGAATAGATAGCTGGAGAACATTGAATGATAATCCCAGAATGATGCTGAGCTATAGACTTAAGCCATGTAGCCTGGAGGAGGCACAAACATTGTGGCCATCAGCAGTGTGGAGTTCATCATTGGTCTTTTACATACAAAGAAAAGTCAATCAAAGTATCACTTGTTAAATATTCTCAGAGACGATGTTTGACTCAGGCTGAAATGTATGCTAATAGATATATATGTCTAACATTCAATTACATTAAAACCTGGTGGTTCATTTTTTAGAAAGTGTCATGCACCAATTCCTCACAATGAATAAAATATTAGATAGTACAACATATACTAAATATATATATAAATATATATATATTTATATATATCAGAAAGTACCTTGGCAAGTGTTTTCTCAGTCAAGTTCTTAATAATACAAAAGAGGAGCCAAAAATCTGTCCAAATTAGAGTAATTTATTTACATTTCACACATACACACACCAAAAACAAACAAGAAAGCTAAAGACAACACTTTAGAGAGGTAAGACAAGGAGCTGTTAGTAATCTCAAGGATCTGAAAAAGTTTGTTAATTGGTGCAATCTTTGAAAATATTTATCAATATCAATAATTTACTTTATCAATTTAAATTATATACTTTCCTGATAAAATTATATACATGTAAAATCATTTTTGTCTGTTTAAGAATATTTTTTGCAATACTAGGTAAAATATTATAAAATTTACTCCAAATATTATAAAAATTACTCCAATCTACATTATTAAATAATTAGATAAACTCAAAGCATGATGAATTATGTATTTCTGTAGATAAAAAACATTTATTTGGATTTTCTACTGGAAATTTCTTCTAGGTCAACCACAAAGTATAAGAAATACCCAAAAGTACAGTCTGAAACTCTTTCCTTAATATCCCACAATTTGGGTAAATATATAACTAATATCTACAATTTGGGTAGATATTCCACAATTTGGGTAAATATCTAACTAATCCATATTTATTTTTATATACTATAAAGTTATTTTAACAGGATTCTCAAGAAGGTTATTGTATCATCTTTTGAGCACGCATGATATGCTAAAAGAAATAGTTATGACAGATACTTAATTGCTTAAAATGTTGTATCCATATATTATTCAATAAAATATTATGTTAAAAAAATGGAAGTACAGAAGACAGGGAAAGGAGCTGGTCAAACTCCCGGTCGTGGGGCTATCATTGGAGTTGCCCAGACTTGCAGCCATGGTGCACTTGCTGCAACTGCTCGGTCTTGCAGTCCTGGCGCTCTGGCTGCCAGAGCCACAGTTGCACTGAAGCCAGGGGTCAGCGAGCCCAGTGGAGAATAGAGCCGGAGTGGAGACCTGCACTAACCCCAGTGAGTGCTTGGAATCTTACCCCCACCACGGGGAAGGGGCGACCAACTGGACAACATATTGGAATCAGGCAGGATGGACCTGAACAAGGAATGGCAGTGACTTCAGTAGGTTGCTCCCTGCCCAGAGCAGATTGGTGGGATCTGCTTGGGCTGGACCACACCCCTGTACAAGACCCAATAGCCAGGGATGAAATTGCCCTAAAGTTGTCCAGAACTGGCTCCGCCAGAGCGACACACACTAATGTGGCGAAGGCCCCCCACGGGTTGATTTGCTTGGAGGGGAGGGGCCAACTTACTCCTGCTTGCACCTCGATGACCAACAGCAAACTGAAGAGGGCAGAAATCCCTCTGTGCTTCAGAAGAGCCATAACCAACAGAGAAAGGGGCTGGGAACTCCACCATACATCTGTATGGAAGAAACCAGAAACATGACAAGAGAAAGAAATAAGAAAAAGCCCCAGCCCCCAACTCTGGGAATATTGGTCCAGAAGAAGTAAATACAGAAAAGACTGAGGGCATCAATCATGCAATATCGGACACAGCATCAGCTCACATAAAGAGATATCTTCATGACATTATAGACGAGCTCAACATTGAAATATTAATACAAATAAAGCAAGGTATAAGAAGATTAACAAAAGAAATGCTAAGCACCTCTCAAGAAGACACAGATGGAATAATGGAGGAACATAAAAAAAGGAGGGAAACATTAAGTGAAGAATATAAAAAAACCTAGAATACCTGAAACAGATTCAAAGACATTACCAGGAAATGAAAAACTGCATCAAAAGCTGGAAAAATTACTAGAAAGAAACTAGAGATAGATTAACAAAACTTGAAGATAGGTTTGCAATGTATGATCATGAAAGGAAAAATCTGTTAAAAACAACAGGGAAGCAGTCAGTAGCAATACAAAAGCTAAAAGATGACAAGAGGATCTATAAATTAAGAATAAAAATTGTGAGTGAAGAAGCAGGGGTAAACACAAATGAAACACAAAGGCTATTCATAGAAATAATTAAAGAAAACTCCCCAAACATAGGAAAAGGAAATGATATTCAGGTGTATTAGGCATGCAGAACTCCATCCACCTACAACAAAAACAGAGCTACACTCAAGACATATAATAATTAAGAACCCAGAAATTCATCACAGGAGCAGAATATTGAAAGCCATCAGAGAAAAGAAACAGATCACTTCTAAAGGAAAACCCATCAAAATCATGGCAGATTTCTTGACACAAACCATTACATCAAGAAGAGTTTGGAAGGATGTATTCCAAGCTCTGAAAGATAATAACCTCCAACCAAGATTGATGTACCCTGCAAAACTGTCTCTCAAAATTAATGGAGAAAAAAGATGCTTCCATGACAAAGAGGAACTGGGAGAATTTGTGACCACCAATCCAACCCTACAAAAAATATTGAAGGACACTCCAGAGAGAGAGAGAAAAAATACCAGGATTTCAGGAACAGTGGCAGAAAGGCCTCAATGAATGGGGCAAACAGTGAAATGAAGGGGAAAAGTACATAACCAGTGACATAAATGCATAGCAGAAATGAGGCAGAGAAGATTGGCTATAGTCTCTAACATAGATGGCCTTGATATACTAACAAAAAGAAACATAGGCAGAGTAGATAAAGAGATAGGGTCCATCAAGATGTTCTTTAAAGGAAATATAATTAACCTGAAAGAGGGTTTATGGAACCAAAGTCAAATATGAGAAAACAATGCTCTATGTGGTAGGGAACCAGAGAGAAATTGGGGCAACTCACCCAGCACCTGCAGATAGTTTGGAAAGACATGATACTTTGTGTAGTAGAAAACTTCTCAACTATAATGAAGGAAAACCTTGAGGCTTTTTTAGGTAATGGCATACAACTTGAGATCAAGCCCAGGAGTGAGAAGGTTCAGAATAACTTATATAAATAGCAGGTTGCCCCCCAATCTAAAATCTGAGGGAGATGATGGGACCCAAAATGTGCAGTGCACTCTGTGGAAGTGAAAGAGGAGAAATAACCTAAAAAAAGAGAGAGGATATTGTTAATAGTGTATCAGGATTTAAATGCCACATTATTCTCACTGCTCTGCTTAGATGAATTATATTCTGTTCCAGTTTGTCCACTTTTACTAGATTTGAGGGCACAGACAGCTCTCCCAAAAATAGCAGGATGTACTATGGTAACCATCCTTAATTCCCTATTAACTTAATCTGAAGCCCTGTATAGCTTACACTGTCTTATTATGACTGATCTTATTCGAATCTGATTTGTTAGATCGCTGTTCTGTATTGACTGATTTTATTCAAATCTATTATGATTGATAGTATCAGGTCTGAGAGTAGAGGCAATTACACTGAATTTGACAAGATTCACTAGGATACCCACTCTGGTTTGACTGTTACCTGCTTTTGAAAACTTATAATGTCTCCAATGTTTTGTTTTTATTAATATTGTTGTGTACTGCTATGTTCAATTATACTATGCCTGATGACATAGACAATTCTATTGAAGATAACAAGCGACATCATAGTAACCATTGTAGATCACCTTGTATTGTGGTTTTGTATGACTTCATCGTTTCATGTATTTTTAGGAATTTGCTTTGTTTTGTTTTTCCTGTTTTGCTTTTCCTGTAATACAGACAGGAAAAGATATACATGTAGAGACTCATGCACACATAGAACTTCTGAACATTTTATGAGAACTGATTATATAATGCATGGTGAAATGAACAACTGATTCCGTAGCATCATGATGTGAAATCCAGCCATACTATCATTCTTTGTTCAGAGTGATTTTAGTCTGTTTTGTTTTAATTAATTTTAGCATACATGAAGGTATGGATAGCTATTTTGAAGAGAATGAGAGGCTCTATGATAGCCAGTGTTTACTTCCTTATTGTCTGGTCTTGAATCATTGTTTGTCATACTGTGCAGATCAGTTTTTTTTGTTGTTGTTGTTGTTTTTTCTTTTGTTTGTTTGTTTTTTGTAGCGGGGATTGAACTCATGACTTTGCAATTGCCAAGCAGGCACTTACACCACTGAGATAAACTCCCAGCCCTCGGATCAGTTTTGTACTATGTTGTTTTGTATGAATTCACTGTATGTGAAGTTATGGACAACTATTTGCAAGAAAACAAGAGACAATATGATAGATAGTGAAGATCTCTAGTTGTCTTGCTTTGAAATCTATGTCTCTTACATTGCTTTCTTATGTTTTGTTGTGTTTAATTTTATCCTCTTTAAAATAAAATGTAAAAAAAGGAATACATAATATGGAACACTCTTCCATATTTAAAGAAGCATAGTGCTAAGTACACGGTCAGCAAAATTGGCAGGTCTTTAAAATAGGTCATAAGAAAAGAGAGACAGGCTGGCTTCTATAACTCAATAACATTTGTTAAATTAAAAACATTATATATCTTTCAAGGATATTTATTTACCAAAGAAAAATAGCAGATGATGTCTTGTGTTCCTTTTTCTCTTTCTTTCTTTCATTTTTTTTTTTTTATCGGTACCAGGGATCGAACTCACAACCACATGCTTGTAAAGCAGACACTTATGCCATTGAGCTAAACCCCCAGCCTGTCTTGTGTTTATTAACAGGATATCTGAACCCATTTCTTCATATAATAATAGGTTTACTTAGCTTACAAAGTTTTAAAGGCTGAAAGTCCAAGATAGGGCAGCACATATGCTTGGCCTCCAAAGGGGGGCTTCATTGGTTACATTCAAAATAAGGTGGAGAAACAGAAACTGAATTAACCACATGCAAAAGGTTCAAGAGTGTGGGAGTCCTTTTGACTTATAATGATTTTGTCCCATAAGCATTAATTCATTTGTTGTCTTAATACTTTCCAAAACCAGTGTTCTGAATAAATACCTTCCAATAGACTCATGTGTTTACCCATTCCACCATTTCATGATAGCTTCAAGCACATGAACCTCTGGAGTGCAAATCACATTTAAACCATGCAGATGTGTTAGCTTGGCTGTCTGACATGAGAAGAAAAATGTCAGTGAAGTATAGCTGCATAAAATTACTCCAACACTTTTCAATTTAAAACAATAAACATTTATTACTTTACATAGTTTCTGGAGGACAGGAATACAGAAATAGTTTACCTTAGTAAGTCTAGTTCAGGTTTTTTCTCAAGGTCACAAACCAAATGGAGACTAGATTGGAACTGGAACCTAAGCATTTAATTGGTATTAAGAAAGTGACTTTAAAGAATGGGTTGGATAATATATGACTGCTGACTGGTGAGCTCAATTCCCCACCACTTGAGTCCTTCACCAGGCTGCCTATGAGTCCTTACAGTTTTACAAGAGGCTGCCCAAGAACAAGTGAAATTAGAGCGAAAGAGAGTGAACATGCTACAAGTACGGAGTCTTTCATAATGTAATCACGAAGGTGATATATAATAGTATTTCTGCAATATTCTACTGGCCATGCACAACAATCCTGGTACATGGGACTACTATAGAAGCATAAAATGAGGCTGAAACACAAATGGAAAGAACAAATATATGTACACGCAATTATATATGTTTATACATGATATTTTGTTGTATATATTACAAAATCAATAATTTAACCTTATATAGTTTCGTGCTAGTAGGATAAAATGATATGATTAGGTCAATTATATGTGTCTGAGAACAAAGGAAAATACAGCTATGGGTGTTTCATTCATCAACATATACATAACCACCTTTCCATACTCTTGTGAAACTTACTGCTGATGGTTGCATATTACAAATTATGATTCAGTGAAAATCTATGTATAGATCACATTGTGTACATGGGCAAGTGTTTGGTGAAATATATACATTGATGAATGGAATTGTCAACTTTTGTTAGTGCATCTCTAACAATTAGTTTAATTTAGTTGGTGCTAAAATTCTCTCCAGTGTAACCAAATTAATAGTCAGTTCTACCAGCAATAGTGTTTCCATGTTTATTATTTTTATCAAATTATAGTACATCCATAAATCTGATGACTAGGAAATAAAATATCATTGCCATTTCAAATTAGTTTTTATTGCATTTATTATATTATATTTATATTTCCAATTCTGTCAATGGTCTTGTCAAGGTTTTTCCTATTGTTTTATTGGGGTTATATATTAATTTAGGGTTCATTCCATAATTTGATTACAAATATGTTTCTGCACTGCATTGCTTACAAAAATAGTGTTTCCATGTCTAGAGTATGATTTTTAGTTTTATTTGCCATTTAGGGTATCTTTCAACAGACAAAAGTATTCATTGCATGATAATTTAATTTCTGCTATTGTCACTTTAAGGTTATATTTTTGGCATTTTTCTTAAGAAATCCCCCCTTACCTGAGATTATAAAAACTATCTTCTAAATTTTTACCAAATGTTTCCATAATTTATTTTCAGATATGTTCTTTAACATGACTGAAGCTTAACTATGTTGTTGTAGTAGGTGCCTACATTTGGATTAAAATGTTTCCCAAGGGATCGTGATTAAAGGCTTGGTTTAGTCTCTAACTTTGCATTATAGGAAGGTGGTTGGAGACCCTAACAGGTGGGGTCTAGTGCTAGGCCACAGAAGGCATGTCCTTGAAGGCATTATGTTTGCCAACCCTCCACACCCTTTGAGGCTTAGAGCAATGGGTCTGCCACGTGATAGATTAAAACTGTCAAAGCTGTGATCCAAACTAAACTATTTGAAACAAGAAATAAACTCTTATAAAATCCAAGAAAATGAAAGATTCCAGGAAAGTGAAATACCCATAAGGGAAACACCTAAAACCTGCCTGAGAGACAGGCTATTCAGTCTGCAGTCAGGGAAGTGTTAGAATGGGGCTGTACAAGTTCTTGGGTGCCTGCTTCCTGCCACTCTGTCCCCCACATAGTGACAAAAAGCTGCAGGAATTGATGTCATTCCAGCTGGAATGTGGTTTTTGCTTTAGTCTGATTTGTATTCTTTTATTCCTTCCTTCCTTTTGGAGTCCAAATCCTATCTCATTGCCTTTGGAAGTGCGTAACTTTCTTTTCGACTTTTATAGGGACTCTGCTGAGTTTATACTGAGTGTCAGAGGTGACTAGACTTTGAGAAATGCTGGAAAAGTTAAGGACTTGGGATTTGGGGGAAGTTACTAAATATATTTTATATTGTGAGATGAACATGAATCTTGGTCTCTTTTTAAGCTGACTTTTCTTGGATGTTTTATTACTGTAACAGAAGTCTGATTCACACAATAGGATAGCATTATATTTTACTTTCTACAGTGATTTTATAAAGTACATAATTTCCCTAGTGTATTTTTATGTGTCCTTTTATGAGTTAAATATCAATTCATGACCAGATTCTGGGTTCTCCAAAATTTCTTTGACATATATATCTAAGAAATTATGCCAGTAAAGAACTGTCTAAATTACTACATATGTTATTCTTTTTTCTAGTGTTTTGTCTCCTGTATCAGTCAGGGTTTACTGGAGAAAGAGATATAACACAAGCTATACAAATATTAAAGAAATTACAAGATTGGCTTACAATGGTCAGTCACAGGTCGGATGCGGGAGTGTTCAGGGGGTGTCATGCTGGAAGCTGAAGCGTACAGCCCATGGGCTGGAGCTCACTGCAGTGCCCCATGCAAGTCCCTATCAGGAGGACAATCAGTGTGCACCTGAACACTGAGCAATCTATGACAGAAAGCTAAAGAGTCCCAGGGAGAAAGCAAACAGTCTGTGCCAGAAGCCAGGAGATGATGTCTAAGCTGAAAGCGAAGAAGAAGACTGAAGCTCCTCTGAAGAACCAGCAATCAGTCCCTCCTGTTTCGCCTTTTATTGTATATAGGCTGCTCCCCTGCGGTGGGTGTAGCACTCACACCATCTGTGAGCCCTCCTTCTGCACAGGCTGAGAATGTTACAAACTAAGGACTTCGGCCTCCTGCTGAATCACTTAGTTAAACTTCTGACCTCAAATTGACGCAATGAACAACATCCTAGAAGTGAAAGGGTTTGTGCTCCTCTTGGTTTATTAGGTCTTTTTTTTTTTTTTACAGACTTCAGTAGTTTTCTTTATAAATGTCTTAAAATATCTTTTGCTGAATTCATTAGTAGGTAATAGCAACTCTTGCTGTTATGGCAGAATAGTAAATTTTTATTATTAAACTTTAGAATTGGTTGCTGGTTGTGTAGAATGACATTGATCTCTAGATCTTGTTCTTATATTTGGCAACCTGGCTGGAATTTCAGATTAATACTTATTGCTTCCAGATCCCATTAGATTATATATGTTGGCACTCATGTCATCTTTAAATAAGTAAGTTTACAATTGTTCTATTTCAATATATTTTATTTACTTTTATTGGTTTCTTATAACATGCAATAGCAATAGTGTATTCGGTAGTGATGATAATACTGGACATCCTTTACTGGTTCTTATCTTTACTGTTTCTAAAGTTTTATTTTAGAAATAGTATGGTTTTATATACCATCATGACAAGAAAATCCTCTCCTAGTTCACTAAGCTCTTCTTCCTTGTTCACAAGGGTTTTAACTCATGAATGATGGTGCATAATATTTTGTCAGATCTATTTAAATGATTATTTTTAATACCTTGCTGTATTTAGTTAAAAAATCATATCTTCTGATGACAAACTATCTTTAGAAAAGAACATTATGTATTTTTATATGTAACTTGCTTAAGAGACATTTATGAAAATATTCGAAAATAAGATTAATATGCTTGTTTTCTTGTTTCATCTTTGTAAAATACATTATTTTGTAAATACATTTAGTGTCAGTTTCACCAAAACTCAGTATGTTTCTGTTCTACTTTGGATCATTGAACTTCTTTGCAGTCTCACTGTTTGAATGTCCACTCTGTATGCTTTAATTTTGTAACTTTAACAACTAGGTCTAAGAAGACATTATGTAATTTATCAACTAGTGATTTCTTACTGCTTTTTTTTCTGAGATTCTGTATTGTTTTTACCCCTTTTCCTGTTTTTTTTTCTCTTTAAATAAAATTTTAAAAACACTAAAATGAAATAATAGCTTTATGGTATTTTCCATTTTCTTTTCCTTTTGTCTTTCTAGTTATAGGGATTGAAAACATAACATTCTATGCTAGCACTCCAGGAATTTGGTTTTGCTACATTTCTACATTTTTGTATGATTTTTGCACTTTAATGTCACAAATCTTTCTCATATGATAATTCTCTGGAGAGCAAGAATAAAACTAACCATATCAAGTAACTTCTTTTTTATTCAATAACACTTATGTTTTCTTAACATTGTCATTTACCTGAAAGCTGCAGGGAAAATCACACAAATGATACACAGGTGAAGAAAGGAAAGAATAACAAGGTTACAATTGAATTTTACCCAAGCATTTCTTATGTTTTTAGCTTTAACTCTCCAGATATTTTTGTGTGGTCAGTGTGCAGTACATCTGTATTGTCACAGACCTAATTATTTCTTCTAGAGAATTCACAGATACATTGGAAACACAAAAACTGTGCTTTCATTTCCAGTTTAAAATGTCCTCTGTATAGCAGCTCTTGAAGCAGTCTCCTCCACTTTTTTTACTAAAGTAGTTACGGGTTTTTAAAAAGATGAAATTGCACAACACTGTGAACTGAGACTTACTGTCAAGTTATTGTCAGAATACGAGAGGAATTTCCATTACCTGCAAGGCCAAGGGGAATGGATTAAATATACAATCAGGATGCTGCTGCTGGGGTGCCTGCCTGCTTGCCTGCCAGAAAGTAGATAGAAAGACCTTTATTTCTTCCCTTTTTCTTTAATCCCTGGATCTAAAACAAAATCTGAACCAAGAAGAAAATTGAATAGCCATCTTTCTACCACGGGCATTCTAAGTTTAAGACACTGTTACAACTGCCCAAACGTCCCTCTAGCCTGAGCTCCAATACTATTGCATTCTTTGTCCTTTCAGATTTAAGATTTTTTTATAAATTGGACAAGAAGAGGGAAGGATTACTGGAAATGACTTGAAAGCTAAGAATGTGTTTTCTACAACTAAAGCAATGGATGAGAAAGAGAAAACAAAATAATAATCAATGAAACTTTCTTCTGTATTAACTTTAATACACTCCATCTGTTAAGATTGATAGACATATTTAATATATGTAGGCAATCAACAGCATAACAAATGAAAGTGTCATATATTGACTGATAAAATTTGGAAATAGGGTTGGGAAATATGAACACAATGATCTGAAACTATATAATTACATATCTTTATTGACTAGATTTGCATACACTCTTTTCAGCGATAGGTAAACATAAGCAAAATATTAATGACAAAACCTATCTAACATACTTTCCCCCTCCAAGCACATAAGCATATTGAGTCACTGCTTCCTATTATTCTGCATTGTTTTCTTCATAATCTCTCTGAAATAGATATATTCAGCCATGATTTCTTCCTCTTTGTTGGTACTGGTTTTACTGAATAGATTATATGATAAGCACTAGGTCTTCTGCTTTTGTTCTCTCCTTTATTCTCCATTTAGAAAGATGACAAATACATAAGGGCTTGAAAAATTTCCAACAGGTGAAATACTGTAAAATGAGTGAGAGAATTCTGAGATTTCAGAGGAAAGAATCTCATCAAAATTATCAATACAGGCGCCGACAATACTTCAGACAGTGTGGCATTCGTGTCAGTGCACAAGAATGATTTAGGTATATTAAAGGCAAGACTCAAACATCTGTTTAAAGATCTGAAAACCAGTTTAAAGAGAAGTTGAGAGGAAAAAGATTGAGAGACACTAAAATATGCATATATATATATATATATATATATATATATAGTTATTGCTTGAAAATTATTACCTTATCTCCCTTTGCTGGGCTTGTGTTTTGTCTACCTGTGTTGAACTGAGCTAAGGACTAATACCACAGAAGACTTAATTGGGAAGCTATTTATAAGGACTCTTAAGATACATAAAAACAGTACAAGGAACTTTTGCTCTAAGCCTTATGCTGACACACCTCCTCATACAGATGCATGTATAAAAGTATATGATAAAAAAGCATATGATCGATTCTATTCTTCTAAGGCAGAGGAGAAGCTTGTGATACTTCTGATATGTCTCCAGAACTACTTTTTCCTTTTCTTTATGAAAAGAATGTAGATCTTCTAGATCTTCCATCTCCAAAGAACTCCTAGAAAAAGCATTTAGTGTATTTATCTTGGCACTGAAAATTAAATTCTGAATAATTTTCTCTTTATTGTGCTCATTTTAAATGACATAAGGAATGTTTCACTCAGACATTCTGTAGCACATGGATGCTATATTTATAAAAAATTCTTGTAACTTTAATATTTTCTGTTGATTACGACACAGTAAAACTTATCTTTAATAGCATTTACTTGAAAATATAAGAATTCCTAACAACATTGTATTTTGTAGAAAATATCAACAAAAAAATCACATTGATTACCTTCACTGAACTGAACAGAAAACATAGAAAAGAAATGAAAAAAGTGGAAGAACTGAACACAGAAACAGAGATCCTATACAACAATTAGACGGAGAAACACGACTTTTAAAGAAAAATCATTATAACAATATAGCCGTGAAT
The DNA here is from genome assembly GCA_004027455.1 of Hydrochoerus hydrochaeris. NCBI lineage: Eukaryota > Metazoa > Chordata > Mammalia > Rodentia > Hydrochaeridae > Hydrochoerus > Hydrochoerus hydrochaeris. Next base: position 436,011 of record PVLA01000659.1, read on the forward strand.
TTGCTAGATTGAAAATAATGTGTGAAAAGCTGAATTTTCCATTGCATTCAGTAGCAGAGTTAGTAAATTCCACATGACAAAAGTTGCTTTCTTCGAAAATTTTTGTTAATTCATGTCTGCGTAAATCAGGGACAATAAAATTACACTGAAGGATGATTATTTTTTAATCTTTGTGTGTATCAAGTCAAGTTGCATGCCTGAAATATATACTGGTATTAATTGTCAACTAGATCTCAATAAAGCCCAGGTAGTGATGGAAAATTCCCAAGGAGAACAGAAATAGTAGTGATCTTAAACATACACACTGTTTTATCACACAATGTATTATTTTAGTCTGCTACGGCTGCCCTAACAAATTACCAAAGAATGGGTAGTTTATAAACAAAACATAGTTTTCAGAGTGTTGGAATTTGGAAAGTCCAAGATTGAAAGTGCAAGGTGCTACAGATGTGGGATTCAGTGTTCACCCATCCACACAGTCTGCTGTCTTGGTCCTGTAATCTTACAAGGTTAGAGGGAAAGAGGTTTCTCTGCAAGCTTTTTGATAAAAGGAGTCCCATTCTTGGCAGTTCTGCCCTCCATGACCTAATCACCTCACTGAAATTCTACCTCCTTTTACTCTCAGAATTTCATCATGAGTGTGGAGAACCAAAAATATCAGACTATGTGACACATAAATGCTACTTTAACCAATTAAGTGGTTTCTTTAGCAAGTGTCAGGACTGCTTGGAAGTTTAAGGAAAATGATGCACCATGTCACCCACGCTGATGTGAACACTGTTACTGTCCCACACACTAACTCAAGTAAGGAACACTTAGAGGCAGAGTCATTTTCATTGGGATTTTATAGGTACCAGAGCTACCTGTGATAACACTGAGAACCTGGATTCTGCTCTTCATAACAGCAAAAATGGACATTCTAAAGCCTATTGTGTTACATTTCTCATATGAATTAAATTGTTATGTAGGTGTTCTTATTGGGAAATTAAGTTATACACACGTGCCTTAAATATAAAAGATAATGTACATTACCATGTAAGGTCAGCATGCCAAATATGTCCAAAAATTAAAAAGGCTCTTAAATAGAGAGGATAGAAATACAGAAGATAACCAGGACATTAGCAACAGCAGCAACAACAACAAAGAACAAAATAACACTTGCAAGCAAATTGACTGACACCAAGCAACTACCAAGAACTCATTAAACAAAATATGTTCTTATAAACAGACCCTTAATGCATCAACATTAACATAACTAACATGTTGACATTAAAATCTGAAGAACTGGCAAGTCACAGGTACCTATTTTCAAAACCCACACTTTGGTTTGTTCTATACATTTAGGTATCTGGAAAGTTCTGTTTTCTTAACACAAACTGTACAACCAGAATATGCTGGACTTGACCTGTCTTCAAACAGTTTTCTTTATCTAGTATTGTGTTTCAAAAATTTCCAGGGCATGAGAAAAAATATTACTTAAATCCTTTCTTTCAATCCATAATTTAGAGTAAACTTATTCTCATGATAAGCACTGTCTGAAAACAACAATGAATCTTCCATATTTCAGTAAGGGTGATCGAATGATTGATTTCCTTGAGAAACAGTACTATGAAATTACTGAACAAGAGGTTCAGGTGCTAGAATTACTGTAGAAATATTTTTTCATTCCAGAAATGCAGCAATGCATAGAACGTTGTAATTACCTTGTGCATTTCCAAAAATCTTTAGTAATTATTTTCCCACCTTTTAAGCTCTTATTGAGAATGTAATTATTGGATTAAAAATATGTGAAATGGCAGCAACACATGGAAAATATTTTTTGTTACAGTAAATCCCACCACTCATCTATTTTAAAGGAACAATATCTACCTGCAGTAACCATTTTGCAAATAAAAAACATTAATAGTTCTTAAGTTTAATCTTACAATTCTCCAAAAGAAAATAAAGTAACTGTGAAAATAATGTAAAAATATTCAAATTCTCAATTTATGACACATAAAAATTCTAATACACCATGGTTGGATGTGGTCATTATGTTTCAGTTATTATTCAAAAACATTAACTTAATGTAATTAAATGGCATTTTAAAAGTGTATAGAAGAGGAAAAGGTAAAAGATAATATTCGTAATAGTTATTTCATTGTAGAAGATTTTTTTGTGTGCATATACATCTCACTGTCACTATTCTCCACTTCTATGTATTCATGTAATGCAGGCATCACTTACTGTGAATTTATGTTTCTCAAAAAATTTTAAGCCTTAAAGAAGAATGGAATTCCGGTAAGTGAAATGTCTAACAATATAGAGAGGTCATATAGTAAAAGCAAACATGAATTTGAATGCTAAAATGTTGAGGTTTTCAGTCACAAAAGTAGTCTTTTAAGAAATAGGTCAATATAATTTTAATGAGGAATAACTATGACAATATTAAATTACAACTTTTAATACTAAAGTAGTAGTTCCCATGTGAACAGAAAGACTAGTCAGCAAGCATGTGGACAACAGCTCATGCTAGGAATGAGCTTATGAGAAGGTATTTGTAGTCTCGTTGTATAAAGAAATTGCTGCTCACAGGAGCTGACCTAACCAATAAAATAAATTGAAGTACACTAGAAATTCTAAAATTTGTCTGGCTCCAAATGCTCTTTGGTTTCATGCTCTCTTGTATGCATTCATCAGTATCACCAATGTTTTCTTCACCTGTCATCTTAAAATGCCAATTCTTCAACTAAAATGCCATGCTTCCATTGAAGAAGGAAGTGTCTAAAGTGTCTAAACTCCAAAATATTTCATCAATTCACATGTAAACTATGCATGATGGACTACTGCAAACCCTGGCTCTGTACCTCCTATCTCTGTAAACATGGCTGTGTGCCTTCAGTTCTTCAAATTTAAAGTGGAAATTAATTACCAACAAGAAATGAGAAAATTCAATCATTTAATGTAACTCAAGAGTTAAAAAACTGGGTGGGGGAACACAGCATCTTCCTGGCAAGTAGAAGGATGTGAGTTTGATTTCCAGTACTAAATGAAAAGAAAAGAAGTTTAAAAATCTCCTGGTCCAGAAGAGGTACTTGGTTAAGGTATCTTAATCGTGTATTATTATGAAAATAAATTTCACTGTCACCTTTCTTATGTTTGGTGGTCTTTTTGTGTGGAACCAATATATTATGGCAAATCACATAATAGATCAAACTGCATCAGGGATCATAACCAATCATGTAGTTTTCAATAAGACAGATTCATATTAGTGAAATCTATTTGCTTTGTGACAATAACCATAATTATTAGTATAGCATTCTAAAATTTTCATTGACATATTATGCTGTTGTAAGTAGATACTGTGAAATGCTTATAGTCATGATATCTATAAAACTAAAAACATAGGTATGTAAGTCTTTTGCTGTTATCACAGGTTATATCATGTGGATCATTCTTTCCATGTTTTCTGTCACCCAAAGCAAGTGGTACTGCCCAAAATCCTGTAGGTCATTAGTATATCTCTGTTAAATTACAATGAGTTTTTAAACTGTTATCTGTCATAGTTTGAGTCTAAAGGCAATGGATTATTAAAGCACACATTTTACACATATGTGTTAGATCACACTAATAGTTTTGACACTAAGGCTCTAAACTCCCAAAAAACCATCACTGGATGCTCTGTACATCTGTAACACAGCAGTGTTCTACTTGAATTTACTACTACGGCTCTCATAGGACACTTCCAAAGCAAGGACTTTAATTAATCTCTGTCTCTTCTGAGAGATTAGTGAGAGAGGGGGTGGACCTCTTCATAGAAAATTTTCCTTTACATTCTTCAGAATGGGATCATCCTCAAGAAAATTATGTTCAAGAAATATGACAAATTAAAGAATGAGATGGCTCTGGATATCAAATTCCTGGTCCTGCAACATAATTTCACTTTTCACAACTCAGAACACATAAATAAATTTCAATATTTCTCAGAATTTTCCTGTATGATCATCAGTAACTGTGTGTCAGGGACACATTCAAATAGAGAAGCTTTTTCTGAAAAAATTATATCAGCTTTTAAATGTAATTGCTGATATTGCTCAGCAGCACATCATCTCTAATTTTATGACTTGTGTGATTTCTTCCATCACTCCTTATATTGACTTAATTACACTATAAAAATAGCAAAATTTGGGGGTGGTATATTTTGTGTTGTAAATAAAATGTTTTTCCATTCTATATTCAACAATTACAAATTTGAAAATCTAATTTCTCCAAGATTTTCTTTCAAAAGGTAAATAGGTTGTATATCAAACTGATTTTTCTTGTATGTCTATAAATTTAGAATATATAGAGAACTTGAGAATAAAATTTCTTTGTTATATTCCATGAAAAGCAAAAGGAAAATCAAAAAAGAAGAAAGTTAATATATATAAAAATGAGTAGATTACATAAAGTTTGGCAGTAATTATAAATTTGAAAATAACTAATTTTATTGATCAGAATATATTGAAACATAAAGCTGACATATTTTCAGGAGGGAATGAAAATAAATGATTTTCTAATTCTCCACAAAGTTTAACTGTGAACATTTTGATAAATGTACAATACTGAGGTTGAAATTGACAGTGTGTTATTATTTTTAGGCAAAATTTGTTAAGAAATAATTTAAAAGTTTAATTCTTTAATTTAATTTATTTATATATTTTTTGGTACCAGGGATCGAATTCATGGCCTCGCTCTTGCAAGGCAGGCGGTTAAGCCACTGAGCTAAATCTCCAGCCCTTCATTAATTTTAAAAATTGGAGAAACTCCAAGTTTATATTTAAATAATAAAAAATTCTTCCAGCTACATATTGTTAGCCTTTATAAAGATATAGACATTCAGTTATACCCATTCTATAGTTATTAATTAGATTTGATATCTTAATTTGGAAATTAGGAAATGGTTTCATTGAAACAATATAAAACCTACACGCCTTGTTATTTATTCAGAATTAATCTGGAAAATGCTGGAACACAGCAACATATATTTTTTTTCTTTTTTCTTTTTTTTTTTTTTTGATAAATAGCTTAGTGTAGGCCTCAGCAAAAAGATACCAAATTTTAAGATTTATTATTGTCAATAGTCTGCATGACCTTTACTTTAACTGCATCTTGCCTGTCAGTAATAATCCAAGGCTGTACCTTCAATGATAAAACGAAAGACTTTGCATATTGAATCTCCAGGTCTCCTTGAAAGTGTTCCGCTATCACAGTCATTTATTCCCATTGTCAGAGCAAGGTCCATTATGAAAGCCCATTCGTCTTTACTTGAAGATGAAGCGTGGAGAAACTCCGCTTCTGTCGGGAGTCAGTGCTAAGTACTCAGCCCTCGGCTACACGGAGGCTCTGAGCTGCAGGGCTGGGATTCTCCCCTCCGCCTCCAGCCTCTGTGTCTTGTTCTGGGCACTGGCCTGCTCAGAGCTGGCTTCACCTTCCTGATACGAAATTTCTGTGCCTTCTAAAATAACACTTTATCTTGCAACTGAGACTTTCACTTGAATTATTTTTATCTTTTTTTCTCCTTTCATACCTTAAACTGACCACCTAAACTACTAGTTCAATTTAGGGAAAAAAAAAATGCCTGTTTCGTACATGTAAAATACTAATAAAATCATGAAAATTATTCATTAAAAATGTCTAATTAATCCCTTTAATTTTGAAATATGTATGCCTTCCTTTCTCTTATGATTTGTATATATACTTATATGTACATATTTAATAAAAACTTAATATTCGTATTTAGTAGTTAGTTAAAAGCAAAACAGTCTGAATGCTGAATTGGACTAATCACCACAGCTTAAAGATACTATAGGAAATACAAACAAAATGAAGGTAGATAATAAATACTGATATACAAATATCATTAGTTAGTGGTTGTATCCCAAACTGCAATTCTGATAAACATCAGTACTTTCAATCCAAGAACTTAATTTTAGCCACTTTACTCATTAGATTTTAGTCTGAGGCTTTTTGTGCTGATACAGGGAAGAAGAGGATGGAAAAACTTTAGTTCGTCACCACAGCAGAACCCTCCCACTCTCACCCCCAATACACAGAAGAGTGAGGAAGAGAAGAGATGCTTAGCCCTTTAGAAGAGGAAAGGACCCTTGGGGTGTTTCCTATGGCTATTGTAACAAATTCTCACAAAGCGATGTCTTTAAATAGCAAGATTTATTCTCTTAGTACTCCAGAGCAAGAGTCCCCAAGTCCTGGACCATGGACATGCCCCCTCTGTGGTCTGTAGCCTGTTAAGAACCCAGCCGTGCAGCAGGGGGTCAGCACTAGGCAAGCCAGGGAAGCTGCCTCTCTATTTAGAGTTGCTCCCCATCTCATGGCTAATCCTGGCTCTGCCTCTTGTCAGGTCAAGAGCAGCATTAGATTCTCATAGGAGCTCTGACCCTATTTGAATTGCACTCTCTAGGAAACTAAGCTGAATCGCCCTTATGCAAAGCTAATGCAACCGTAATAGAAATAAAGTGCACAATAAATGTAACGCATGTGAGTCAACCAGAAAACACCTCCTCCACTCCATACTCACCAACTTTGGGGGCTGCCAGCACTTCTTGTCAACTCTGACATGCTTTGTCCTTTGTCAGTCCCATTAGTACTGCTGGCTTTACTGTCCTTTCTCCTCAGTATGTGTCTAACTACACTCTACTCTGCTTCATAGAGACACACGTGATGGCCTTTAGGGCCCATCCTAAGATGTACAATGATCTCAAGAATATTAATCACATTTGTGAAAACACTTTTTTTCCAAATAAGGAGAGCATATTTACAGTTTTTCAGTGTATTATAAGCTGTTTACAACTCTTGGCCTAAAGGCTGAAAGTAAAAATCACCTCTAAATTGTCACCATTTTACATGGAAGCAATTATGAAAAAAAATATATGCATATGTTTTGTGTCAAATGCATTCAATCTTTGAGGGAAAGAAGAAAGAATCCCTAAAAACTACTAATCATTATCTTTTTGTTAAATATAACAATCATTCGGCTATACCCAAAGTACCAAATAACTTCATGATATAGTTATTTTAAGGCACAATTTCCAAAAAAACCTACTTTATAAATACAAGTATTTTGAGTTGTTTCTAATTGATACAAAATAAGAACTGAGAAAACTATTTTTACTTCAATTTATTAAGTTATTAAAATGTTTAATATTTTTATAAAAACAAACAGAGGTTGAGTAGGGCATCCTGCCTCTAATAGGACCAGCTGACTAGTGTGACAATGTCAGGAGTGGATCCCAGGTAGTTTTTTGAGTGACTTTAATGATGGTTGAATAATTGATTCTTGACAAAGAGAGCACTTGTATTCATTTTCCATATGTAATGACAAACCTCCTAAAATGTAGATTAATTTAATTAACTGGCAGCCTTTGGATTGTACCTTGGAAAAAGTGTTTTCTGCAATGCTTTTGTATTTCTGTAAAGAGCTGAACTAACTTGCTTAGATGCAAAAATCAGCAAAGAGCTCATCTGCTGAAATGCAAACTAGGGACGCTTTTCTATAGCTATTCTTGGGCACACTCAAATCAAGCTTTTTGAGTCCTAGATTGGCTGCCTCGAACAACCCCTTATTTACATAAACTCTGGGCTTCTGCAGTCATCTCCATTGTGCGGTGTAGTTTTTCTGCATGCATTCTGATTAGGCTTGTGCAAAAATGCATAAATTTCTCATCCAATCAAAGGCTAACCTGGGGGGAAACTGGCAGGGAGTGGTAGAAGAGTAGGAGATTACTAAATTGCCAATTCCTTCTTAACTCCAATAGTCATTTGGATGAAATGAACCAGACATTAAATAGGGCAGTAGTATTGGTCTAAATAGAGGTAGAAAAGACCGTCTTGGACTTGTAGAAAGATACTGCAACAAGAAACATGCAAAGGATCATTGGGAACAGAAGATAGAAAATGAATATGGGGTTTTTTTTATTAAAAAATTCAAAAAGAGTCAATGATATGTATTCTGTGATATAAAATGCTTGATATTTATATTTTCATTCATTATTAAATCTTACCAACCTAAATAAAAATTTATTATAAATTTTTTAATGAATTTCTATCAAATTTATGTGTGATAAAAATATAGGTTTTGTAGATCATTTACTTTAATAATCATGGTATATATTGGATAGCACATGGTTATCACGTACACTCTAGAGAAAACTAAACATCCACGCAATTCTCTGAATTGTATTCGAAATAAGTGTGGATATTTAAGGTATTTCAAACCACATAATATGAGAAAGAGTGGTTATATTATAAAATGTAGTGAGGAAAATAAGACCACTAACATTAATTTAAGAATTTGTGAAGTATTCTATAACTACTCTGTAGTACTTCCACTGTGAATGGAAAATACACATAATATGAAATGGTTGTCTTTCATTCCCATAATAAAGAACACCCCAAAGTGACATTAATTTAATCAACATAAGAAAGAACTTTTAAAAAAAATTCTAAACTTGTAAAATCTAAAGGTCAACTCAAAGCCAAATTGATACTATAATTGCAAATGCAGGTGAAAGGTGTTGCACATAAAAAGTGCAAGTGTAAATTTCAGTGTAAATGTATAATATGCTCAAATAAATAATTATAAAATAATGCAATTATTAAAATAAAGTTGAAATTTTTTAAATTACAAAAAAGTTTTGTTGGCAATATAAGTAAAGTGATGATTTAAAAAATTTATAAATGATTCTAAATGTCAGATAGAAGTAGAAGAATCAATAAAAAGCAGAACAAAAGAGGACTTATAATGGCAAAAACAGATTTTATTCAGCAACTGTAGAGCTCTGGTTACCAGTGCTGGGAGCAGGGTTCCAATTTTTACTTCATGGAGAACAGCGAACATCATCATTATGCCAACCACAAGAAATAGAAGTCCAGACACATCTGTTTTTGAACCTTGGTATCAGAGTCACTCAGGAAAAAGCAAAATAGTGAAGCACTGCTTGGAATAATGCTTTTTTCCCAGACAAGAAACAAAGATGAATCAGCTCTAACAGTGTGAACTTGTCTTCCAAGGATCCTGGATTTCCATATCTACATCTCACCCACAGTCTACCCAGGACAACTGAACTGTGAAAGACCCACTTGTGCTAAAGACCCAACCCTTTCCCTGTTGCATATGAAATACTGACAGTTTGGGCATGGTTGAGGGTCGCTGGTCACAAATCTAAGCAAAATAGAAATTTTGAGTATGAAACAAGGAATGATGTTTCCACATAAGGTGATAGGTTTAGTACACCTATCCCAAGAGTTATCTCTTGGGAAAGTCCAAGGGCATTCTTATGTGCCTGAGATGGAGAAAAGATTATATGCTTGACTCTACCTGAATGTATTCCTTAGGGGGAAGAAACCTCGTTAGAGAACTAGGTTCAGTTTCAAACACAGTAAGACAAAGGAGAGATGTTTAACTGAGTAAAAAGATTGAGGGGGCCAGAGATGGAAATTTACTAAAAGGAAAAATCAAGCATAGAAGGATTGTTTCTAACAGACAAAAATTTTACTGAAGGCGGGTGCATGCATGCCATCAGAGATGACCTGGGTGAATGGTGGAGATAAGAAATTGAATTAGATATAGAGATTCTTACTAATCTAATCAAGAAGAGGCCTGGCTAAAATGAGCCTGTCTAAATTTTAGCCAGCGAGAGGGACTTTGTCAGGATTCTTTATACTGCCCTTGTTTCAATTATCTTGTACTTTACGTGGAAGTCTATTCCTATGAACAAAGTTAGAAAAATGCCTTAATTTTCAAGTGGGATCACTCAAAGTACAAAGCAGCTTCTCTAAATCGGGAGACCACATTAAAATTGGAAACACTGCAAAGGAAACAATGGAACAATAAAGCTAACTTCCCTGAAGGACTAATTGGTCCATTAGATGTTCACATGTAACCCGAGACCCTAATTACCTCAGTTTTATATAGAAAATGCTGCCTGCAAAGCCATCAGTGGCTTCTTTATTTAAAGATATTATTACAAAATATTTAGGTTTTATAAAGAAAAGTACTTGACTTTTCCAGGAAAAAAAAAGTTAGATAGCAGTACAGAATACATTATGCCTTCGACCTGAGCTCCGCTGAAGTGATTTTTTTTAAAAAAATTTTCTTCTTTTTTTTTTTATATACTATTCTTCTCCCCCTCTCCTACGCCTCTTCCAACTTCTCCTCCTCCTCCTCTGTGGAAATAATTCAAGTTAAGAGAATAAATCTCAAACAGATAATAAAATAGTCTGAAATTACAATTTTCATTAGAAAATGCTGATTTTAGATTTTCCCTCCAAAAGTCTCCTGCTACACAAGACTTCAGTCCTTTTCCTACTAATCCACCAACCTATTAACACTACTCCTAAATAGCCCAAGAAGTAAAAACACAACAAATGACTCTTTTTACTTGGTATTCTTTTTTCTTTCACAGTAAAACAAAATCATCTTTAGGTTTACTCTTCTTGTTTAATCATTTCCAATATCCTTTTAATCTAGTAATTATCTCCTATTTCCACAGTGATCAAGGAGTTCCTATCACTAATTTCAGCTACTGATTGGTTTACTCCTCCTCTTAGTAGCTTCAACTTTGATTTAACCTCTGCTCTGGAAACATTTTTGGATTTTGTCAAATGCTACTTTTCTTCCGTTTTTTACACTGTTTCTTTTTATTCTGCTTTGTGGAATACTACAGTTGACTTTAATTCTAAGAATCATTGATCCTAAATGGTCTGCAATCTTTTCTCTTCCTAATCTAGATTTATTGTTTTGGTGATTAGAGCAATTGCGGCAGTTTAATGTTCCAGAGGTCATGGGTCAGTTGTTATTCCTTAATAATGTAAGAAAGAATTGTTTGTCTCTCCAGATTTTCTGCTAATCCTCAAGGGTTAAACAAGCAGTACTTCTTCATTTAAGGCTCCCTCTGAAGATTAAAAAAGCTAAGTCATGATTTGCTCCTCCAAAGTCATGCATGGACCTATGACCCAAGGAGGTACCTCTTTATTCCTGCTTTGCAGAAAATATTGTCATAATATTCATTACTTTATTTTCACCCAACTAAAATCTGAAGATTTATTTGAAAATACCCTTCATAGTCTCCTGGGTAAGGAAGGATTTTGTCTTCACAGAAAGAAAAAAAAAGTCTTTTCCCTGATGTTAGAAAGTTAAAAAGATAAGAAATACCAGTTTAGTGAATTATCTGCTTCCTATCTGAATTTTAATGTCACAAGAATAATAATGAGATTCAAGTAAACACATGAAAGAGTTCAGTGGTGCTGGAAGGGACCACAGTGGTAAGAGGCAAACAGCACTAATGACACAGAGGTACATAACTCACAATATGCTTGGAATGAGTGAATTCTCTCTCCTGACCATACCAGGTATCTGTCAAATATCCAAATGTAGCTCAGTAGTCCTCGTTGATACTGTGAACTGTAACTTTCCAATAATTTCTTTTCTATTTAAAAATGACAATCTTGTGGTTTGAAGAAAACAAACAAGCAATGAAAATCTCTGATGGATTCTATCTTATCTCTCTCTTAGGGTAGTCACACATCAAATATTTCCTTCAGTTTTCAAGCTGCCCTGCTGACACTTATATTAACTGTTGTTTTGGATAATTTAGGCAAGGAAATTAGTCAAGGAAAAGAAGTAAACAGTATCCATATGGGAAAGGAAGAAAACAATTATTTTTTGCAGAAGATACAAGCTTTTACTTATATGAATTGCAAAATATTCACTAAAAAGTATTAGAATTTCTTTAGAGCAGCATCAAAAAGAATAAATTCTTAGGTATATATTTTAAAACTAAAGAATAAAATTTATATAAAGAAGAGTACATAGCTGTTGAAAAACCGAAATTTTCAAAGAATAGCAAACATGCAGTATCGATGTGTTAAAAGATTTAAAATTAAGATGACAATATTTTCCCAACTAATCTATGTATTTAACACAATCTGTGTATTTAACGCAATATTTATTACAGTGTAAGATGCTTTTTAAAGAGAAATTGATGTGAGTCTAAAATTGATATGAGAAATTTAAGGCACCAAGTAGCCAAACGATCTTCAGAAAGAAGATAATAATTGTAGACTTAAACTTTGTGATTACAAAAATTACCAGAAAGCTGAAAAAATCAAGGCAGTGTGGAACTTCCATAAGTATAAATATGTAGACCAAGGAAACAGAATAGAATTCAGAAATAAAACCATAAACCTATGGTTAACTTACTTCTAGTAGTGATTCAAGACAATTTATTGGGGAAAGATTAGCTTTTTTTAGCAAATGGTACTGGAGAATTATAGGTAACATGCAAAGATTGATCTTGGACCTCTTTCTTATATACATAAGAAATTAACTCAGAATGGGCCACAGACCTAAAAGTAACAGATAAAATTATAAAACTTAGAAGAAAACAGAGTAGACCATCAAGACCTTAGGGAAAGCAACAGTTTCTTGACATGATACAAAAAGCACAAGTGACAAAATGTAGATAAATTTGAATATCTTCCTCTACAGTAGAGATGATAATGTTATTAAAGTGAAAAGGCAACCAACCAATGGGGCAATTATTAAAAACACAAAATTGATCAGAACTAATGTATTAGAAAAAATATATACTGATAAACAATAAATAGTTAAGAAACTCTATTGATAAAGTCTAGATACTTGAATTTCCATTAAAAAAATGTAAAAAAGGACAAATGTACATGAAAAGACAGCTGATATCATTAAGCATAAAGGAAATGCAAATCAAACGCATGACATAGTTTGAGTGCCACTTCAAACCATTTTGATTTTCATTATCAAAAAGCAAATAATAAATTTGGCCATATGAGCGAGTTAAGGCTGCACGAGGGGAGTACCATCACAGCAGCACTGGCCCAGGGACAGTTTAAGACCATCACTCCCAGTGGTTGAGTGTCTGCCCGGCTCCCTAAAAGACTGGACTTGCCTCAGTCTGTGGGCCTGACTGGGTCATGCTCAGTAACCTTTATTCACTGCCAGGAGCTGAGGGTGCATGAGGTGATTTCCAGTTCCCCAAGGGGAAGCTTTGGAACATCACCTGAAACACGAAAATATAGGAAAATGACAAGATGAAAGACCAAAATGCAATCTCAAACCTCCAGTTCATCCCAAGAAAGCCTTAGAGCCTTGTACACAGAAGAAAATATAAGCAATATACCTGGAATGGCTGAAATGATACCAAATGAAATAAAAAAGGAAGTCCGGGAAGGTATAAAGGAACTCAAATCAGAAATAATCTCCCAGGTAAAAGAAGAAATGATAAAAATAGTGAAAGAAATACTGAACACAGCTAAAGAAGACACAGTTAAAAAATTAGAGGAACAAAGCAAAAAGACAGAATCCCTGAATGAACTGTAAAAGAAACAAACAGAATGCATGAAGCAGATTCATAGAGATATACAGGAAATCAAAAATTCTATTGAAAGTTGCCAAAACCGCCTCAGTGAAAGTGAAGATAGAATTTCAGACCTCTAAGATAATTGCAGCTAGTGAACAGGAAAGGAACGACCTTTTAAAAATAACAAGGAATTGGGAAATAATAATTAAACAGCTGCAGATGATGCAAAGAAAAACAACATTAAGATTCATAGGGATAAATGAAAGAGAAGGCGACAACATAAATGATATCAAGAGGCTATTTACAGAAGTGATAGCTGAAAATTTCCCAAAAGTGAGAATGGAAACTGACATGTGGATTAGTGAAGCATATAGAACTCCAAATAGCCATAACCAAAATAAAACTACACCCAGATATGTAATAATCACATCTCAGAAAATCAACCCAAGAACAGAATATTAAAAGCTGTTAGAAAAGACAGATCACTTATAAAGAAAAACCTATCAGAATCACATCAGACTTCTCAACACAAACAATGAAGTCAAGAAGAACATGGAGTGAAGTATTTTAGATCCAAAGGAAAATGACTTCCAACCCAGACTAATGGACTCTGCAAAACTATCCTTCAAAATTGATGAAGAAATAAAATACTTCTATGAAAAAGGATAGCAGAAAAACTTTATGACCACCAAACCAACCCTTCAAAAAATGGAAAAGTTAAGAATCAACAGCTGAAAGATAACATGTCAAAATAAACCAATATATTTCAGCTTTAACTGTTAATGTAGACGGCCTCAATTCACCAATTGAAAAAAAAACAGACTGGTAGAATGGATCAAGCAACATCCAACCACATGCTCTATACAAGAAACATATCTAACCCAAAAGAAAACTCATAGAGTGAAAGTCAAAGGATGGAAAACAATACTTCATGCAACAGGAACCCCCTAAAAAAGCAGGAGTAAGCCATTCTGTTTGCAGACAATGTGAACTTCAAACCAAGAATGATCCAAAGAGATAAAGGAGGTCACTACATTTAGTTAGGGGAAAACTTCAAGAAGAAGAGATAATAATCTTAAATATCTATGCAGCAAATTCAGGAATACCCAGCTATACAAAACAAATATTAACAGAAATAAAAATCAAATAAGACATAACACAATTATAACAGGAGAACTTAACACTCCATTGACACAAAAGGACAGATCAACTAGACAGAAAATCAGCAAAGAAATAATATAACTGTGAATAATAACATCTGTGAACAAATGGAATTGATGGATGTATATAGAGTCTTCCATCCAACAACATCAAAATAAACATTCTTCTCAGCAGCATATGGAATGTTCTCTAAAATAGACCATATACTAGCCCACAGAACATGCTTAAGTAAATGCAAAAGAATTGAAATTATTCCATGCATGTTATCAGATCATAGCTCCATGAAACTAGAAATTAATCACAAAAGGAACTGCAAAAACCCACAAACACATGGAAATTGAATAATACACTCCTGGAAATTGAATAATACAGCAATCAGTGGATCACAGAGGAAATTAAAGAAGAAATTAAACAATATCTAGAAACAAATGAAAATACAAATACATCTTACCAGAACCTGTGGGACACAATGAAAGCAGTCCTCAGAGGAAAATTTATTGTGATGAATTTCCACATCAGAAAAACAGAATGAATACAAGTAAACAACCTGATGCTACAGGTCAAACAGCTAGAAAAAGAAGAGCAATCAAGCCCAAAGCCAAAAGAAGGGAGGAAATTATAAAGTTCAGATCACAAATCAATGCGATAGAGACTAACAATACAAAGAATCAGTGAATCAAAGAGTTGGTTCATTGAAAGAATAAATAAAATTGATAAGCCCCTAGCCAACCTTATTAAAAAAAGGAAAGAAAAAGTCAAGTTCATGCAATAAGGAATGAAAAAGGTGAAATCACTACAGACTCTGTGGAAATACAGAAGATCATCAGCACCTATTTCAAAAACTACTCTCATAGGTTTGATAACACAGAAGAAATAGATAGATGCCTAGAAACATATGAACCACCAAAGCTGAGTCAGAAGATGTAAAACTGCTTAATAACCCAATTTCTATTAATGAAATTGAAAATGTAATTAAGTCCTTACCAATAAAAGAAAAGCCCAGGCCCACACAGATTCACTGCAGAATTCTACAAGAAATACAAAGAATACTTAATGCCGATACTCCTCAAACTCTTCAACGAAATTAAAAGGGAAGCAATTCTTCCTAAGTCATTCCTGGAAGCAAATATTACTCTAGTACCAAAACCTGACAAAGACCCAACTAAAAAAGAGAACTACAGGCCAATCTCCCTAATAAACAAACATGAAAAAATTCTCAATAAAATATTGGCAAACAGGATGCAGCAAATCATCAAGAATATTATACACCATGACCAAGTAGGATTAATCCCAGGCATGCAGAGATGGTTCAATATACATAAATCAATAAATGTAATCCACCATATCAATAGAGCCAAAAGTAAGAATCACATGATCATTTTTATAGATGCAAAAAAAGCTTTTGATAAGGTCCAACATTCATTCATGATAAGAACCTTACAGAGAATTGGAATATATGATCTCTATCTCAATATGATAAAGGCCATCTCTGACAAACCAACAGCCAGCATCATATTAAATAGCCAAAAACTGAAAGCTTTTACCTTAAAATCAGGCACAAGACAAGGATGTCCCTTATCACTGCTCCTATTCAACATAGTACTGGAAATACTAGCTGGAGCAATTAGACAATAGAGAGAAATAAAAGGAGTAAAGATAGGAAAAGAGGAAGTTAAATTATCATTATTTGCAGATGAAATGATACTCTACATAGAAAACCCCCAAAACTCCATTGAAAGACTCCTAAATATAATAAATTCAGCAATGTAGCTGGATACAAAGTCAATACTAAAAAATCAATAGCATTCCAATACAATAAAAACAAAATAACTGAGAGAAATAAGAGAAGCCACACCCTTCACACTAGCATCCAAAAAAATGAAATACTTAGGAATTAATCTAATGAAAGAAGTAAAAATGCTATTCAGGGAAAATTAAAATACCCTGAAAAAAAAAAGAAATCAAAGAAGACCTCAGAAAATGGAAATACATCCCTTGTTCATGGATAGGAAGAATAAATATTGTGAAAATAGCCATTCTCTCAAAATTATTATACAGATTCAAAGCAATCCCAATAAAAATACCACTAACATACCTCATAGATCTAGAGAAATCACTCCTAAAATTCATCTGGAACCAAAAGAGACCTAGAATTAGCAAAGACGATTCTAAGCAGCAAAGCCAAGGCAGGAGGCATCACAATCCCTGACTTGAAGTTATACTACAAAGCTACTGAAATAAAATCAACATGGTACTGGAATAAAAACAGATCTGAAGATCAATGGAATAGATTAGAAGATACAACCACAACTACAAACACACTCAACCACCTTATCTTTGATAAAGGGGCCAAACATATTCACTGGAAGAACAATAGTCTCTTCAATAAATGGTCCTGAAAAAACTGGCTATCCATATGGCAAAAACTAAAACTAGACCCATACCTATCACCATATACTAAACTAAAGTCTAATGGATCAAAGTTCTAAATATTAAAACAGATACACTAAATCTGTTGAAATACAAAGTGGGTAAAAATCTTGAAGACATAGGGGTAGGTAGAGAATTAATGAACAAGAATCAGACTGCACGGGAAATACTTCCCAGAATTAATAACTGGGATTATGTCTTATTAAAGAGTTTCTGCATGTCGAAAGAAATTTCCAGTATAGTGAAAGGAAAACCCACAAACTGGGAAAAAATCTTAGTAAATTGTCCCTCAGACAAAGGACTTCTGTCTAGAACTTATAAAGAATTAAAAAAAATCAGACCTCCAAAATTCAAAGACCCAATCCAAAAATGGGCATCTGAGATGAATATACAGTTCTCAGATGAAGAAATACAAATGGCAAATAAATGCATGAAAAAATGTTCAGCATCATTAGTCATTAGAGACATGCAAATTAAAACCACACTGAGATTCCATCTCACTCTAGAAAGAATGGCCAGGATCAAGAAAACTACCAACAACAAATGCTGTAGAGGCTGTGGGGAAAAAGGAACTCTTCTGCACTGTTGGTGGGAGTGCAGACTGGTGCAACCACTGTGGAGGTCAGTCTGGAGATCCCTCAAAAAGCTGTGACTGGAAGTCCCATTTGACCCAGCTATTTGTCTTCTGGGCATATTCCCAGAAGAACTGAAAACCATACCACAATGATATATGTGCACCCATGTGTATAGCAGCACGATTTGTAATAGCCGGATCGTGGAAACAACCAAAGTTCCCATCAACAGAGGAATGGATAGAAAAAGTTGTGGTATTTTTATATAATGGAGTATTTCTCAGCTATAAAGAATGATCATATTGAAATAGTTATAAATAAGTGGACATAACTTGAGACCATACTTATAAGTGAAATAAACCAAATTCACATGTATAAAAACCATACAGTCTCCCTAGTGTAAGAAATGGTAAGAGAACATAAGATTTTATGGTAGTCTTGATTTCCCATTACATTGCTTCGAAGCCTTATAATATTCTCATTCATTGGTTGAAGTGGTTTTATTCTGTTTTGTTTGATTTTATTATGTATGATGGTATAAACGGCTATTTTGAAGAAAACAAGACATTATGGCAGCCATTGCTGATTTAATATCAGCTTGCTTTGAAGTCCTACCATGCTTTTGTTCTTCTATTACCATTGGTCCTATCAAGTTGCATCTTATTGGATTTTAATATGTGTGATTCTACAAACAATTTTTTTATGGAAAATGAGATATTATAGTATCCATTGTTCATTTTCTGTTACTTGGTTCAGAATGCCCTGTAATACTTTCTCGAATGATTTTATACTGTTTTGTTATGCTTGATATTATTGTGTGTGAAGCTAAGCTCAACTATTTCAAAGAAAGAGACATTACGGTAGCAACAGTTACTAGCCGGTTGTTTTGTTATGAAGTGCTGTGTTGCTTACATTGTTCTGTTCCGAGCTGCTTTGTTCTGTCCTCTTTTGTTTTATTCTCTTTAATAGAAACAGGATAAGGTAGGGGATGCTCTGTAGACATGATGCTCATGAGTACTGTTTGTTCTCCTATTTGAATAAAAACCAGAGTCACTGAAGCAGCAAAAAAAAAAGTGAATAATAAATTTATTGATGACGGAAGTAAATAGGAATTCAAATGCAGAGTTTTTTGAAAAAAGATTTCCAATTTTGTCCAAATGTTACCATATACAACTCAATCTACCCTCATGGCAATAAACACATGAAGACAGATAACTTAGATCAACATAAAATCTTTATTCAGCATGGGTATATAACAGTGTCATAAAGGCCTTCCTGCAAGCACAAGATCCTGAGTCTGATCCTCAGTCCAAAACAATAAAAGGTATAATCTTATTCACATATAATACTGGCTTTATTAATAAATTTCAAAACTAAAAACAACTCTCACGTTCATCAACTGATAAATGAAATTTGACATAGTTACACATTTAGATATTATTCGGCTGTGCAAAGAAAGTCCTCTTCTCTGCCAATATACAGATGAACCTGAAAACTTAATGCAGAGTGAAATAAGCCAGAAACAACTGGCTACCTCTTGCATGGCTCCACTCATACAAGATTCCCATCTATTGGGACAGAAAATAGGTTAGTTGTTGCCTAAAGCATATTGGGGTAGAATAATTGGCAATAATCACTCAGAGTCATTAGGGGGAAATGTAATCATATAAATTATGCTTAAGATTTTTGAACTCTGAATATACAATAAATTATTGAATTGTACATTATAAATGTGGAATTTGAGAAATGTGAATTAAATATAAATACACATTTTAAAAATAAAACCTAAAATCATATATATATATATATATATATATATATATACACACACACACACACACATAAATAGATATATTTAAAATTAGCTTATATTCTTATTACTGAAAAAACTATGGTACATTCCCATAATGATTCTTGTCTTTCACTGCTTTACACTATGGTGTCATGTTGTCTTGATACTTTTTACTGTGTTACCATTTTTAGACTTTTACATAGTAAGAAATCAGTAAACACATTCTTCCTTGGGTTGGACTATAACTTTTGAATAATTTTGCATTCCATGCATGATTTTAATCCTCTGTTTTTTATAAAAAATGTAAGAGTTTACTTATGCCTTCTTAAAAATTTTCCACCTTTCAAATACAATTTTGAAGCCTATAGCTCTTTTATTCATTTTCATGCCAAATTTTCTATTTTCATCATTATTACCTTTATTATTTTAAAGTTTTGATGAATGACTCCACATTTCCTAAATCTTTCCTAATCCCCAGAGTTATATTTTATTTATGTATTTTCCCATGTCTATCCAGACTTTGGAGTTGAAAATACAGATCAGATAGTTTTCTTCAAAATACATTTTAAAGCATTTACTTTGCTACTTTACCTCTAATTTAATAATATATCTTTCCTTTTTGACATGGTGGGCAAAAGCATAAATGTGAAAAACTCATGTGAGACATATGAATAAAGAAAAACTGAACCTCCTAAGTGAATATAAGGTCACAAAGATTTTTATTTTATTTATCTACTTGTTCAAGTTATGAGAAAAAAATTTCAAAACTAATAGAGAAAAAAATAAATAAAATTAAATGGAAGCAAGATAGATAGCAATAGATAATTAAAATAGAAGCAAGTAAGATTTAATATGAAAGGCACATGTATTCAAATAAATACATGCTGAAGTTCAAATACAAATATGGCTCCAATATTTCTAGAAAGATATGCCAATCTATTAGTGATTTTTCATATTTACTTGCTCCTTAATTTAAGAGCTAATCATATGTAGGAAGCACCATTCCTAATTATATGTAAAAGTTAATAAATTTAGAAGACATCGTTAATTCATTTTTTTCAATGAACACTTACTGATTACTTTTATGTGACAAACATGCTTTTGATATAGGGGAAAGAAACTCCCGACCTACTATGTCCGTGAGTTTGTGTTCTCTAAAATTGAAGAATGAATTTTAGGAACAATGGAGTTAGAATATGTTTACTGAGAGAAAGAAAGCTTCTGTGTGAGAGAGAGACAGAAGGGGACCCGAGTGGGTTGCCCAGGACTCTGTCTTTTCCAGGGGACTTTTATAGAGTAAAACCATAGTTCAAGGGGTGGGGGTTGGGGGAGGGAAGGGACTGGGAACTCAAAAAGCAGATGGCCATAAGGTGGGATGTAACTATAGTTAGCCAATAAGATTAATAGTTCAGGTTAAATTGATTGCTTTAGGGACAAAGGGGAAAGCAAGTCAAGTAGGAAGCGGACATTTGAATATAGTCCTTAGGATGTGGATGCATTTGTTTGATCCTTTGTCTTGAGACCTGGCCCACAGCCAGAGGTATCTGTCTCCCCCACAGTTGCAAGGTATCTGCACTGGCTCCTTTGAGGACCTAGCCCTGTCTCACTGTGTATAATATTTCTGACTAACTCAGCTGCCTGCAACACTTTTAGATACTTGAGATTTACAAAAAAGAAAAACAGTACCTGTCTTTGTTGAACTAACGCGTTACCCCTATAATGTAGACAATAAAGATAAATTTAAGAAGTAACTAAGAGAATGGGAGAGAAGAGAGTGGAATGCTGTGAGACATAGTGAAACTAGCTCAAGGTAAATGAACTGAGGATTTGAGGGAGCATTTCAATGAGGTGGTCAGGTGAGGAGGTCTTGAGAAAACATCCCTTAAACAAGATTGATGGGAGGTATCGGTGGCCCCCAGAAGAAAAAGTAGAACAAAAAAATGAAATGGAGAACTCACAGGTTGCAGAGGATGGGGGTGATAAAGCAGGTGTGTACCTGTAGTATCAGAGCATAAATCAGTTTGCCAATATATCTGGAGATCAGAAAGAGAAAAGCAGTCAGAGATGTGATCAGAAAATAAAACAACACAGGACAAACTAAAAAACAAAGAATTTTAGCTTTTAAAATTTGTCTTTTTTAAAAAATAAAATTTGTCTTACTCTCAGACAAATGCAGAGGATCTGAGCAAAGAGGTAACAGAATTTGAGCTACCATTTTATCACTTTCTGGCTACTCTGTTAAGAAAGTAAGGTAGAGTGGAAAAAAAAATCAGTCAGAAGGCTGAAGGAATAATCCAGGCAAGAAAGGATGGTGGCTTGGATCTCAAATGACAAAGATGTGACCAACTGGTAGACGTATATACCTTATCTATTGCATGTGCATATGTGTGTGTGTGTGTGTGTGTGAGAGAGAGAGAGATGTATGTTTTAATATATGTGAATATAACTTATAAACATAGGTTTTACATATAAATACAAATAGAATGAGTATCATTTGATAAATGACTGTGGTGCCTGAAAACACTGTTGACACACACACACATATTTGTTTATAAGTAAATTATATTTAAATCATTTAAATATGTAAAACAATAATCATCATAGTCACATAAAAACCCCACTCTCAGTATGTGTTACTGGAGAGCCAAGAGTCAGCCTGGGTTGGGTGATACTTTGCATTGCTAAGTGTTCTTGGCTCTTGGATCCTTCCTGAAAACCTTTGCAGGGACTTCTACAAGCAGAGTTCAGAGGCAAAGAAATAAGGAGTTTAAAGCACATTTGGAGCACCTATTCAGTCTTAGGAGAGGTGAGTTCCTGAGGAGGAGGGGGCCTATCTGAGGGACAGGGAGTAGGATTTTTTTTGAGGCCTTACAATTTGCAGCTCAGTCAGGGAACTACAGCTGATGAGGCTCTTTCCAATAGACTGTGAGTCTCCACCCTCATGTCAGAAGAAGAAGCCGTTGAATTTATATGGATCTAGTGAAAGCCCACATGGTGACCATAGCCCTTGGCAGGGATGAGGATGGAGATCAAATCTTCAGTGCAGATGAAAATAAATGACATCTAATTAGGTTGACACAGTCAGCATAGCTTAACATGAAGCTCATGCTCCAAGGCTTGACTGTGGGATTGAAAGCTGTCAGACGGTGGGCGGTGTTCACAAGGAGACATGAGTGTTCTTCTCAGCAAACTCAGGATATTTACACTGCAGATTTTCCTAGAATCTTCTTGTAGGACCCTGCTGCCCCTTTCCTGGATCCAGCTCATTTTTAACTATCTAAAGATTGGGAATAGTAGCAGTAAGAATTAGTTAATAACTGAAGCAATTTTTTCTCATGTATCAAGCATTGGAGATACTCTCTGGCTCACTCACTGACACATGGTGTGTGAAACTTATACCTGACTGTCCTCATGATCTTGTCTTCAATGAATTTTCCAGTCTTCAAGCAAGGTTACTTTGTTGGAAATGTACTATTGCTGGTTATGATGAAGGTATGAACCCAGGAGAAAAGAATAACCCAGATTTTCTCAAAGTAGCTGAATAACTCAAGGATGACTACTTTACCCCCCTGCCAACTGATTTTCACTAAAATTTGAATTAAGTAACACATGGTCAGATATGCAGTGATACATGAAGTAAAATCAAATTGAGTCAGTGTTAGAGAGGGACTAGTGATAGTGACAAAAGTTTTGTGAGAGTAAGAACTGGAAATCACTGATGAAACAGCAAAAGGAGAGAGAGAGAGACAGAGAGACAGAGACAGAGAGAGAGACAGAGAGAGAGAGAGGCTTAAAAAGGAAAGAGACACAGAGACACATAAACTCAAGGCAAGTTCTTTCTCTTTACCCTTTCAAAATATTTAAATATTTCAGGAACATGTTATTTTCCCATTTATTGTTTGTGACTATTTAAGGTTTATTCCACTGTAAACTTTGCCTTTAAATTTAAACAGATATATTTGATTTACACTGCTTCTATTCTTTAATCAATTTATTCAATGAATGTTTGTTCTGATTATTTTAATTTAAAGGAATTCTATTTTCTAATATTCCCTCAGTTTGAAGTTTTGTTAAGACTTTCCTCAACTTGCTGTTCTCATAAATATTTTTTTTGCTTTTTTTCCCTTCTATCTTGACCCTTTTGAAATAACATAGTCATGTTTGCTGCTTTCAAATCCTCTAGAATCTCTCCCAAGTCTAGTGAACTTTTAAAAATGTCAGTTAAAGGTTCACTGGTTTTCTTGCTCACTTCCTTTAAAATTCACGGACAGCGCTCTTGAAGTCACGGCGCTGTCTGAGAGAACAGTGCCTTTAGCAGTTTTACTTTTTATTTGTATCTAACTCTTTTCCTTAAAATCCTCTGAAATGTATTCATGCTTGGAAAGTAACTTATTTTTTGTCTTCTTTTGAGTATAATTTAAATTGATATTTTAATGTACTATAACTAAAATAATATAATGATTAAACTATTAGGGTAAAACACTTTTGGTATAATGAAATTAAAATGATAGTAAATGCTGTTAAAAACTAATGACTACATATATATTTCCTTGCAAGTATTATCAATACTTCATTAAAATTATGCTCATTAGGAAAATTTCAATGAAATCTCTAAGAGGTTCCTCTTACCTCTTGGATAACATATGGAAAACATGTCTCCAAACTTCCTGATAGCTTTTCTTCTGTGATAAAGCAGTTCATTAAAGCAATCGACATATAGATATAGAAATATATGAAGAGTCTACTTATTAATGTTTTCTAATATCCAAGCATTATGTATTATGTCAAGTATAGTTATCCATGAATTTCATGAAAATGAAGGAACTACATTAAGACGACATGTCAACAGGTGTATTGGTATACATACGCAAAATAAGAGTTATTCTCTAAATAAAGTTTCAACATACTTTGTCTTGAATACTAACTTATGGCTTTAATAAATAGTTTTATAGGTAAATATTCAAAAAGTAGCCAAGTAGGTAGCCAATAGTTGTTTAGAAATAATAAATACAAGGTTTGTTTGGAATGTGGGCAATTAATTTTAGGTAGCCCAAACAAATTCTTTCTTTCTACAGGTTCCTGGTCTGATGTTTTATTATTAGCACATTTTTACAGCATATCTGTGAAGTGATGCAGTCATTATATTACGAGATAACCCAAAATGCTTATAAATCTTTAATCAACCCACCCAGGCCACACAGAAGCAGTTTGGGTTTATTTGAATGCTCTTATTAACTAATCAAATTACAGTTTATGCTCTAGTTTACTAGAAAAACTCTGATTAAAAGCTCTTCTATGTTCCGGAGATCTTTCTGTTTTCCATGCTTATAGATTTTATGCAACGTCTGAAAAGAGAGTTAAATGTTGCACTGTGGACTCATTTCTGAAAATATGTAGTTTGACAACTAATGTCTTTGATAAAATGTCTTTTGGTTAGAACCATATGTTTTACAACACCTAATGTAATCCATTTGACCAAAAAGGTAGCTTATTTGATTAGTAACATAGGCTTTATAATAAACACATAGCAAGAAATGAATATGTCATGTAATATGTTTACATGAAGTAAAAAGTTCAGGCTGATTCCTTTAAATATGTTAAGTTACCTTTATAAACACCAAAAATGGAGAAGGCCTGGCTGACAACTGAATGAAAGGAGGTTGTAATTGTACCATCATAGCTCACAAAGTGAATACTGAGTCATTCCTACACTGTCCCGCCCTGTGGCAAGTGGGCCACCCTTACACCGTGGAACTGGAAGCGATATCGGTTCTCCTGTTCCTGTTCCTTGGCATCAGCTCTCAGCAAGTGAGGTTCTGTCAGCACCAGGAAAGGCTTCTGTGACCCAAGACCCTTCTCGATAACATCCTGCTTGAAACCCCTCTTGCACTGTCTTAGGAGACCCATTCCTGGTCACTGTGTGCTATTTTTGAATACACATCTACGGTTTTCTAGTGATATTCATTCATGTTTGTAAAAGAGAAGAGCTAACAATCTTTTATTTTTCTCCCTTACTTTGGAATTCTGTTCATGCTCTCTTAACAATTATTAAAGGAAATACTATTTGCACATGTACCACTCTGGAGAAATTTCATGAAAATTAGTTTATTTCTTGAGAAATTATAAAATCTTCAACATTTTTGTCAATCCATGAAAATTTTATATTACTTATTATTTGTTTTTAATGATTATGAGCTACTAAAAGTATTGTAATTTTCTCTTTAGTGTGTTTTCAAAGGTTGGGTGTTCTACAAGCTTTCATTTTTACAGCTAATACTGTTTGTTCATTTTTTCCTCAGTTTTGATTGATTTTTCAAAATATTTACCAATTTTAACAGGTTAGTTCAAATAAAAGTTTTGTCAGATTCTCTCTATATTTCTATACTCAAATTAACTTCTCATATCATGCTGATTATTTCATTTGTAATCTTCTATTTGCTATTTTTTACTGTAGGTTTTTTAATGAACCTTAAATGATAGATAGGTTTAAGTAATTACTAGTTTTGTGTCTTTCAAATGCTAAAATATTTCCTTCTTTTTCCCAATTAAATATGTACTATTTTATGATTGCTCACTTATAAAATCTTTCAGAGCTGGGGCATAATTTATTGGAAAAGTGACTGTCTAGCATTTGTGAGAAGTGGCTTTAATCTTGTAAATAACAAACAAAGAAAAAACAAAATAAAAGAAAAACAAAAGAAAAAATCCAAAGCAACAAAAAGAAACTTTCATTTTCTTCTATTGGCTTTTTGATTCAATATTTATTTAAAAGTATTTATAATTTTCAAATGAAAATTGACTTTATTAATTTAACTCACATTAGTTTTTCATTTTTTTGTCTATATTTATGACCTTGATTTCATTTAGTGCACAGATTTGCTGTTTACTCAATTCATTTTTATTCTGTACTCATGAAATTATTTATTCTATTACTACTTTAAAATGAATAAAACAAAATTACACTAATTGAACCTCTGAAGAAATTTTTTGATACTTGTTTTCTGTGTCGACTCAAGATTTCTAAATTATTACTGTTATTTCATATTTTTAGTGTCTGTTTATATTTACCTATAAAGTTAGTATTTTTTTTTTTAATTACTGCATTTCTTGCATCTCACCTTTTTAACTGAAATTGGTGTTCTTCATCCTGGAATACATCCGTACGAGCATCTCTCTGAAAAACTCTAGTAGTAAATTCTACCTGCTCGTATCTATCGAAAATATTTTAAATTTAACCTTATTGTTTAACATTAATTCATTAAACCATTCTAAGTCAGCAATCATTTCTAACTACATTATATATTTCACATACGACATTTCATAATCACACTGTGGTTAGTTGTTGGAATGATAGTGAGAAACTTCTCAGTATTTTGAAGAACATTTCAGCTGTTCATGAGTTTTAATGTATTGTTTTTTGTTTGTTTTGATCTATATACTTTTTTGAAAATCTACTGATTTTTCAATGCTTCTTATGTAGGTTGTATTTTATTTTTGTCAACTTTTTTTTTTTTTTTTTTTTTTTTTTGGTACTGTGGATTGAGCTCATGACCTTACACTTAGCAGGCAAACACTTGAGCCACTGAGCTAAATCCCCAACTGGTATATTTTACTTTTCTAATTTATAATTTTTCATTTTTTGACCATTGGCTTTATTCACTTTAGCCTTTATATTTTGCTAATAATGTAAAAAGAGATACATTTTAATGATTACCTGATAAATTATTTCAAGATATTTTGATTATTTCTTCAATTATTTTTAGGAAGTGCCCACTTCTTTTATGAAGCAAAATATTTCGACTCTACAATTCGGTGTTTGTGTGCTAATACATGTTTGAGTTAGTAAAACTTTTTGTGTATTTATTTTTCAGTATGAAGTATAAGATTTATCTTGGAACTTTTCTCATTTTCCTTCTCTGTAAAAAGCAAATAATTAAAAATTGCATTACCAAGAGAAATTCTAGAAATTAATATACATGGCGATAGACATTGAGTTTTCAGTACAACTGGAAACAGTTGTGCCATAATTATATGTTGAGTTGTTGAATAATGAAAGTCTGGGTGCACATGTGGTAGATAAGTATGTTGAAGCAGTAGTTATCCTAATGTCACCTGCCTTCAAACTTAGAATTCAATTAACATTATTTATCTTTAAGGTTCATAGCATTGATGGTTGTAAATATACAGTGTCCATTTTTATATTTACCAAGTAAAAAATGTATGGTAGAGACTAGAAAGGGCCCACGACAGTGCATTACTACCAATGAAATACGCGGCAGTGGCTCGTGGCAGTGGAGGTTTGTAGGAATATGAGAAACTGGCCCTTAGTCAGATTTGGCCAATTGTCTGAATTTAATACTTTCAGCCTTGAAAACAGTTATCATTCACTGGCTTTCCCACATCTTGTCATGAAGAGTTTATAAAAATTGCAATTCTCTGGGGATCATTATCAAAAAAGGCCAAAAACTTCACATTTTTAATCTTCCAATTGAACTCTAACCTCGACACAGGCCTTCTGGTCTTTCTTGGCTTGTCCCATACGGGATATTGGCTTAACGTCAGGTCTGATTCATTTCAGAGACTAGTAAATTCTGGTAGATAAAGACTGGCCGAGGCCTCAGATCTATGTGCAGGCTTACAGCGAGCAGTGGAAACATTTGGCTCCTGTGTTTGTCAGTGGTGGGGAGAACACAGAAAGGAAGTTAATGCAGCCCACCAGGACTGGGCAGCTCCTGCTCAGCCAGGACTTGCAGCTAACTGTTGCAGCTGCTGCTAATCCTCTTGCTGTTTGTGTTCTGTTATCTTGACAGAGTCACCACCAGAGCGCTGTGAGGATGGTGTTGTCTTAGTTATGTGTCTTTCACCATATCATTCTCCCATATTAAACCTATCAAGAGCCTCTTTGGAGTCAGCCTCTCTGTGGTCTCTTGGAGTCACTGAATTAAGCAATTCTTCTATCTCAGTCACCGCCATCATCCTGTTTGTCACTGTCCACCTTTTCTCCTGCTTCATCTACCTCCTCGCCCTCCTCTACCTCTTGCTCCTCTTCTCATTCTTCCTCCTCTTTTTATTCCTCCCCGTCTTCCTCCTCTGCCACTTCATCCTTCTCCTCTTTTTCTTCTCCTTCTCTTCTTTTTCCCTCTTTCTCTTCTTCTCTTTCCTGTCCCTTCTCCTTTTTCTTTTTCTGATGTTTCCATAACTTCTTATGCTATAGTGATTTTACAAGCATCAAAAACTGACAAAGAGCTACTCAGCCTTTAGGAGTCTCCCATGTTCTGTAGTCTAACCATTGAGGAGCTACAAGCAGTAGTTTTAGAGAAAATTCTTCCATTTTATTTATAATCTGGCTCACCAAAGCAGCTTAGCAGATCATAATAGAAAAAATGGTAAGGTCCTCAGATCTTACTTGGAACCAAAAAGCTCATATGAACAATCTGTAGCATCTTCCAAGAGATCGCTTGTTTGGTGATCTCTCCCTCAGATAAATCAACATGGGAAAAAATTACCCCGCTGGCTCTACCAGCACTTCCTAAGACTCACCTTGTGAAGTGTTTTGAGACCCTCAGATAGCAATTACTCCAAAAGAACCCTTAGTGTGTCCCTTAAATTCCCTTCTAACTCTGCTACCATCTCTCAAAATAGCAGGATAATCCAATTTTTTGGTTTTCACATTGGTATTATATTTTATGGATTACTCTGATCAGTGAGGTAATTTGTCAGGAGCTTAGCTAAGTGAGACAGGTATTGGGGTAGCCAATTATTATGACAAGTTAAAATGGAAGTAAAACTCAATCCTTCAATCACGTCCAGTGATCCCATATGCCTGAAAAAGTAGGAAGTCGCTGTGTTACATTTTCCACTAGGAAAAAGCAGACCCGTCCAGAGGCATGTGGATTAACACAGACCTGAGAATCATCTCACTGCCAGTGAACTTCTGAGTGAAAGGGCCCTGAAATATTACTGACCCCAAACCTGAAGGAGGACAGTGGCCTGGGAGAGATATGGAAAAGCCTTGGATCCTGATTTGGAGTAGAAAAAATAAGTTTCTTCAAGTTTTTCCTCTCCATCCTCCCCACCCCAAATAGAGTGTAGCCTGAGGAGAGTGGGAAGTTTCAGTTAAACATTCCCAGCAGATTTTTTTTTTTCTTTTGGTACCAGGGATCAAACTCATGACCTCATGCTCACAAGGCAAGTACTTAGGCTGCTGAGCTAAATCCTTGGTAAGAGCCCAGCTCTTAGCATCAAGTCAGTTAAGAGCTTGTCGGTGGTCTAACCCATGGATGAGTGTAATGTGCCCATGATCCAGTAATTTTCCAAACACAGAAGGCTTTGGGGGTTACCCCAGATCTAAGCCATACCATCTGTCATAATTGATGGAGGTGATGTGGAGTAAAAAACACTTCCAAGCTTGCTGTCTCATTCTTAGCATTTTTATCAGGTTTTGAACAGGAATTGCTTGCTTTATATTTACACAGTTAGTTTTCCTCAGATTATTTGATTTGTAAATGTGTAACATTCAGCATTTGAAAATAACTTTTTCCTCCCAAATAATTTTCTCCATTTTTATTCATTTTTCCCCCCTCAGAATTTTATTTACCATCTGTCAGAGCTCTTATTTTGTTCTCCAGATGAATGGAACACAGTGTACTACTCGAATATATTTTTGTGGCCCATATTTGGGTAGGTTAATTTTCATTCATCTACTTTCAGACTCACCCACTATCAACACTTTTGTGCCACAAGATGCATCCTAATTCAAGCAATTTATATTAATTTTACAGTTCTAAATTTTCCACATAGTTCTGTCCAACATTTTCTACTTCTCAAGGGCTTCCTTTTGTTTTCAGTAAATCCTTTTACATATGAATGATGGTTATGATAGTAGCTTAATGTTCTCATTTTATAATTTTAATACTTGAGTCATCAAAAAGTGAACTATACTGATTCTGTCTCCTTCTTATGACATTTTAGGCCTATTTATACATTGAATAGTTGTGAAATATAACTGGAACATTAGACATGTGTTTTTAGGTAGATTTGTAGTAGTGCTCTATCCTTTTTAAAACTTCAAATGTATTTATATTTCCAGGCACATCACTCTGTTAGACTCAATTTGCAAAGTTGAATCTTATTCACCATAGGGGACAATTCATCTCTCAGTTAAGACTTACCATAAAGTATCTCTCCTGAAATGAATGGTTTACATGTCAATCCAGTATAAATCTAAAGGTTATGCATAGATTTTTATGACTATGTTTCTTGGTTCTGTATTCGAGAATCCCTGCTTCAAGCTCATGGGAAATCTGTTTGTCTTACTCCTTCTCTTTATAATAACAACCAGAATGCAACAAGAACCTGGTCTTGAGAGAGCATAGAAATCAGAAATTTCTCGCCTTCTTTCTGTTTGTCCTGCGCTATGGAATTGGCCTGCGTTGTTCATTCCACAGAGCCCTCTGGTGGTTCCTTTTTGCTTCTTTTCTTTTCTGTTTTTTTTTGTTTGTATTTTCCTAGAGGTTACAGTTGATATATATAGGGGGACAAATTTACTAAGACCTTACTTCACCACAAAGGAAGCAGAACTCCAGACTTCAGTTCCAAAGGCATTGAAATTGTTGGTACATAGAAAATAAAATATAATACAAGCATGATGCTAGTTCAGGTAAAGGTAGGTAGTAGCTTGTAGTACAGCAGCAGTGTTAGAAAGGTGCAACTATGTGGGAATTCAGACGTATTTCCAAGGTAGAGCTAAAATAATTTGTTAAGAAACTCAATTCTTGTGAAAACTCATGAGAGATACTTTGGTTTTTCCTTCGAAGAATGAGTATTGATTTATTATTTAGTGGTATGGGAAAACCAGAAAATAAACTAGTTAGGAGAACACAATTCCACTTTGAATTTGGCATGTGAATTTTTGCAAGTATACTTAGCTTGCAAGTATACTTAGGATTATTCAACTATCTAATTTAGTGAATATGATGAAATTAGAGGTCCTGGTATTGTCATTATCAGTGTATACATATTATTTAAAACTATGACACAAGATGATAACGTTTGGAAAGAGAATAAAGAGAAGTCCTTTGAATGAAGAGTAGGTCCTAGCTACATTTCAAAATGGATAATAAGAATGATTCAGCTCCATGAGGGATAAAGGAGTACTTTTAGAAGAGAATCAGTAAAGGCAAAATGTATTAGTCATCTTCAAATACTTGGAAGTTAATGATTGAATTATAAAATAATAATCAGCA
This sequence comes from Hydrochoerus hydrochaeris, assembly GCA_004027455.1. NCBI lineage: Eukaryota > Metazoa > Chordata > Mammalia > Rodentia > Hydrochaeridae > Hydrochoerus > Hydrochoerus hydrochaeris. Next base: position 467,584 of record PVLA01000659.1, read on the forward strand.
ATTTTGACAGAATAATATTTTAAAAATAAAGTTGCTATGATCCATTGAAGACATTTTTTCTGTGCATTTTTTATAATTTGGCAATTTTATTTCTTTTATACTAGTATTTTTTCTACTCTTGTAACTCTCCCTGGCCTACTATCTTGACCTGAAAGTCTCATTTGCATTTTGAAGATTTTGTAAAGAATGAGTTAAAAAGAAAACTATATCCTCCATAAAGCAATCTTTCCCATTCTGTGTATTTTCCCCTTTTAAAAAAAGTTAGGGGCACATAAAAATCCCATCATGCAACTGTGCCTTGGTACTTTGTATTAACTGTCTCAGAAAACTGAAGATCATAGCTGTATCATTACTTAAAATGCAGACTACACAGATGTCATACCAGTCTTTGTTAAGTTGAATAAGAACACTATTTAATGAAAGTGCAATCTACAAAGAATCTGAGAGGAATCAGGATTGCGTTAATTGTGGACAGTTTTGTTAACTCTAGGTTTTTTGCATATGTTGAAATATTTTTTTCATCACTAATTTTTTTAGAAATTCCAAAGCTGAAGTAGAATATCTGAAGATAACTTCAAGATACGAGTCTCAATTACCCATATTTCAGTAAAGAGAAGAAATATTTTGATTTTTATGTTTGCTGTTTTGTTTTTGTTACTGGGACTCAAACTCAGGACTTGGCATTTGCCAGATAGGCACATGGCCATTGAGCTGTATCCCAGGTTTTGACTTTTACATTTTTACCTTGGTTTGTTTTACTATTCATTTCTTCTTCTTAAGGAAAATGCAAATTAAAATGCATAGAAATAGATAACTTTTTCATACTTCCATACTTTGTGGCATTAAATAACTTCTGTATAATTTCTATGGATACAAAATCCAATACTGAACTCCTACGCTTTAGCCAGAGACATATGGAAGTACTCATCTAGTATATTTAACATTATGCACAGAGTAAGAAATGGATCATATTTAATGCAATTGCTGAGGACAAAAGGGAAATAAATACATTGGGGAAACACTTTCATTTATGCGCCAATACACTATGCGATTAAACTGTACATGTATTTGAATTCCATATCATTTAACTGCTAATTAATTTTGATTCTTTAAGTTGATTATGATTTTGGATAAATGTGGTATATGAAATTGTTTTTATTTAGAGATGTAATTCCATCACATTTTTTGACTGAATTGCATTTCAGAAGTTTAAGAGTTAACTTGCTACTCCATCATAATGATAGCCAAGGACAAAAATTGCTTTTACCCACATTATTTTTGAAGTCATATGGCCTGACCTTTTCAAATATGTCTAATAATAAGTTTCAGTCACATCTAATAAAAGCAGTCTGGTACTTAATCATAGAAAAGTTAAACAATATGAAATAATTGATCAAATTTAGGATGGGTGACTTTTCTACGTAATTCTTTGTTTCTTCTAAAAACTCCTGGATTTTTGATCCACATGAGTAGAAAATATGAGATCAAATGCAGTACAAGTCACTCGCTGAACAAAAGTTCAGGTCTAATTTAAGGTAGACCCATAGAGAGCACTATTTCAACTTAAGTTCAAAGAGTCCATGTCCCATGAGGCTAGAGTATGTGACTCATGAGCAGAGCCTAACCATTGGCTAGAGATGGTGGCATCTGTTTAACGATGCTTTTGTTTCTTTATGTGTGTGTTTTGTGATATTTCCCACTTGTCTTATCTGTCCCTCCAACTATAGAGTTGGGCTCATTTATTTTTGAGCTTAAACAGTGAGATTTTTGGGGTGCTGCTCTCTCAGAGTTCATAAAAATACTCCTTGCTTCGTATTCCAATACACTTGATGTCATTGCAAAATTGACATAACCGTCACTCCCTTGTTCCTTACACTCCTCAAGAGAGAATTTGCTGTTCAAGTGGAAAGAGTGGAGTTGACGGTGCTTAGCCATTCAAACGTTCAGGGGCTCTGACCTAAATTTTGAACTGAGTTCTCTTTCTTTGCTGTCAGATCACAGGCAATTACTATTTACAATAGATATTAGACTATCTTCATTTCTACCAAACTTAGAAAGTTGCTGTAGCTTTGGTTTTTTTTATTCTAAGTTCCCTAATGAGTTGATTGAACATTGCCAGAGCTACACAAATTTCATGGCCAGAGTCCCATTACTTTCAGTATTGTTCTTTCATATGTTTTATACACATTATCATCACCAAACTAGCTATTTTCTTAACTCTCTGTTTTTGCCTTCAAAAATGCCACAGAACATACTAACTAGTGGGGGAAAAAAAGAAACCACACATGGCCACTAAACACAAAAATTAACCATAGCTTTATTCACCCTCTCTATATTGTTCTAATAATGTCAATATTTTCCTATAAAAAAGAAGCTAAAACTTACATCGAATGTTGGATTTCAACTTTTCTTTCAGATATGGAAAACTTTAAGCATTGTTTCTATGGTTCTAACCATTGAAACTCTTTATCTCTATCACAGCAATTTAATCTGTATCTAAACATTGTCTTCAGTAAAATACTCATAGAAACTGAGCATAGTGCTGTACTACCTTATGGTTTTGCTAATTTTCAGGATCTATTTATTACATCTTTCTTTCATTGCTTACAACAAAATAACCCCAATTTGGTGTCATCATCTCTTGGGAATAGTTCTTATTAATCTCATGCAGACTTGGATTATGCTAAAAACAAAGCATATTTCAGTTACTACCTTACCTTCAGACTAAATAATCTACCTTCCCAAATGAATTTGCTTTTTGAAAGTTTCAAATTACCTCAAATTCAATATATTCTATGTTTATACTTCTATGACTTTAGCTTTCAGACTCAGTTCCCCACCCTGCCCTTTTCTCTTCTTTTGGTCAACACCATCTTTTTCCATTCCATGAAGTACTAATATCGTTCTCTGATTTATTGTCTCCTAGACCCTCCATTTAAAAGTCAGCACATAGCCCTTTGAAGTTAATTCCTCTCTATTCAGAATCCCCACTGCATTATTCTTGCAGAGTGATCTACAGCTTTTGAAACTACAATTGCCTCTTAAACTGATATTTTGCATCTACTCTATCTTCCTTCTAATCTTGAACCATATTGAAGCAAATAAACTTTCAAAAAATGCAATGTAGTGAGTGCCACATTTTATCCTTCCTGATAAAATTCATTTCAACACATTTTCATTTCTCTTTGGATTGAAGAACAGTGACTTCACAGTGACCTGCTACCTCCTGGAATTTGTCCTTGATCCCTCTTCCTGCTTTCATGCAATTTTCATCCCTGCTGTCTACAACTCACAACAATCTGACTTTTCCTTGGCTTTCAAGATGATCAGTATGGTTTACATATGACTTTACATAGCAGATTTTACACTTTATTCTAGCTCAGAAAGGTAGTATATTTTTTTTTCATCAAAAATATCTGTGGAATAAATCAGTCAGATAAACAACTTAAATGTAACTCACAGGGCAGTGTATTCCAGTTGAAAAGAGAGACGAAAATTTTGCGTAAAGCACTAATGTGCATCATTCGATATTGGGGTTTACATTCAATGCTTAGGGATAGGAAGAGTTACAATTTAATAAGACATAGGAATAAATTTAGACAATATAGATAATTTCAGATACTGTCAATGCTGGGTTACAACACTTTTTTTCTCTGTATTTGAAATGAGAATACCTTTAGAAATTCACTAAGTATATACCACCTTACTTTTTTATTTGCTGAATTTGCCTTCCCAAAGTTTTTATTATTTTTGTGCCATAGTTTGAATAGGTATTTATATTTATGTAACAATTTCATAACAATTGATAACCAGTAATCATTTGATAGGAACAGGGATGTGGTTAATGCCTCAACTTTCTTGGAGTTGGTCCTTGATCAAATATTCATTTTTGCACTGTTAGGGTGGGGAATGATTCTTTATCATCATTCATACCGTTAATTAATACCAACAACTGAGACCCATATACAGAATGATAATATTTGTATAAATACCCCAAAATTGTAGTCTAAAAAATATGCCAAGTTTTTGCCAATGTTAATGCTGGGAATATTTTGGTCCACTTTTTGCTATTTTTTCCCTTTTTTTCCTCTTGCAGTGTTACTTATTAGAGAATTTTTTTTCCTATTCTACACAAACACGTCTGATAATATGATTATTACTAACGAGACTACATATCTTCCAGTTTTTAAAGTATTGTTAGATATTCATAGGAAGTTTAATTCTCAAGGTAAATAAGACTTTGCTTACTTCTCATGATGCATATAAATATACATATAGTTATTTTACATGACAAACTTTTGGAAAAGTGTTAGTCAAGCCAGGAAGGCAGGCACAGACCTGGGATTGCAGCAGCTGGAGCCTGAGGCAGGAGGATCACTTAGTTTGAGGCCAGCGTGGAGTACATACTGAGACCTTGTCTCAGAAAAAGAAAAAAAAAATACAGAAATAAAAGAAAAATCTTACCCAATATTACAAATTCTAATACAAGCAGGGTGCAATTTAAAAAAAAATGTACAAGTGTTTTGCTCTGATGGATATAGAAAGATGAGTATTAAATATATTACCATTTTGTGTAGGCAGCCTTTCAATCAACAGCAGCTACTATTTACACAAGTCCCATATTTTTCAATAAAAGACATTTTTATTAATTTTAGATTTTTAATCATATTTGTGATTTTAAATCTTAGGGATAATTCATTTAACAAGTATATACTAATGCATTTATCATGAGTGTAAATTAAATAAACATACCCACAAATGCTATATAAGATGAATGTGTACTTTTATAAGCAATGCATATGATCATAATTTTAAATCACTATTGTATATGGAGTCAGTTAAGAACTGGAAAAGGACAAAACATTTGAAATCTTCTATATACCCTTGCCATCAATCCTTTTCTTCCACAAACCTTTCAAGAAAACATAATCACAAATAGAGATATTGTCATCCCCTTGATATTAATCAAATTTTAAATAAATTTTATCATGTACAAATTAGTGTTGTTGGAATATTGTTATTTCCAGTTTTTTATTATTAATGTGTTTAATGCCAGATATAGATGAATTTGGATGACATACTTCAAACATATTAAATTATCCTTCTAATTACTTACAAATTTAGAACTGTAAAACTGTTCATACAACTAATTCCTAATGATGGAGAGCTTCTGTTCATACTTCTTGAGTTTCAAGCAATGTCTCTCTCCTATATCTACTTGGAAAGGCATAGCCTCTCCAGGTTAAAAAAGAAATAACTCCCAAAAGTTTTTAAAGTAGTAACTGTATAATCACTGTTTATTCCAAATTCTAAAGTGAAGAAATATTTAGAAGATACAAACAATGGAGGTACTTTTCCTTTTGCCTGAAGAATATTTTGTCTCTTTAGAAATTCAACTGAGTTTCCAAACTAGGAAGTACTATGTCAACAATACATTATTCACACATTTAACTAAATTTTTGCAGATACATTGTGCCCACAAATATTACTATTATTATATCATTAGAATCATTACACTATTAATGTTTGTAGAGACTAAAATATGAAAGAAAAGATCTATTAAAATGTGTAAATATTTATTATTATGATTTCCAGTATTTTTTATTTATAAAGCATAAATCTTTAGTACTTAATTAAATGAATTCAAACAAAATAGCTTCTCAATAGCTTTTTTGTGACATTTCAGTCTGGGCAGGTATATGTCAAGCTACAAAGAAAGAATTTATAATATAGTAGTAAAATAAAAAAAATGTTATTTTTATTACAGAAATATATGTGGTCCAAATAAGACACATATATGTCAACTAAAACATAATTCATGAATTTAACTTTACTGGTTGCAATTTATTTCCCTCATCTTTAAAAGTGCTATGCTATTTACAAAGAATTTACACGATCGATAAGAAAAATTAAGTAGAACAGCATATAAGCACCAACTTTTTGAAGAATTTTCAGATATTATTCCCATACTAGCCAGATAAAATGTTTAAAAATAGATAAAAATGGGGAAATTACCTTATTCATTGATTGAATTGCTGTTCAGGGATCTAGTTCTACTGATTTTTTATTCTTCTGCACGGACTACCTATTGGGATTTCCTATTTGCCATAACCCAGAACTGATGAACAGAAGCTCTCAGAGAGATTATAGCTGACAGGACCTTGGCGCAGGGCACGTCAGGGGTCCAGATTGACCTTGTGGCACTCTTTTGTGCCTGATATAATAGCCCAAAGAAACTTTTTGATGCCACTGGAGCAACAATTGCAGCAGCAGCATTAGGGACATGGCCCCAATGGGTAGCAGGGCGCGAGCCTTACACTAGCAGAGAAGCGGTAAAGCGGCCTACGGATGTAAGGACAGTGGGGCTTGATATTCAGTTTAACTTTGGGAGGAAGAGTCTCGAGTGACATTTTGCTTTAGCACTTTCCATTTTCTTCCAGCATGCCATTGCTGATTCATTGGGAAGATTGCCTGAAATATTTATTTTCTGAAAAAAAAAAAGATATCAAATTGTATTTGCTTAGTACATTTATTATGCATGCTCACTTGCAGGGATGCAAAATTTCAGAAAACGATTATTGAATGGAGTTAAACACTCCACTGCTTTATTCCAATGAAACATTGTGCATTGTTATGCTGTAACCAATGTTAGAAACAGTCAGGTATCTGCTTTACTGTTAATTTATGAGAGATTATTTAGCAAAGCATAATGTCCTAGAAAGACCCTTTGTTAAATATTATGTTTGGATCACATTTTGCATATTATTAAATTTTTACTAATTTTTTTTCATAAGATTCAAATCAACAATCCTATCTTAGTAAGTGAAAGCTTGCTTGTTTTAGGTTTTATTTGTAAAAACTGACAAAAAAATTAAGAATTTTATCAAAGACAATATACTATATATAACCTAACAAATGAGGTAAAGCAAAACTTTTGAATGATATGCATTAAGAGTGTTTGTGGCATCAATAAAAGCTGTTTAGAGTCATTTGTGTGTTCTTATGATTCTAAACAAAGTTAGAAAATAGCTGGAAACTTACACTGGGTTGTAATGCTTTATTACTAGAGTATTATATCCCACCAGTTGTATTGATAGAGCCTTTTAATATAAATCTGCATGAAAACAATTCATGAACAAACCATGTGTCACAAAATACTTCCCATGAACTTCCTCTTGTATCTGAAAGTTAAGTTCTGTTTTTTGTACATTAATAAGTGGCATCAAAATCTATTACATAATTCATATTCTTAACCCAATAATATTTAAGACATATGTGTATATTTTTAACCAATATATCATATGCTATTAATGAATATTTCCTGATTCTTTTCAGGAAGGTACAATTGTTAAGTAGAAACCCAGAAATATTTTTTCCATTCATGCAAATATATCAAATAATGCATATCTTCTAGTAGACTCAAATATTTGTCTTGATAGTAAATGAAGTACAGAATTAATAATATTTTAAAATGGCAGCTAGTTTGTTAACTAACTGAAAGCATAGTACATGTGGTCAACAATATTTGTTATGCAAAAGACATACAAATTTTTAAATGTAGTATAATTGCAGTGGAAAGAGCTATCAAACTGAATTATTTTGTTAATGGTATACAAATTTTTTTAAAACTGCAATAAATCCTCAAATTATTTAATTAAGCATATAAATATAGAAAACTATTTTGCATGGTTTTATATTTTTGCATATTACATAACAATCTCCACCCAAATTTGAATTGGTTGATAGAAATCTCAGTGAAATATATGAATGTTCATTCCAACAAGAGTAATGTATCCTGTGCCAATGTGGGTCATATTTTGCTGCCAAATAAGTTACAAACACATTTATTTACTTTTTATTTTGTATTTATTTTGTTTGTTTTATTTTTGGTATCAGGAATCAAACTGAGGACCTCACACTTGCCAGGCGGGTGCTGTACTGCTGAGCTACATCCCCAGCCAACAAATGTCTTATTTAAACAATTTTCCAGTTCAGATTTGCAAGTAATGCCTTATAGCATTAATAAATTTGATTGTAAAGAAAGAAAATGTATCAAAATATTAACAAAAGTACAATTAGCTATAAGAAATAGAGGATTAGGAAATATTCTGCATTATTAATATCTCCTCATGCTATGATATTAATTTAGCATAACATCAAGCTTTAATGGCCCCAAAATTATTACATTAAAAAGTTTAGATTCAGCCCTCCCCTTTAAAATTGTGGTTATTCCTTTGTTAGTGTTTTTATGTAAACATTAATATATGAATGTGGAATGTTATATAATATGCTAACAGAGATTTGATAATGAAATTAGCAGGAAATGAGCATCTAATATGCCTGCACTCGCTCTCAGATACAAATGAGAAGACAAAGTCTAATCTAATTTCATTGGCTATGCAACTGTCTCTACTCTGTATTCTGCACTTGACTGTGTTTTATTATCTGTCTCAAGCTCACAGGTTGGATTTGAAGTATCTCTTAAGATACTAAATGACTGTTGTGCTTTTCTTCTTTGTCAAAAAACTATTTTTAAGACACTTCTCTGATATCATTTTTAAAAAGTATTACATTGTACTGAGATATTCCATTTTGAGGACCTTTTCATTAGTCAAGTAGCTATTCACTTAAGTTCAACAAAGAGCTGTGTATTGAGTGTGAACTAGTGCATTCTGATGAGCATGCTATTGTTTCTCATAACATTTATTACAGTTACCCCTTAAACTCATGACGTGGGAACTGTGATTTAACAATTTGGAAAAAAACTTTCAGTTATAAATCACTTTGTGCTGCAGAGTAATGCCTTCTGTAAACTGAACAACATACAACTTGACAAATAAATCTTTCTATTATTTTGTAAGTCAAGAGGTTCAACAACTACTTCAATGGCTAGGTGTGGAGCAGCCCATTATTCTTTAAGGACAGTATTATTTCTTTCATCATTTGAAGTATATGCAGTGTTGAAATCTATTGTTGAATGAATGTAAAGATACCTATTCCTTAAATTCCACATGAATTCTATTTCAAATTAAGGTTGAGCAAATCCCATATTATGTTGTACCAGTTCTATTAAAACTGTTCTATTAAAACTGTACATGTTACAATATCTGTCTGACCTAGCTCATGTTTATATTTTATTAACACAAATTAAGCATCTCCAAATAATTGTGTTTTTCTGTATCTACGGACATATGAAAGCTTAGAAAATTATTTTTAATGAATTCTTATCATTATCTTATTTGATTCTAATGTATATTTATTGCTAGTTTATGGAAGGAATGGGTGAATAAGAAAACCAATTGATAAATGGTTTAATAAGTATAAATTATGGAAAAACTGATATATATATATGGAAAAACTGACATTCTTCATGAAGCTTATTGCTATATAGATTTCATTAATGTATTCCGATAAATATTATGAGTCACAACCCAAAATAATTCTTGCCTGAAAATAAATAAATAAAAGTTGATTAGTCGCAAATAGTAAGTTTATTACACTAAAAGAATTTGAGATAGAGAAGTCAAGATGGCCGATCAGTGAGCAACAGAATACAAAGCCTCCCAGGAGAAACAATTCACCAGAATAAAACACCTTGGAGAGACCCAGACAGAAGGAGACGGATCCTCTTGACACAGGAAGAAATTAAAACGTAAAAAAGCTCATCAAGTACTTCGGGACTATAACTGAAACAGCTAAAAATTACAGGACACAGCGTTTTCATGGTGACCTGCCAAGTTTGCATCAGCTTGAATCAGCGCCAGCAGGCAGAGCCACCCAAACTGGTTCCCACTGCCGCTCACAGGAAGCACAGCAGCGCTGAGGTCTGGGGTTGGTGAGCCCAACAGAGAGCGGAGCCAGCGAATGGACCTTCATTAATCCATGGTCAGTGCTGGCAATGAGACCCCCCAACATGAGAAGAGAGTGACCAAAAAGGCCTCATTTTAGAATCAGGTAGGAGGAGCCTGATCTGGGAGTGACAGTGACTTCAGTTAGTTCCTCCCTCCTCTGAGCAGTTTTGTTGGACTTGCTTGGACTGGGCTGCACCCCTGGCGGGGACCCAATGAGCCATTCCCAAATCGATTCCCTGCTCCTAGCATGCACTAACCGGATAAAGGCGTCTGAAGTTTGGCTGCCCCAGAGGGGAGGGGCAGGCAAACACAGCCGCTGCTTACACCTCAGTGACAAGAGCAGCCAGGAGAGGGCAGAGGCTCCTCACCAGTGTGCTTCAGAGGAAACCTGGCCAACATGGAAGGGGACTAGGACCTGCACTGTAACCTGTGTGGGGGAAGCCAGGGCCATGACAGGAGAGAGAGGCAGGAAGAGGCCCCCAGCCCAGAACCCTGAGAGCACTGATCCAGGAGAGGGAAAAACAAGGCAGACTGAGGGCAGCAAACAGACAACATCAGACATGCAATGGACATTAAGAGATATCTTCAGGACCTTGTAGATGAGCTCAAAACTGAAATATTAAATCAGGTAAAGCAGGATATGAGTAGAGTAATAACAGAAATGCTCTCAGGAAGCATCTCTCAGGATGATACAGATGGAAGAAGGGAGGAACACAAAAAAAGGAGAGAAACATTTAATAAAGAATACAAAGAAAATATAGAATAAATGAAGCAGATTCAAAGAGACTATCAGGAAATTAAAAACTCCATTGAAAGCTGGCAAAACTCCTTAAAAGAAACTAAGGGTAGACTATTAAAACTTGAAAGACAAGTTTGCAATGTGTGATCATGAAAGGAAAGATCTCTTAAAATAACAAGGAAACAGGCAGTAACAATACAAAGGATAGAAGATGACAAGAGAATCTACAATTTAAGAATAAGAAACATGAACAAAGAAGCAGGAATACAAACAGGTGAATTACAAAGGCTATTCACGGAAATAATTAAGGAAAACTTCCCAAGCATGGGAAAAGAAAATGACATTCGGTTTTGTGAGGCATACAGAACCCCAGCCACCTACAACCAAAACAGAGCTACACCCAGATATATAATAATCAAGATACCAGAAATTTAATATAAAAACAGAATATTAAAAGCCATCAGAAAAAAGAAACAGATTACCTATAAAGGTAAGCCCATCAGGATCACGGCTGACTTCTCAACACAGACCATCAGATCAAGAAGAGCTTGGAGCAAAGTATTCCAAGCCCTGAAAGCAAATAACCTCCAGCCCAGGTTGATGTACCCTGCAAAACTGTCACTAGAAATTAATGGAGAAACCAGATGCTTCTATGACAAAAAGGAACTGGGCGAGTTTGTGACCACCAATCCAACCCTACAGAAAATACTGAAGGATGTTCTAGAGAGAGAGAAAAAAAAATACCAGGATTTTAGGAACAGTGGCAGAAAGGCCTCAATGAGTGGGGCAGGCAGTAGAATGAAGGAGAAAACTAAACAAAGGCAGAAAAATAGTATAGCAGAAATGAGGCAGAGAAGGATAACTAGAAACTCTAACATAGATGGCCTTGATACGCTATATTGTTAATAGTGCACCAGGATTTAAAAACCCACATTACTCACATTACTCTGCTTGGATGTATTATATTCTGTTCCAGTCATTCTACCTGTACCAGATTTGAGGGCACAGACAGTAATCCTGAAAATGACAGGATATAGTATGGTAATCATCCTTAATTTCCTATTAACTTAATCTAAATTACTGATCATAATTGAATCTGGTTTGTTGGATTGATGTTTTGTATTGATAGATTTTATTCAAAGCTGTTATGATTGCTAGTATCAAGTCTGAGAGTATAGGCAACTGCACTTAAGATGACAAGATCCACCAGAATATCCACTATGATTTGATTATCACCTGCCTTTGAAGTTTTATACTGTCTACAATATTTTATTTTTACTAATATTGTTATGTACTGCTACATTCAATTATACTGCTATATTAATTTATGCCAGATGATATAGACAACTATATTGAAGATAATAAGAAACAACACAGAAATCATTGTAGATCACCTTGTACTGTGGCTTTATATGACTTTTTGGTTGCATGTTTTTATAGGAATTTGTTTTGTTTTGTCTTGCTAAGTTTTGTTTTTCCCTCTAATACAGAAAGGATAGAAATACATGTAGAGATTCATGCATGCATAGCTGTTTACACTCTTGTTGTTTGACTATCTACTTAGTATGCTTAAATTTTGTAACTTGAACAGATATTTCTTAGAGGACAATATGTAATTTATTAACTAGTGATTTCTTCTTGTTTATCTTTTTTTTTTGAATTCTGTATTATCTCTACCCTTTACATGCTTTTGTTTCTCTTTAAATAAAAAAAGAAGCAACCATAGACACAAGACAGATTTATGTAATTTGGGTGTTCTTTGTCATATGGAGAAAAAAAAGGAATTTGAACATTGTCCTATAATACTTGGCAGTCAGAGACACTCCCTAGGACCATTTCAACATATACTTTCTTTTCCATTTCAAAATAACTACAAGATCCAGGGATATATCTCAGTGGCACAGCACCTGCCTGGCAAGTTTGAGATCATGAGTTCAGTTCCTGGTACAAAAAAAAAATCATTACAGGTATTCAGTTTTCAGTTACAGCACTCTCAGTTAATAATTTCAGTTTTATAACAAGCATTTTCTTTTCTTTTGGTGCCAGAAATGAAACTCAGAACCTTTCACTTGCCAAGCAGGTGCTGTTCCACTGAGTTACATCCCTGGCCTATATCAAGTATTTTCAATATATATGTTATCGAATTCATTATTTCCCTCAGAAAACAGATTTACATTTAACTCACATAAATTTAAGGAATAAATGGATAGGAAAATGACCTATCACTGTAAGAATTTCACTATTTTCAAACAAATAATTGGACTCTAATAACATTACAGTAATTAAGGAGAGTAAAATTGAGCTAAATCTGATAGTTTAAGTGTAGAGGGTTTTTTTGATTTTCCATTGATAAACATAATGAATTCAGATGATGTTTTTAATTCTACAGTTTCCAATTAGAAGGGAGAAAACTTTTATTTATTTCAACCACATAGTGATAGACATTCCTAATTTTTACTAAATGCATAATCTTAGCTTATTTCCCTTTTTAAACCTCCCAATTCCTTTTTCATGTTTAATTGGACATAATACTTTAGAAAATAAAAATTAAATTTAATAATGTGGGTAAAGTACCTAGCATAAAGCCTGGAACACTGTAGGTTCTCATTAAGTGTTAACTATAGAAATAGACTAAAATGTTTTCCAGACTAATTGGGGTCATAGGCCCTTTATCATCAAAAATGCATCTGAGCTGATTTTACACACCATACCAACAGACTCATGTTGGTCAATATAAATAAAATGTTCACAAAATAATTCATCCACAAGTGAAACCTTAAAATTTTCTTTTAAAAAATACACTGCACTGATTTTGATGGATGAGAGTTGCTGATAACTCATGATAAATATAAAACAATAGACATATGAATTTTAATTCAGCCACAAATGCTGAATAAAATCAAGTATTGCTAGTGCTATAATAGAATACCTTTTGTGAAATGTTTTAATACTGAATAAGATATGATTTCAGGTCTATCCAATACTGGTTTAATATGTGCTCATACTTAGGCCTGTCTTGCAGGTGATTGGATGAGTTTTCTCTTAGAACTGGGCATCTTTTAGAAAGTATCAGTCACTTAAGAAAAAGTTTTACCCTTGAATTGGAAAATGGATCCAGGAAATCATGGCCTAGTTAGAGCTGTTAGATTCTTTGGCCAACAATTTGACAAAAGTAATGGCTACCCTGGTCATTTAATGACAGTAGAAGATGAAAGAGTTTGTACTTTAAGAAGTGTCACTTTGTTTTAGATTTTGATATTCCTCTTTTATGCCACTAGAAACTTGTTCACAAATGCAAAATTTCTATCAGCTATGTTACAAACAGGAAAAATACTCCCAGACTTATGGAAATATATCATGAAAAACCTCTGATTTTAATAGAAAACAGATAAAAATAGAAAAAAAATTATTACCATATATGAGTGGCAATAATTATTCAAAAACTTTGTAGTTTAGGAAATGTTTAATTTCTCTGAGGTATACTTCAGTCAAACAATATACAACTTTTAACTGATTTATAAACTTCAGGAACTTGATATTTATCATTGTTAGATTAACTATTTCTAGACTAATATCATTTAAAAATCCTTCTTGTTAATATGACTATATTAATTAAATTTTATACTCCATATATATATATATATATATATATATATATATATGTATAATAAACTTGTCAAAAGTTCTGCTACATATTCAGATCTCTCTTGGATAAAATTACATTTTAAGTTGTCACAGAGAAATTATAATTTCTTTCAACATGATGAAAGAATGCTTTACACAACAAAGTAATACCTAATTAGAACCACAGGTCTCTTCAAGTTTCTGATTTTATGTTCAACATTAGCTATAAGAATAAATTTTCATTTCATCTAATGTAGTCACACTTTTTTAAAGAATATTTTTATACCTAAGAATAAATTCTCATTTCATCTAATGTGATTACACTTCTTTAAAAAATATTCTCTGAAAGTTGTATCCATCAGGGTTTACTAGAGAAATAGATACGATGCAAGATATATACATACAATATATAAGAAATTACAAGATTGACTTACAATGGCCAACCATAGAGTTGTATGAGGAAGCGTGCAGAGGGTGTCTGAACACTAGAGACTGAAGGGTCCAGCCCAAGGGCTGGAGCTTTCTGCAGTGCCCAGTGCAAGTCCATATCAGGAGGCCGACATGTCTGCGATGGAAGGCTGAAGAGAATCTACCCTGCAAGGTGGAAGAGACCCAGGCAAATGAGGAACAGTCTGCACTAGAAGCCAAGAGATGACATCCAAACTGAAGGCGCAGACTGGAGCTCCTCCAAAGAACCAGCAGTCAGTCCTTCCTCATTTGCCTTTTATTGTATGCAGGCACTTTAAAAAATATTCATTGAAATTATTTCCAAAATACATCTCTAGCAAAACTGTGATTTTCTTTTTAAAAGTAATCCTACTTTGAAAACATATTAATAAGGCATAAGACTGAAAAATTAAAAATCAGAGACAATATCTTTAATAAAATCAGATCATAAATGTCTCCACTGCACCCTGGATACAGTTGGTTGGACAGATAACTAATATGAAGACATTCCATATAAGATCAGCATAATAATAAATAACAAGTTGTTTTTAACAATAGTTAAAAATAACCCAGTGGAATATTTTTATTACCTAAGTAAATGTTTTGCTTCATGGGTATAAATTATGCTTTGTCTAACTTTCAAATGGATTAATCATTAAAAGATAAACCTACTATGAATGCCCTATTTTAAATTTACTGGAAAAATCAAGAAATGCATGAACAGTGATGGTCTCAGAGGTCTGAGACCATCATTGAGGATGGTTCCCTGTGCTAAATGCATAAAATATATGCTTGAGAAAAACTTCCCAAAACACTCTGCAAGTTAAACAAGATAAGACCACTGGCAATGTAGAAAATGAGTTTCAGCATCTTGAAATAAGGAATTTGAGTCAAAATCAAAACCATGGAAACAGTTTGATGTAGAGCCCTAATATTTCTCATCTTTAGTACTAGGAGGAAACTTCCCTAGAGAAGTAAAGATACAGAAATTACTCTGACACAAGAATCTTCCTCTAAAACATAATACATGAAACCTTAGATGATACATGAACAATATAAAAATTCACAAAATTAGTTTAAAGTCTTTAAAAGTTATGACAATGCAAACTGGAAATACCAAAACTAGAATTGTTATGACTCTATAATGGGAGAATATGAAATGACAGAACTCAAGAAAACAATCAAAACAACTCAAAAATGAAGTCTAAGCTGGAAAGACCGCTAGAATAAATCAGTATCAAAGGATTTATGGTAAGGAAACTTAATTTTACAAAAAGGAGAAAAACATATTTAAGCAGATACAAATATAGGAAATGGATTTGATGGAGAAAAACTAATTACTATAATGGTTAGAGATAGAGGCTATGGCACAACTGTTGCTGGAGGCACCAAAGAAAGAAACTAAAGCAATAAAGTATTTTTTTGTATTTTTCCGTGGGTGCTGGGAACTGAACTCAGGACCTCATGCTTGCCAGGCAAGTGCTGCAGGCTTTAACTAAATCCTTTACCCCCTAAAGCAATAAAGTATATACATAGATGGCAAAGTGAATAGTACATGATATATTGACAATTTGATAAAAGGTTAAGACAATTTTTCTTCAGTGAAAAGAGGTTACAACTAAATTGAGGGCTTGAAGTAGACCTATGTTGAGTATATAGTCTCTACCTCTAAAGATTCACTAAAAAAGTAAAATAGAGGTATACTTTAATGATTCATCATAGCAATTAATAATACATTTTTAAAGAAAAATTACCTGAGCATAAATGAAAGAAGAATTTATTGGAACAAAAACAGATTTGGTGTCAAAATAGAAGACAAAGTAGGGACATATTTCAGTTACACAAAAAATGAAAAGTTGCAAGCCATTAGCTTCTATCTAGCTCAGTTTATCTTCAAATAGAAAATATATGCATAACAAATATCCAAACAAACAATAATGAATATTAACATGTAAACTAATAGATATGCCAAATATTTAAAGATTTTGAAGATGCGTCATGTACCTATAATAAATACACACAATGTAATCATCATATGTCATAAATATGAATTTAAAAGTAAACTAACGATAATAATGGAATTGGGGTAAAAGGATCTAGTGATGGAAAGAAGCAAGTGAGTGGGGAGGGAAAGCACATAAAAAAGAATTGAGACGTGCAGTGTACATATGTTTACTCCCTAGGATGACTGTAAACTTCACAAACTACAAACATGTGCTAATAAAATAAAACATAAAAAATAAATAAAACTCTTTTGAATATTCTTTGGTGGGCCTACCACAGTACAAGACTTACATCATGAAGGAGTCACTGAAGAAGCTATGATGTAATTTTTTTGTGAGAAACACTAATACATTTAATTCCATATACTAAAACTCTTTATGACAATAAAGACTAGTTTTGCTAATTAGAATGATAACTTTCTTTACCAATTGGACCATCAGCACCAGGAGTTCAAGTGCCAAGATAATGGTCAAAGGTTCAGCTGTAGTGGAGATGGTATATCTGGGCTGATTAATAGGAGAGAGGGTCCCTGCCGCTGAGAACAGTGATATCCAAACCAAGCAGGACTTGAATTTCTAGGGATCACAACACACATTTGAAAATGAATATGAGGAATGACAGTAAGAAAGGGCCACTCCTATCATCACTCACTCTTTCCATGACTGTCCCAGCCTTTGAGAACATAGCATCAATGTAAACATGCAAATATACTGTGGTATCTCTGACCAGGAAGTGAAATTTCCCAAAGTTTATCAGAATCCTTTAATTAGAATTGCAGTGCAGTGGCTTTTGATTTGAAGCTTTAATAATGTATCAAATAAACCCAGAGGGAATCTGGTTCAATTTCTTTTTTTTTATTATAGTGCATAATGATTATATTCATCCCAGCCAGGGAGTTGATGCATATACATGACATTTCTTAATTCTTTTAAGAGCCCCCTCCTTGCACCTCTTTGATTACATCATACACATGTACTGAGTCCCTTCAAGCAATGTGACCATGCTTTACTCTCCCTTTTTCTCTCAGTTTGGGTCTTATTTTGACTCCTTTATCTTATCATGTGGAATTACTCATGGGGAACCATATGAGAAGTGAAGCATTAATACAATAGAGGTAGTAGCCTGAGTTACATATGATGCTGATTTGTTTTACCTACTTGTTCTCTCTGGATCTGATGACCAACTTATCATTTTGTATAGTGGAGAGATTTTTTTTCTTCCCTCAATTTCTTTAACAAAAGACAAATTCACAAGAAAAATACAGTTTAGTTGCTTGTATCAATCACACAGGAGAAATTTCGGTGATGTTATCAAGATACCATGAAACAGGTATTAATTTCAATACAAAGATATTTAAAAAGTTATGATGTCTGTGTAAAAGTCCGTGAGGAATATGTTAAAATTAAATGGTTGCTACTTGCTTTACATACTTGTGTAATAAATGTGAATGATGTGACTCAGTTTCATTATGCTTGATTAAGTATTGTAGCTGTGACACAAACACCAAGACACTCATGCCCGTAGCCAAAAAACAGTTCCTGTGAGACTTTTCCTTTTTATACTAGTCGCTCTTGTTGTCCACCACCAAGCTCAGGCACTTTGAGCCAATAAAATTGAGTGAAGACTCCTGCTGCAGCGTGACAGCATGACAGCTGTCTGTAGTTACCAGCTACACTGCGACTGCAGCAGTGTTTTTATGTTCTGTACAACAAGAAAGTTTTATAAATGAAATCTTAACATTTTGGGTCTTTTTAAAAATGCTTTTCTTTTTAATGAATTTTTAAAACAATAGAACATTGTGTGCAACAACCGTCAAACATACATTTTTAAGATTATAAGTGACACTTTATTCTTTGGCTAAAAATAAATACATAAATAAATAATAAAATACATTGTTTCTTTCAATAATTTTCCCCAATCCTTAATGTTAAAATTAATCTAACTTATTCTAATTTTTTACTGAGACAAGTAGAAAAGAGAAATTATTGAAAAATTATTCTTTTCTGTGTCTCTTGAAAACCTAATTCACACATTTGGTATAATTAATTTTTAGTTGGAAGAATAATTTTAACCACTTAAAATTGATGGATGTTGTGTAAGTTACCTTCGTGAATTGATTTATAAAACAACCATTTGGAGTTTATTTATCTAATGAGGAAATATTTTAAAAGATAATACTGGAGCTTTAATGTTCTCAGATATATTTTCCAACAATTAAAGCAATGACATTGCATATTTGTGCTAATCTGTTTTAGTTTCACCTGACTAATTAGACAGAGAAGAGTTAATCAAATGTGGGGATACTGAATTTTCAGTGTCTTCACATTTATTACACAAGTCTGAAAAGCAAGTAGCAACCATTTAATTTTAACATATTCCTCACGGACTTTTACACAGACATCGTAACTTTTTAAATATCTTTGTATTGAAATTAATTTACAAACCAAGAAGTTAGGTGCCCTTTCAAATTTATGTCTTTATTACCAATCTCATTCATTAGAATTTTAGAGCTAGGGACTTGGATATCATTTAACCCAACTGTCTTCTTACAAAGATTGAAACATGACATTCATGGAGGTTGAATAAGTGCCCAAGGGGCTTACCTTATTAGATGTAATATTTCCTTCCCATTAACTAACTTTTCTGCTGTTTTTTTTCATGATGCCACTTCCATATTTTAATCAATTAATTCAAAATTATTTTTAATCAAATACTTGAAGACAGTTGTGATTCTTCTGATTTATTTTAAAATACTCTGGGGTGATAAATGCACCCAATAGTAACACTGAGATCACAAGTGAAGAGTGTCTTTTCAAAATCTTTTGTTGGATATTAAGGAAGGAAAATGAAATAATCTGACAAAATTAACATTTCTAGTAGGCACTGCTTGCAAATGTTTGCAAACTGTGTTCACATTCAACAGCAAACCAAAGTCAAATTGTATTTCAGAGCCAATTCAAAAGCCACACACGATTAGGCTCAGGATGTAATTCCCCCAAACAGCAGACCGTGGCGTACTGAGGATTTTACACTGAAGGAAACTGAGAAAAACAAAGAAGGGGAAATGACATTCGCTGGCCTTTTCTCTCCCTCCTTCCATACATGCAAGCAAGTGATGGTAAGTATTGTCCTATAACCCCGGGGAAAACATCACCTTTTACAAACTCAAGAATCTGAACAAATTTTACTATTTTTCTCCCTTTTTATTATCGTTGGACCGCAATGTGTTCCCATCCAACCACAATTCTGCATAAATGTTTATAAAAGTACAAAGTTTTCCTTGGGTTTTGGTTCTTCATTTCTGAAGGGTCCCAAGTCACATAAAACTTTAGTTATATAAACTTCTTGTATTGTCTCTTGCTAATCTATTATTATTATTATTACTATTATCATTATCATTATTATTACAGAGGTCTCAAACAAACTTTGAAAAAAGATAAAAAAGGAATTATGCTTACATCTTTCCAACACTACTATTAATTATAAAACTATGTGTATTTTCATCCAAGCATGTGCAATGCTAGAATTTCCTCACTATTTTAATGTTTAAATATGGTCATGTAACCTTTTGATAAAAAAAGGAGTGACTGTCAAGAAAATCAGTTCTAAATGAAAGCTTCATATGCTAGGGGAAGAATAAGCAGTGGTCACCCAGATGTTTGCATTGGTCAATGTCAAGTCCACGTAAAAACACAACGCATAAGAAAAAGCAAACCACCAGCACTGAAAGTGAAAGTAAACTATTAACTAGCGGAAAACATCAAAATACGGGGATTGCTTGATTCTGCAAAGTTAACTAATCTATTGTGATGAAATAATGATTGCAAATGTTAAATGATGACCTAAATAAAGTAACGTAAGTATCGTGATCCTGGGAAGCTAGCAACAATGGAAATTAAACCCAACCTGGGAAATTGAGCCACCTAGCAAAACAATGTCTCAAAATTTAAAAATTAAAAAAATGAAAAAGGGGCTGGGAACCCAGCTTAGTGTGAAACGCCTGTGTACAATGACCACTACTAGAACAAACAAGCAGAAAAATGTCTAAGCCTACATTAAACTTACTAAACCCATACCAAAAGAATTTTAATATATTTAGCTTTGATTTTTAATCCAGTTAAAAAAATTCAACCTTATGAAATGAGTTAGTTTGTAACATTGAAAGGAGAAATAAAGATGTAATAATCACTATCAAAATACAGTACTGTAAAATCAGGAAAAATAAACACAATTTTCTAAAGAAATACACACACACACACACACACACACTTCAGGAAAAGAAAAATAGTATGTTTTTTTCAACAGATGGTGTCACTCTCATACTGGAGGTCCTAGAGGATGTTGTACATCAGAAAACTCACTACACTGCCTACCTTTAGGGAAAAAAATTGAAAATGCATGTGCAGTAATCTCAATGACCAAGGTCAGCTAAGCAGCAGTTCACTGTACTCATAAATGTCTGTAAGCTAATGGCCACCAGTTTGAGCTCCTCTTTTAATTACAGAGGACAAAGGTAACTTGTATTAGTCTCCTGATGTCTCAATATATTTATCTTTAAAATATTGATGCAAGTTTTTCTTTTCCTGAAATAATGAGAACACAATTTTTGGTGGAGTGTATGTGTATGTTTGTTTATGTGTATTCAGATAAAAACGTGTACTAAAAAAGTTGCTGCTTTTAGTTTCTTCTTCAGTATACAAGAAACTTGAAGTCATCTATCCAATAAAGAAAGAGGAGAAAGAAAGAAAGAAAGAAAGAAAGAAAGAAAGAAAGAAAGAAAGAAAGAAAGAAAGAAAGAAAGAGGAAGAAAGATAAAAAGATAAGAACAAAGAGATCTTCTTAGATCTGTGAAAGAGCTGTCTCAACAAGATAAACTATTGCCCTTAAAACTGAAGAGCAAGTGAGTTCTAGTTTATTGGAGGAGAGATGAGTGAACAAAAGCTCCCCAGGAACCAGTAATGAGTTCCCATTAACCCAGCACACCACGAATTACATGGAAATTCAGAAGTCATATTAAATGGGAAGAAGAAAAGAAGAAGGAGAAGAAGAAGAA